>OZ010599.1:95575368-95723484 GCA_963932145.1 Acanthosepion lycidas
AAGGAAAGGATAAAGATAAGGATGGAGATCAAGGCATCAGAAGATGTTGATTGACATTACATTTAAATTTTTGAAGATTATAGTTATCAGGCAACCAAGTAAGAGGAAGGGAGTTCTACTGTCAGGAAATGTGAGAGAAGAAGCTGTTGGAGTAGTAGAGATGGTTATATTTAACTGTTTCGACAATAAAAGGGTGGGACTGAGCTGCCAGCCTAGTAGCATAATTAAATTTATGCATTTGGGGCACAAGTGAAAATAGTTATTGATAATTCATTAATTTTACATCTATGAAGAAATGACCTGAGAAAGACCCTATTTCGCATTTCATAGTTCATAGATCAGTTTTACTTGTACCACATTTATATATATGAATACAGGTCATATATTGTTGTGGAGTAGCTGAACACCCCCACAAGATGGACTGGTCTAAGACTATTTAAACAGCACTCTCTCTTACTGAAGGAGAGGAGTTCACAATTAATTGCTACTCTGCTTGTTGACTCTCTGCCTTTGAGTGGAGAACACAGACAAAGCTATGTCTATGGGCAGTCTCATCTGGGGAGGTAGACAGCTGCCTGACCTCGTCTATGTGGTGTCAACAGATAATTTTTGCCCAAGTGTACATGCTCGGAAAACCCCATGTTAAAAACTGGCCTTGTGCCACATTTTACCTTGTGGGGAGATCTTGGGTAAATACCAAGGAGTTAACAATTAACTGTTTATTATATTAGTCTGTGTTCTCAACTGTGTACCATATTATTCTCCAGAATAAACTACTTATTTTCTATATGTGTGTCAATCTTTGTTGTTCACAACACACAGTGATTGCATTGAATATATTCACCAAAAAAAAAAAAACAGTTCTTCAGTCATTTGATCGGATTTCAGAAGGCAAATTATCTAGTTTCTATTTTAGTGATAATTAAGAAATTCAAAAAAAAAAAAATACTATATTTATAGGTTAAAGTGCTTAATATCAGTGGTAGAGTGCATGTAAATATAAAAGTGAACATTGAAGTCAACACCAACCAGTGGCAGTCTGTTTCATGCTTGTATATGATTGTCCTGGTCTGATGAGATTGTGTATAAGCATGAAACACTGTTGCCACTGTGCTGACTTCAATGTCTGTTATATATATATATATATATATATGTATATATATATATGTGTGTGTGTGTGTGTGTGTGAATATAAACCAAATAACTAGATATTAGCAACCATATATATGTGCATTGGCATGCATACACAGGTAAGAAAATAAATATTTACTCAATTTAATATAAGGTGTCCACAAAAGAGTGCTCAATGTGGTTAGGCAGAGCTAAGAAGTATATATTAATAAATATTTAGTCAACATTTTTTCATTGATGCATGTTTCATTAAATAATATAGACATCAAAAACCGACATTATTTTTGCACCAACCTAATATGTAAATTCTTTTCATATTGTCTGAGAAGCTTAATAACATGATCATTAAAAGATGAAAGAAAATCACCATATTAATACATATTTTTTTAATCCTTTCTAAGCTTCTTTTGGCTTACATAAGCCATTATCAAAGATGACAATTACATTACAATATATTAACCAATGCACAGACTATCACTATTGATTATTATTATAATCATTAAGGATTTTGTCAGCATTCACCAACTTAAAGGAGATTGTCTAGAAGAGATGCAGGAGATTCTGAAGTCGCCAGAAGGCTGTGGTTAAAGCCAATAGCTTTTTTTTTTTTTTTTTTTCTTTTTGAATAAATTTTCTTTTTAGTAATTCAGGATATTTTTGTGTAATATACCACATAACACTCTTGAGCGCTTAGCTTTGGAGCATGTAGAATTGGAGATCAATGCGTTTTAGTGGACTGGACTCAGCAATTTTCAATCTGCTTGTCTGAATCATCTTCAAGAAGCGAGAGCATGATCTAAAAGGTCAGACAATCTAACAGTGATCTCATCTCACAATTCTCACACCTGCTCCATATGTGGCCTCCTTTGTAAATCATTAGTGGGTCTTAAATGCCACTTAAGATTATCGCATAAACTTTCATAACTGAATCAATAAGCTGGCAGATCCTCATATGTCGAAACCGACAGGAGAGTCTATTATCATATATATATATATATATATATATATATATATATATATATATATATATAGTTTTACTGTATGCTATATTTATCGGTTAAAGTGCTCAATATCAGTGATAGAGCATATGTAAATATAAAAGTGAACATTGAAGCCAACACCCAGCAGCAACAGTCTGTTTCATGCCTACATGCAATCGTCATGGCCTGATGATTGTGTATAAGCATGAAACAGACTGTTGCCACTGGGTGTTAACTTCAATGTCTGCTTATATATATTAGTTATTGATAATTTATTAATTTTAGATGTATAAATGTTGTCATGGCTCTTAAAGATATAACAACCAAAATGAAATAAAATATTGTAAAGTTTTGATGTGATGATAACCCAACATTGGAAATTATAGAAATGTCATAGAAGAATAAAAAAGTGAATACCTTGGCAAAATAAGAACACGAAAAAGTTAGCATTAAGAATGTCTCAAAAAGAGGTTTGAGAAAAATTAAATGGTGATAATCAAAGAAAGTGGATAGATCATCAAGTTAACCATTTGAAAAAAAAAGCTAGAGTTGCAAATCTGAACAGAAAAGGTGTAGAATATTTACACTGTAAAAGCAACTAAATTACCACCATTACGTAAACATCGCAAAGAGAAATTTGTAAGTTTAAAGAAGTACATTAAAAAAAAAAACTAATTTTTACAGCATTTTTTTATTGATGAATGTAGAGCTATATTGGATGAAACTGGTTGCTGGGATAGAGGTTTGGTCTTTCACAAATTTTTTTCAGCCAACATTACTTAAAAGGAGGGTGTAACAATACAATTTCTCACACATCTTTAGAAAATAAGTAGATAAATTTCTTTTTTTTATGCCCACTTTGTTATCTAAATTTCGTAGGAATTTTGTCTCCATTCCGTCTTTGAGTCAACTTAAGTGTCAGTGTTTTCAAGTATTCTATCTTCGACTGGCCTTTGAATTAGCAAAGATGATTGTCAATGATTTTAGATAATCATAAAATGGTGGAGTAATGAATAGCGGATTGGATTGCGGAATCAGAGTGCCGAGTTTGAATTCCAGTTGAATCTATTACATTCACTTACTCACTAATACCCTTGGGAAAGGTATGAATTCTCTTCTTCTCCCTTCAGCTATGGGTAAATAGCAGGATAGACTAGGTTCTATAGCCTTGGATGGCAACTGGTCTACCGGAGAAAGAAATGGCAACCTACTGCGGGGAAAAAAATTAGCTTCTTCAGTCATTTATCAAAAGATATACGAAAGATACATGATCACCTGAGTGTGTATCATGCATGGCACATAACTGACTGACTGAAAAGTAGAATCTTTAGAAGATTTGACCACCCAAAAAGCTGAATAGGTGGGTCTCAAACATAAATGGATTGATCGAGTTGGATGGGTGTTGCCACAGCCATTATCCATATAAACAGAGAGGCAGGAAGTCTTGGAGAAAAGGGTCCAGCAATGAGAGAAGTAGGTAGGTGACCAGTGAGCAAATAGTTGCTATTTCGCAATCATAGAGTCTGGAAAAGCAATTGTCCTCTTTACTTTTGCTTTTTTTTTCCAACACACACACACACACACACACCTTAATAAAAATAGATTTAAAATTATTTCTCTCTCTCCCTTCCTTCTCTAATTTCGACCATATCTGTTGTTCTCTTCCTCTCCCTCTCTCTATCACTTTACATCAACTTAAAACTGCTCCTCAAAAGTGTATAAAAATAATACGTAAATTTTTACCCTTGGAAATGTGATCTGAGGAACCAGGAAAAAAAACAACCCGTTCCTGGGGAAATTAAATAGAATCAATAAACCCTTAAGATTGTCTGTTTTCTAATTAAATTTATATATATATATATATATATATATATATATATATATATATATATATATATATATATATAATAATGTGTGCTTTTGTTATTTATTTTTTTAACTTAATTTTTATGTCTTTTTTTTTTTTTACAGGTCATGGCATTTTTTCACGGGTGGTAAAACTCTGCATCTATGGTAATGAAATTGAAACTGATGTTGAACAACCCACAGTTGCACCCTCAAAACCATTATCAACTGAAAAATGGCCAACCTATTGGAAATTGCTTGTTTTAATTTTCTGTTTTGCTGGACTGCAAGGTTCCTACTTGACTTGGGGCATTCTTCAAGAACGCATTATGACCTTCGAGTATGGAAAGACAGACACCACGCCAGGTGAATTCTTCAAGAATTCCACCTTCTTGGTTTTTATGAACCGCATCTCAGCTTTTACTATCGGCCTCCTGGTGGTCATCTGCCAAACCCAACCAAGGCATTCGGCTCCATTATATAAATATTCCTTCAGCTCTTTCTCTAATATCATGAGCAGCTGGTGCCAATATGAAGCACTTAAATTCATCAGCTTTCCTACGCAAGTGCTTGCGAAGGCATCAAAAATCATTCCTGTGATGCTGATGGGAAAAGTTGTATCAAAGAAAACCTACGACTGTCATGAATACTTGACAGCTGCAATGATCTCCATGGGGGTGACCATGTTCCTCTTGACCAGTGGGGACACCACAAAGCACAAGGATTCAGTCACAACATTCTCTGGGATTATTCTCCTTGTTGGCTACATGGGTTTTGATAGCTTCACTTCAAACTGGCAAAGTGCCCTTTTCACGCAATACCACATGTCCTCTTGCCAAATGATGGCCGGAGTAAATATGTTCTCATGCCTCTTGACAGTCGTTGCATTGGTCGAACAAGGTGGCTTTGTGGAATCCCTCGCTTTCATGACAGCCCACCCTAATTTTATTATTCACATCATGGTACTCAGTATCTGTTCGGCCACTGGTCAGCTATTCATCTTTTACACAATCTCTGTCTTTGGGGCGGTCACCTTCACGATCATTATGACTCTTCGACAGGCACTTGCCATCTTTCTCTCCTGCATCATCTACGGACATCCTGTGACGCCGCTCGGAGTTGTCGGAGTGGCTGTTGTCTTCCTAGCAATGTTTCTTCGAATTTACATTAATCAGCGTAAAAAGGCGTTGGCTGCTGCCCGAAAACCCAACAGTCAGTCACTGTAAATAGCAAAAGTTGACATTTGGGGGTGGGGGGAGTCAGGGGTGACGGACAATATAAATTGCTGCATTGTTTTGTTTTGTTTTTTTTGTTTTTTTTTTTATTGGTGCCATGCTGTGCATATGTATTGATTCTTTCATGATTTTGAATTTTTAAGCAATCATGCAGACTCTCGTTACCTTATAAAAATAATGAAAAGTGCATTAGTGTAATTGCCGACTCATCTAAATGGCCATTCATTTTTCATTTGTTGTACTCCTTAAGTGAATATTTTTGTCAGTTCTTCAGTTAATTACAGAAGATATCTTCTTAACATGAAATGGTTACAAAATCTGCCATTTTTAAACATTTTTGGCCAACATCAAAATTTGATTCATCATGCTGTGCATTTTTTTTTTTTTTTTTTTTTTTTTAAATCATTTCACCCCCAAGCAAGGCAATAAAACCACTAAGATACAAACAGTTGCTGAGTGTTAGAGAATATGAGAGAAAAAATACTATTAAGGAAAGAGAACAATAAAAAGAACAAGAATTAAGAAAACAATGATTGACATTGCATTTAAGATTTTGAAGATCAAAGTTGACTGAGAAATGAGAAGTGTGATAGAAGAAATTGTTAGCATAGAATTTATGGTTGCATCTTGTGATTCCAACTGTAAAATGATGAGACCTTGCCACCAATCTAGTACTGTGCTTAAATTCATAAAGTCTAGTTAACACAGGGGGGGAAGTTTATCAGAACAATTAACATGAAAGTATTTATAGAAAAGGTTCACGAAAGCTACATTACATTGGTAGGAAAGTGACTGAAGCTGAGATGCCAGGTCAGGACCTATAACTATGCAGATTCTTTGGATTTTTTTTTTTTCTGCCTGTCACAGATTGCAAACCTATGTGATGTCATTTTTTTTAAAGAATTCCAGTCATTGCGGGTTTTTTATTTTCTTTAGGCGAATACATGCCCACAAATAACCAGGCTGCTGTGGTATGGGTGTTTTTAGCCAAGACCATCTCCAGAGAGACTGCCATCCAAGGCTAAAGAGCTTCTATTATTACTTTGTTATTAAAACAATTATCAACAGCTTTCAAACAGTTCTGCCTACCAAATTTCACTGACAATGCTTTGGTCAATTTGTGTGATTTTCTGGCACTTACTCCTTCCTAACAGTGCAATATGCTGGGATCATCTTCCTAGGGCGATATGATCACCTCAACTGTAGTCAGATTCGAACCTGGGTCTTTTGGTTGGAATTCTAACACTATAACCACTTGGCGATATGCTGATATAATTTTACTTTTTTGGAAGTTTTAAATTTTTTTAAGCATTCTGATTTACCTTCATTTACAAGTTATAGATTAAATTTAAACATATTTTCAAGTGGTCAAAATAACGGTGATTAAGATAACAAGTTGGCTTACAGTTTGCATTATTTATAGGAAGGTTATCCATCTATTTTTACATTTAATTATCGCTGTTAACTTTGATTTTATTCTGTGATATTTCATATTACCCAAGTATGCATTAAGATATTGTACAGGTTTAATTGAAGACTACTGACAAAGCACTGCGATTAAGCTTTTTATTATATTTTTCTTGCATTTGTACAAGTGATTTCTTTTTTAGACATAGTGTGTAAGTACTGCCCAAATGATATGGGGGATCCAAACGCTATTGGTTAATCTATTAGCCATTATCGAGGATTTTTTTTTTTTGTCCAATATCTAATATATATATATATATATATATATATATATATATATATATATATAATGAGTGTTTTAGTTTCTGAACACTGTCACCATTTGTGGCCTTGTTCATAATTGATATGATTGAGAGTTGGTCTCTTTTTATATTGTTAACCTTTCCATAATTTGTAAGCATTTTCTGCATTTAGATGAGTGTATTATGTTGGTGTTTACCATAATATTTGCACTGCACTTTTGCTGTACTGAAAATTGTATGAACTGTGGCAAGAATAATGGACAGATGTTTTGGTTAAGTTTAATATACATTCATCATTCGGACATAGCGTAAACATTTTATCTATTCATATTCAAATCTGCATTTAATAATGGAGATAATTTAACAACTTTTTTTTTTTTTTTAAACTTCATAATTTTTTTTTTTTGTAAATTTAAAAATGATGTGGGCATTTTGAATGTGCATTTACTAATATATATATATATATATCTATATATATATATATATATATAGATATGTCTCCTGGACATATTTAATATTCATTGTAAGCTGTAAGGAATTGAGCCATAAAAATTTGTCTTGCATTTTGGTCTTTTTTAAAAATTCTTTTAGGTGCATTAAAAGACTTTTTACAATGTTGCTTTTTATGAGTCTTTTAAAGAAGAAAAAAAAACAAAACAAAATGCTTTGCAACTGTGGATATCTTTACAGTGTTACATGTGTATGTCTATAGACCCTGGGTATACAAGGGGTCTTTGCATGTAGACATTAAATGTACATAAAGAAATGTGTGTGTGTGTGTGTGTATATATATATATATATATATATATATATATATATATATATATATATAATGAAAGAAACAGCATATGGCAGTCTCATATTTTCAGATAAAAATCAGAATTCTTAAAATATTTGCAGGTTTCATTCTGGAAAACCACTTATATTGCAATGGATATATATATATATATATATATATATATATATATATATATAAGCCACTTGTATACATAATCTTGTATATTACATGTTTATATATTATAGCATGAACACACATGGATGTGAAAGTTATTCCTCTTTATTGAAAAAGATTTGCTTAGCTTTAGTCTCTCTACACATTTGTATGAATGATGAAAACAGGCTAAAAAGGAATGAAAACATTTTTTTTTTTTTTTCTCTATCATATTTTTATATGCCTTTCTTCAGACAACGCATCTGAACTGTCTGTATTTATGGAGAAATCATTTTATAAATGAGCAGACCTTACAGGTGGGCTTTGTATTGGTTATGTGCAAACATGACTGACCCTACCAAATAAAGAAATAAAAAAAAAAATAAAGAAATAAATGTTTGTTGTACAAGAGGATCATTTTATTAAATATATCAGTTGTTTATTTTATTGTCTTTTTTTTTTTTTTTTTTTTTCTGGTATGAAAAAGTGTGCAACCTTTTATTTTTTTTTAATTTTTAAAGATATTGCGAAAGCCAGTCAAAAATTGTAAAAAAAACAAAAAAAAACAACTTTGTAACTTTATTTTATAAGTCATGGCAAAATAAATAACATTTAAATTCCACATATAAAATGCAATTATGTATTCATATATATATATATATATATATATATACACATACACAAATAAATAAGAAAATGTTTAACATGTTTCACTTTTATTAATCTTTCATCAGAAAATGTGATATGGAGAAAAAGAAACTCTGGTATTCTTACTTTTGTATCATTTAATTAACCAATGAAAATCTTTTTTACGTATCTCATTCTTTGAAACTTTAATAAAAATGAAACATTTTAGGTTGATAAATGTTTTTTATTTCTTCTTTATCTTATTCTCTCTGGGTCAAATATGGACCAGAATCAAACTCGTGTACGTACAGGGTGTGATGGATAAATTCTTGTCTAAATTATGCAAAAGTAAAAATAACACTGGCATCTCATTTTATCAGATATATTTACCAAAATTACGTAAAAATATCTTAAAATACTAAAGCGTATATTTATTCAATAAAATCGCCATTGTCTTCAGCCACGGCTCCCAGACGACTTTGGAATCTCCTGCAACTCTTCTGGATGTCCTCTTTGTTTAAGTTGGTGAAATTTTCAGTTCATCTTTGGTATTACAAGGTTGCAACCTAGGGAGTTAGGTGGCCAGAAGTAAGGGGTGATGTAGTCAGAAATTCTCTGACAGCAATGACTGGGTTCTCCTGCTTGTGCGGCATGGTTCAGAGTTCTGTTGCCAGACATCCTCTTGACCCAGGGGAGCTCTACCTTCTTTAAGCACTACCTCATTTAGGCACTTGTTCTAGGTCTCTGTGTTGAGTTGGAGGCCCTCACCAAGTTCTTTTCTTATCATAACAATCGGAATGATTTTCTGAGCTGCCATACTTTCATAATCACCATTTGTCTCACCCTCTGCACTCTCGTTGGATTGACAACTAAACACAAATGTTCGTATTGAGGCATCCAGCATGATTGCCAAATTTCTGGTGGAGTGAATTGTGTCATGGTGCTCTTTTTCTCAGAGACTGCCCAACTGACTCTACTGTACTGTGCAGTCAACTAAACACAAAAACAATGTGCATGTGCGAAATTATAGAATGGCGACAGTTTACCCATTGTTTTTGTGGGTGTAATGGGTTTCACTGTCATCAGAATATTCTATTATGTGGAAATGAAAGAATTGTCAATCTATGTGTAGTTTTGTTTTTCTGCCGATGTACGCGTCACACATGCAGATTAAAATGATCTGCCAAGCATACTACAACCTCTCTCGCTTTTTCTTCAGAAGTTGTTTTTTTTTGTTTTTTATCTACTGAAAAACCGGTAGTTGGGATCCAAAACTTCTATCCGCGGTTTAGATCAAAAGTGAGCTGCGATGTCGGGATTGCCAGCTCAGACTACCAAAACAAAGCTTGTCAAGTCCATAGAGTTGTCTTTGAAAATGGGGAACACAGTGGCTAAGCATGCAAAATGCGTATTCAATACTAAGAGTTGAATATTGGCAATTTTGAAAAAGATTTATTAAAACTATACTTTAATTTCACATAAAAATCTGAACCAACGTGAATAAATTAGAAAGACGATGGCCTAAAATGATTCCATTTATACAGCGCCATGTCACTAGATCCATCATCGATGACAGCAAAAGATGACGGAAATCTCGTACGCACGGGATTTTAACAAAAATTTTTTTTTTTTTTTTTTTATATGATTTTAACATTTTGAATAAAAACATTACAATACATTGTATAATAATGTATTGATAAAAATAATATGACGATATGATGTAGTAACATCTACATACAATCTCAGGTTCCTATGCAATGTAATGATACAATACTAATTTTACGAAATTAATACGAAACAACATTTTTAATAAATTTACATGTACGTAATGGAAAATAAATTTCGTAATAACACTTTATTTATCGTTATGATATCCAGAGACACTGCAAAACTTTAATTTCTGATTGTATTTATACAAAAATTTAATGTGAGAGGATTTGTGTACTTTTTAAAACTTTTTGGAAGTGTTGAAAAGTGTTATTTCGCTGCAATGGCGGCCTCCGTTAACAATCCTTAAAGCAAGATTTAAAATGGCTCTTCACTGCAGATTATATAAATTACTTGGGAAAGCACATTATGGATATTAAAGCAAATCCGTTGAGTAAATATATGAAATTTTTAAGTTTGGGTAAAGGTTATAAGTTGCATATTTCACACTCAAAATGTCCGCCAAGTGCTAATTCAAACCACTATACAATCGTAAATGCCTGAGAAAATACGGATATACCGAAGATACTAAATTCAATTTAATGAATTTATTAAAAAAGATTATACAGAAAAATCAGGCTTTAAAAAGTATCACAATCAAGTTTGAATTTGTTTCAAATTGGGATCCACTGACGATTGTGATTCTAATATGAACATCGCGGTTTATTGGTGCGCGGCTTAATGCCACTGACCCGTGTGTGTGTGTGTGTGTGTATATATATATATATATATATATATATATATATATATATATATATATATATTTTTACATCACTTGTATATCCTTGATCCAGCTTCTAATGCGCTGAAGGGACCAGCATGTAGTTTTCGATACATGATTGACGAGGTAAATTTTTCCGGCAGTAGGTTGCCGTTTCTTTCTGCGGTAGACCAGTTGTCATCCAAGGCTGTCCTGCTATTTACCCATAGCTGTGGGGGATGTCATACCTTTCCTGAGGGTGTTAACACGTAAGTGAATGTAATGGATTCGACTGGAACTCGAACTCGGCTCTGCGATTCCTCAATCCTAGCTGCTACCCTGTCTATACTTAATGTATAGCGCGACACCTGAATTTTTTTTCATTAATTTTAATTCCCTTCAGAAAAAAATAACACTGTATAGTGCCATTGATCACCGAAAATGCATGATTTCTAACCTTCAAATAAATACCTATACATAGTGCGATCGCAACTCCACCCACCCACCATTTTTTTTGTTTGCATAAAAATTATAAACGTATCTAGATGGGTAACAGCTTGGGAATACCAGTTGCTGTTAAGTTTGGCTGTGTCGGTGGTGTAATGGTTTGCAATTTCGCTCGTGTTAGTTACATTCACTTACGAGCAAATGCCCTTGGGAAAGACATGAATCCACCTCTTCTTTTAATTTGCAAGACTTATTATCTAAAAAAAAATTCTTACAATATAAATATTATTCTGGCTTTAAATAACTTGTAATAGGTTGATAATCCGTAGAAAACGAATCGACCAAAATCAATCATGACAAAAACTCGTAATATACACGAGTATATACAATAATAGATGAAAACTTTTAGAGTCAGGTGCAACTTGGTCGGAAGTTAAACTTTTCCGTACGCAGTCTTATATAAGCAGAATCCCAATTGTCCTTGAGGACATCTGTGTATAATTTCTGGGTATTATAAACCTAATGTCTCAGCAACCATGTTTACTAGTGCTCATATTGCAATTTTTTGCTGATATCATTGCATTTTTTTTTTACCAGAGTTCATATTGCAACTTTTTGTTATTGCTTTTCTCTGATGATTAATATTAAATCTTATATATACACATAGGGTCATTTAAAAGTAACTCCCTATTTATGTATTTTCAATCACACACACACACACACACACACGCATATATATATACATATATATATATATATGAGAGGAAAAAAATTAATACAAATTTGTCACTTAGCTGATTGAGCATCCCGATTCCAGAGTTACGTAGACAGACCCTCCGTCCGCTCGTCACTAATATATAGATAGATACTGAGGTTAGCACCAAGCGGTAACAGCCTTGTTTAATGGAAGGTGTTGACCTCAGTTTTTACATATACTCTATCTCTGTTATCGGCCTCTTTTACCTATAAATTTTGTATACCTTAAAACTATTTTTATTATACAATTTCTAAAGAATTAATAATTTTTTTCAATCCGATGTATTTGTATTACTTTAAAAGTTATTTTAGAGGATACACGTATTTGAGTTGACGCTCTGTTTATATAAATATTTGCACACACACACACACATATATAAGTATTTATTTATCTATCAGTCTGTGAAGTACATCTTAAAGAAAATTTGCCCTCCGGCAGAATTCGAACCTTTACAGGAGAAAATACTGTCTGATCAGACGTGCTTTGATCAGACGGCTATGTAGAGCTTCACCATTAAGCAAAGTTCAGTATACCTTGAAGCATATTCACCCGTTCGGATTCTCTCGCAAATCATATTTGCTCAGAATCGTATCCGGCGTTTAAACAAAGCAACTTCTAAAGAATTAAAGTATTTTACTTGATAATCTGACATTTTTTATAGATTGGATGTTATAAAGAAATATATACAGTTAACAACACCATATTTTAATGGCTGATTAAAATATATAGAAAAAATACAGATGGTGTATAGATGGAGATGTTCTTTTTCGTATGTACGGGTGTACAACGTTCTGTTAAAGGTGTTGGAGACATTGAGAAGAGTTCCTTGTTCGGCAAAGGGTTTTGAGTTGTGGGGGTGCATGGCATTTAAGGCAAGAATGCCCCTAATAATAACTTTGACACTAAAATAGATTCCCATCATTTCCATGTAACGGTAAATGTATTACGGGGTCATCACTTGTTCCGATAACAGTCCTGTTTGTTTGATAGAATTAGATTTGTTTGTTTGTATGTAGTCATATAATCGTCGATCATAGTATGGCGATTTTCTAAGCGTAGCTTAAATGTGGCAGAAGGCCGAAAATATGGGACACCAAGTGAGGATCAAACTCGTGATGGATCAAGTGAGACGAGCTTGCTAACCAGGTCGAAGTAGCCAACGTATTCTGTGTATTGCCAAAAGCATCCACAAGAGGGAAAGGAGACTTTGTCTTGCCTCTACCGCATCTTTTTCATACACCCTTTTAGCAACGCTATTTAGCTGTCGTTACTTGACACACGTGGTGTGGGGGGATCGTATAGTATTGCAAGGGGAAGCATAAAAATCTCATATTCACTATGTGTATTGCTCCTCTTCGCCCACATTAAGCGTATCTAACACTTTCTGATTAATAGAAAAGCCACTGTCTGGGGTTAGGCAGGATTAAATTCCGTCGTAATGGTCTTGTTGTGAGACCAGCGGGCTACCCATTACTCCATGACAAAGAACCATCTAAATCTATGTATATGCAGATCAGACGTGCTTTAGATTGACTCAGACACGAAGGCTGTCCCAGGTCAGGCAAGGCCGAATAGTACCTTAAAAGTTCCTATCTACTCATTTTATCCAAACGTAAACAAAGAAATGTCTAAAGAAGTAATTTTTTTATTTATTTATTAACCTGACACATTTTATCACTTTTAAAGTTATTTTAGCGGATACCCATATTTGAGTAGACGCTCCGTTTATTTATCAAATAATATATTTATTTATTATGGTCTACCGGCCTGAATAACCGAGAAATCTTATTAAAACAACAAAACAATAAATAAATCCTCTTATTTTATATGCCCTCACCTTTCAGGGAGTAGTCAATCCTAACTCTCCACGGGTTTAACTGGAAAAGGAAAATGATCTCAGAAAGTTTATTCTTTTAGCTAAAAATGTTTAAGCATCAATTGTACTTATTATCATTATTATTTTTTTAATGTTAAATGATACTGGGAATGCCATGGACCGAACATGTGCAAAACGATGAAGTTTTACAGAAAATGGAAGCAGAAAGGACACTTATACTTCTCATGCACACGAACATGTAAGCAGTGACGAAGTTTTAGAAAAAATGAAAACAAAGGACAATTATGCTTAACATTAGAAAGAGACAATTGAAATTTCTAGGGCACGTAATGAGGAAAGAAGGCTTGGAAAATTTGATACTCACAGGACAGACTGAGGGACAGAGGAAAATAATGCATAAGCTACCGAGCGAGTTTTAGCAAATGGATGGCAGAACACGGTTTAGGAGAGATAGCAAAAACACAAAATTTATTAGGACAGGAAATTGTGGAGAGCCATTATCGCTAATATCCTGAAGTGACACGACACATAGAAGAAGAGATACCAGCTAACTAAGACACTCAAGTAAGATGATTTATTAGTTAGATATTTAAAAGATAAATGTCTTGGAATATAACATAATTGACTTGAACTGACTTGAACTTAACTTATTAATCACATAATAAATAATCTGGCATTTTATATTCACCCGAAAGAGATAGTATTTTTATAAACCCAGCTGAATAAAAATGTTCAAGAGTTTAACTACAAATCCAGAAAACGTCGAATCCAAACATATTTAAGCTTCTAAATTTTATTGTCACTTTATTATTTAAAAAACTATTTACCATATATTCTTACATGGAATATTAAAGCACCAAAATTAGAGCTCAACATGACTTTGTAGAACAAAAATTTATGGGAAAAAATACAAAAACTACAGATTCAAAGATGGCAACACAAAAAATACACGTTTCTCCTTTCCTTCCTTCCTTCCTTCCCCAACTCACCACCTGTAAATAACTATATCTCGACGGAACAAAGAAAGTAGCCTCGCAAAAACTATCAGGAGATACACCTCTGAAAAGAAAGGGACTCGAAAATGGATGACGAAATCAACCAATCAAGAAACGGCACTGGGATTAAAGTCATGCACCGACTATAAAACGAGGTCACGGTGGACTCCAGGCTTTTTCCACTTTTAGCTAGTTAGTCGGTCAACGACTGAGACCATGTCTGAGTTTTACCATGAGATGCGTAGCACGCTTGTTATTGAAACCAATATCCATTTTTTTTGTTGAAAATATCCATTTTTCGAGCGATAGATAAAACTTATTTGTTACTCGTATGTCCAGAGGCCCAAGATGAATATGTCATCGTAACTCTTGCATGGATTTCTCCTTTATTATTACTCCTTTCATTCTGGTACTAGAAGCAGCCGTAACCCCCATTGAGGGAAACCAATACGTGTATTAACCACATGTAAGCATTAAGACGACTTCCATTTGCCATGGAAACATCACAAAGTCAAATCACTCTCTGGATTACTTCGGAAGTGTGCTGGTCAAGCTCTCTGTCTCCGTGCAGAAAGAATCCCCAGACGAGGCTATGTCGAAGGGCAGAGTCTCGTCTCGAGAAACAGTTACCCGACCCCATTTCTTTTATGGGGTCTACAGAGAATTTTTGGCCGAACCAACGGCTCGGAAACTTCACAATAAACAATTGTGCCACATCTGACCACGTGGGGCGGTTAGTAAATATCTCACAAAGTCAAATCACCGCGTAAGAAAGCACGAGCTCCAGTCAAAACCTAACGATTTGTTAAATATACGTTTGTTTTTCCTTAGTTCTTGCCAAAAGCTAATGTCCGTTATTTTAAAATACTACAATTTTTTTTTTTAATTTCTTGCAGTATTTAGTATTGTTGAAGTTGTCGATAACATTTTTTTTTTGTCTAGATTTACAAACTCTACTCTCCCTGCTTTGTTAATATTTAGTAGAAACGAGGGTAGATGTGGTACAAGGCCAAGTTTAACATGGGTCATCTGAGCCCGTAGGCTCGGCCAAAAAATCCCCGTAGAACCCGCATAAACATGTTCGGGTCCGTCTACCCCCCGGACAAAACTTTGTCCTTCGGCACAGTCTTGTTCGGGTTCCTGTCTGCCTTTGGGCAGAGAGTTCGACAGCAGCTGCGGACTGTCACAGCCCGGTAGAACAATCTATACTACTATGGATGTTTACTACTTTGTTTATATTTACAGTGCTACTACGACTGTGCATTTACCAGAATTATATATATATATATATATATATATATATATATATACTTAAAAGATATACTAAAAACAGTATTACATTTTTATTAAACAAGTTTTTATTTTAATCATTAAATAAGTATTTTGCATGTTAAATAATAAAAAAACATTAATGGGAATTTTTGTACAAACCTACACACACTAGGAAAACCAACTGTACTTTGTACCTCCTTACCTATTTGCACTTCTCTCCAAAATTTGGTTTTGATCGGTTAATGTATGGCTATTTTAGAGGCAGGGACGGACTAACAGAAGTTACGGAATTATATATATATATATATATATATATATATATATATATATATATATATATATATATATATATATATATATGTAAGCAAATATATGGATATAGATCCGACAGTATGAAGAAAAATATACGGAAAAAACAAACAAAAATCCTTATATGCAATTATGCTGTTTTAATGTTAATATAATGTCAACGTCGGACGTTTCGGTCTAATAAACCATCTTCAACGGAACGCTGATCATATAAAACTTTCAGTTATCTGTTTGGATAAGTCTTGTTCTTATGTCCATCGTCTTTGTCATGTTGAATTGATAATGTTAATTATATTTTATGAATATGTCCTGAAGATGGTTTATTAGACCGAAACGTCCGACGTTGACATTATATTAACATTAAAACAGCATAATTGCATATAAGGATTTTTGTTTGTTTTTTCCGTATATTTTTCTTCATATATATATATATATATATATATATATATATATATATATATATATATATGGAAGCTTAAAAACGCTCCCAAGAAGACAAGTAAACTCGTGGGAATTGATACATATATCAAGTTTATTTCTTCCCACATCTAACAACAAAGTTAAAGTTAGGGTCCTTTTTTAGTTGTTGTGAATTGGACTACCGAAAACAACCCAATATTTTGTGTATTTCCCGGCAAGAAAATGAAAATGTAACTTATTTTATCATTTTAGGCTCCTTTATAATTATGGACGTAAAAAAAGGTCCGAATTCCGCCCACACGATAATAATGGCTGCGAGTAACTCTTAGCTTCACACTTTTCGCTATTCTCGATTAAAGTGGTATTGGATATCTATCATTAAAATATCTGTACTATATATAAAATGTTTTCAACAAAATGACACAGAATGGAAGCAAATACATGATTGATTGAAATTTTATGAATAACTTATCCTATAAACTAAAGAATAGAAGTTTGGTTGTGGAAAACGTATGCTATTTGGTTAATAACAGCGCCAGAATCGAAATTAGTACATTAATCTTAACTTACTGAAACAATATACAGGGTGTCCCCCACCCAAATTGACAAAATTTAAAATGTGAATATCTGAGTAACGACACGTCTCAGGCAAACGAAATTAAATAGGCTTCATGTTGAACAATAAAACATTTATTTATCAAAATTCGAACAAGATATTCAAAGGGATGTAGATTTTATAACCGACTTCATAAAGATTCACAAATGGTCAATATGCACACCACCTGCTCCAACCAGACATGTAAACTCGTGGGAATTGATATATATATATATATCAAGTTTATTTCTTTCAACATCTATCAACAAAGTTAAAGTTAGGGTCTTTTTTTAACACACGCCAAGTAATAGTCCAGCTCCAGCAAAGCACACTGTAGCATCTCTTGCGTAACACTCTCCAGCGTTTCATTGATTCTCTGCTTAAGTTCCTCTATGCTTGTAGGAAGAGTGGGGGATATAGACCTGTCCTTTCATATCGCTGTGACGACTTTTGTGGCGAAATTTGTGATGACGTTCTCTACTCGTCCGTCGTTCACTGCTCCTGTGGTGACATCCTAGGTTTTCTGTATCTGTATATACACCTGATTTCGCTATGCGCACAGAATTGTCCACTTGGCCGTAATCGAGTTCACAAAGAATAACAACAATTGCTTTTCAAGATTCTCTGGTTTGGGAAATAGAAATGAATTCTCACTTAGTCAGCTGCCTTTCCTTCGGCTGAACTACTATCTCCTTAACTACCACTAGTCCTCTCCTGCCTGCCAGCTATTCACTCACTGATCTCCTACCTATTTATCTCACTGCTGGATCCCTGTCTCCTTGACTTCCTGCCTCTCTCTGCTTCTATGGATAATGGCTGGGGTCCCATCCCCTATCCACCCACTTGTGTTCCAGAAGGTTTAAGACCACCCAGTCAGCTTTTTGTGTAGTTAACTTCTTCAAAACATTCTATTTTTATGATTATCTAAAATCATTAACAAAATATTACGTTTACCAATTCAAAGGCAGCTGTAGACCTACATCTCCAAAACCTGGCACTTAAGTTTACTCAAAGATGGACTGGAGACGAAATTCCTATGAAACTCAGATAACTAAGTCAACTTAAAAGAAAAACAATTTATCTACTTATCTTCTAAAGATGTGTGATAAACCATATTGTTACATAGGGAAACGGCTAATGGTATCTTTACCATTATACTGGAATATAAAACATCGGTGGCAATAATATGGATAATGGTTCGGGTCCAACCCCCTATCCATCCACTTGTGTTCCAGAAGGTTTTGGGTGGTCAACTTCTTCAAAAGATTCTACTTTTATGACTATCTAAAATCATTGATAAAAATTTTGTTTTCAAATTCAAAGGCAGCTTTAGACCTAAATCCCCAAAACACTGACACTTGGGTTTACTCAATGATGGAATGGAGACGAATTTCCTACGAAACTCAGATAACTAAGAGGGCATAAAAGAAAAGAAATTTATCTACTTATCTTCTAAAGACCTGTGAGAAATCGTATTTTTACACAGCCCTATAGAAAGAAAATCTCAGGGTGTCAAGTCAGGTGAACGTGGTGGCCATTTCAATAGCACATTGTCATTATCATTGGCACGCTTGATCCATCTTCCGAGTAGATTCTCATTTAGATAAGTCTGCATTGTCAACTTAGTTTTTACACATTCTGTTAGAATTTGAGATTGTTGGAGCGAGAACTGGCTATGTTATTAGACTACAAAATGATGTCAATTTTGGGGGGAAGCCCTGTATAACAAGGAAATGTCCCAAAGATAAGATAGTCGGAGGTTTTAAATTGAGAGATTTCTTCTCCTAAATTGACTTCCAATCAAGGAAACGGAGCGCAGTCTTCTATTTAACTCACAGTTGCATAAAAATGGTTTCAGACCTTTTTGCATGTATCAGTGTGAAGTGAACAAAACAGGTTTGTCCAGGATTTGAACACTGCACGCCGATTTGACATTTCCGTACAGACAACCAAAACACTACCCGCGCAGTCAAGAGCTGTCCAACTTAGCCGAATGCTGCTATTCATATTCTGACTCAATTATTCAGAAACTACTGTACGAGGTCTGATAAAAAAAAAAGTATCGGGTCTGGTGCTACAAAAAGAAAAAAAAAAAAACTACAGCACATATCAATTCGACATTTAATCGCCTTCGAAGTAGTCCCCTACTGAAACTAAACACTTTATCGAGCGTCGTTTCCATTAATGGAAGCATTCCCGGAACTTCTTTTTTGGGGGACAGCAAGCAGCTGCCTTGTCGTATTCTCTTGGATTTTCTCGACGGCTTGAAATCTTGTTCCTTTCAATTGAGATTTGATTTTTGGGAAGAGGAAGTCGAAATGGTTGAGATCTGGTGTTATATGACAGTTATCGGGCTTGGTAAGCTTGCTATATTTGGGAAGAATATTAGAATAATCCAGAACTCATACTGTCAGCAAACCACCTGCATATGGATAGAAAATGAATTCAGTAAATATACAAAAATAGAAAGGGGTTTAAGACAAGGGTGTGTTTATTTTTTTAAATCGTTATAACCTCATGCAAGGCAGTAATGCTATTAAGACACAAGGAGTTACTGAGTGTGGAAGAATTAGGGACAGAAACATTAATGATGAGCGGGAAGAAGAAAGAGTAATCAGAGGATCGTAGAAAGCGATTGACATTGCATTTAAATTTTTGGAGATTAAAGTTGAATGGAAAACATGGAGCCGGAAGGGAGTATAACAAGCGAGAAGTGCGAGAAAAGAAACCGTTAGCATAGAACTTACGGTTACACCTAGCCAGCTCCACTGTAAATTAATGAGATCCTTATACCAGTATATTATTGCGTTTAAATTTAAAAAGCTGAGATACAACAGTAAAAAGTTCAACCGAACAATTACCATGAAATTATTTATAGAAAAGACACAGAGAGGCAACCTTACGGCGGTGGGAAAGTGACTGGAGCCGAGCCGCCATATCAGGGCCAATAATATTGCTGATTTTTCTTTTGATTTTTTTTATCAAGGAACTCTGGATAAATAGCAGGGGCGCTGAACTATATGTGGCAGCAATATTCTAAGTATAGGCAAATGGTGGACATAGATATGTAAGATAGATTCTGGATACGTCTTCTTATTTCGCCTTTACGACGAGACGATTCTGAGAGAATTAGAAATCCTACAAAGATTTATTATTGGTAGCCACAATCTTAACAGCATTAAATGTCTTGATAGAAGGCATAAAAAAAGAAATTAAAGGCGCTTCTACAGAAGGTAGTGAAGGAAAGCGAGGAGAAATGATTAAATATCAATTTCAAGAAGATAGAATGCATGGTTGTCAGGAGAAAGATGAGTCCAATGTACGAATTGCAAACTGGAGATGCCAAAATCAAATACATACATACATATATATATATATATATATATATATATATATATATATATATATATATAGGAAGTGTTTTAACGCGACACGGAAAGGGCTACAGCGAAATCTGTAGACACACTGGGATGACGAAAGGTGCCTTTCAAAAGCTAAGCAAATTATTAACAAACATGAAAATCTCGTTAGAAATAAAGAAAAGTGTTATGTAATATCGGTCCTCTTATATAGCTGTGAATGCTGGACAATATCATCGCAGATGAAGAAGAGACTTGAGGCAACAGAAATGTAGTTCTACAGAAGGATGCTGAGAATACCATGGACTGAACATGTGAACAGCGACGAAGTTTTAGAAAAAATAAAAACAAAGGACAATCTTAACATCAGAAAGAGACAGTTGAAATTTGTAGGGTACATAATGAGGAAAGAGGGCTTGGTAATTTTGACACTCAAAGGACATATTGAAGGCAAGAGGGAAAGAAGAAAGCAGCGCATAACCTGCCTAACGAGCTTGTGTAAGTGTTTGGAAGGACAGGGATTAGGAGAGATAGCAAGCAAACAACATTTACTAAGAGTTACAAAGAACTATGGAGAGCCAGGACACACATACTGAAGAGACACGACAACGACAACAACAACAACAACAACAACAACAGCTGCAGCAACAGCAGCAAGAAGAAGAAGACGAAGAAGAAGAAAAAGAAGAACTCGCTTGATTTCGAGTTTGTTCCAATGAAGGCCGGGTCCCGTTGTGTTAAACAGTTATCACCACTGTCATAGACGAGACTGCAATGGCTGAGACACAGCGAATAAGGGACAGCCGCCTACCAATTAATATCATATATTGGCGAACGGGTCAAAGAACAGCGTCCAACCGGCCACCCAGCATAGTGCTTCAAGGATGTCTGCCAGCCTGACCCGAAACTCATAGGCATCGACCCCACACAGCTGGAATCTGCTTTCAAACGACTGCGGTTGCTAGCTCCATGAAGTTCGATAAAGAGTCAAGTGGGGCTAAATAAAGTGCAAACAATAGCCGAAGATAGCGTAGAAAGCAGAGACAGCAAATGAGGACCTTCAATCGACGTTGGCAAGCCACACGAAAGAGACAGCCATGCAGGGATCGGGATATTGAGTCACTCTATATAGTTGCTCCTCGCGACAGGTATGATTTTGTCCGATCAGGGCATTACTGGCACTACCATTCTTTTATCTCACGAGAAAGAGGGGGGTGTTTATCTACTAACATAAAACAGTGTGAATTGCTCTTTCAGTAAGGTTTGAACCTGCGTCTCCCCTTTTCTGTTGCTGAACGACGATCTAAAGCAGGCTGAATTAGGCGGTAGTTTTACTTACAAAGGGGAATGCAAGTTGCCGGAAAGCATATTACTTTATTAAGCCTTTTGAATGCAAAGGCCGGTAGACGAAAATCTCACTGTTTAAAAAAAAGGAGGGGATGGAATAGTAGGAAATAAAGTCGGATAAAAAATGCATTGATTTCTTATATACAGAGTGATTGAAAAGTAACTCCCTATTTTATGTATGATGGACTCTCGCGTCTAGCTATAATTTTTACGAGACAGGAGAATCCATCATACATAAAATAAGGAGTTTTCAATCACCCTGTATATATAGAGGGGGTGATGGGGGTGTATGACAAACTGTAAGATTTTTTTTGTGTGACGAAACGTCCTTTAGGACTTCATCGGACTAAATTTGTTACGTAACAAATTTAGTCCTATGAAGTCGTTATCTCATATATATATATATATATATATATATATATATATATATATATATATATATATATATATATATATATATATATAATTAAAGAATATCAAAAGACTTGAAATTCCATAGATAATAATTATTATTTCACGAGAGCTCTAAAAAACAGCAGCTCTTCAAGACCTACAAACAAAATCACCTGATTGATTTTGTTTGTAGGTCCTTTATTTTGAATAACCTTTTTGGCATTGACTTGATTAGGTTCTGGCAAATCTCATCTCCAAGCATTGAATTCCATTCGGATATGAAATTCACAATCAAATCCTCTTTGTTGCTCAACTGCTTTCTCGAGAGCCTGTACATTATAATGCTCCATAAGTTTTCTATGTATGTCTGTGTGTGTTGTGGTAGTTGGCGAGGGATTGCCATAGTACGAAAGTTAGAATTCGAAGGATCATAGGAAAACAAGAATTTCTTGAGAAAATGATTCGCGTCTTATGCACAAGAAAATATCGGTAAATAAATCCGATAAGCAAACACATCCTTATCGCACCCCTCTTTCTATTTTAGTGTACAGAGATTAAACAATTGGTAACGTTTTCTCTACAGTAGAAAAGTTCATTGCAATATTGGAAAGGCGCAGTACTTGAATCAAGGAATCTAGGTAATATTGGAAAAAAAGTCGAAGGCTACAGCTCAAGTAAAATTTAAATACAAGTATATTTAGTTATTTTATTGTTGTTTATTATTTTTATATATATATATATATATATATATATATATATATATATATATACATACATATATATATATATATATATATATATATATATATATATATATATGGTTGTTTAACTACATATATATACGCATGTGTATGTGTGTGTTGTTGCGCTAGTTGGCGTGGGATTGCCATAGTACGAAACTTCCTCGGTAGAATTCGAAGGATCACGGGTAAACAAGAATGTCTTGGTAAAATGAGAAACCACCAAACAAAATCGATTGCCTTGCATTGATAAACGTTTTTCCCCCGACTTCGACTCTTATCAGTGCTTATTTAATTAAATTGCTATCTTTTTTTTCCTTCTTTTTAATATGTCACGATTTGCCTTTGATTTTAGTTGTTTAGTTAGTCTACCGTGGCACATTGAAATATCCGATCAATGGATATACTCGGACGTTATTATTTACTGTTCTTTTTTCCTTCATGTAGCAACTGAAATGCTTGCTTTGAAGAATCTCATGCCTAAATTTTATTCCATAGCATCAATCAAACGATTGTCACTTTCCTTGTTCAACTCAAACTAATTATTCGAGAGCGAAGGAGGCTTCCTAAAACGACCTCGAATGTATATTGGGACAACGTTTACTCAAGTTTCGATTACCTACTGTGATATTGACGTAGTTGTGATAAAATAAATAAAATATAAGAATAAAAGGTAACAGCTGGGTAATTTAATTAATGGACTTTTTTACTTCAATGATTTTTGCTTACATTCGATAGAATGACTATTTTTATTAACCCCTTTAGAAACAGAAACATATTTACAAGACGGTTTGTAAACAGAAATATCTTTATTGGATTTTGTAAAGAATTTCAACACAGACAATGGAGTACTGATTCAATATCTGGGATGGGGCTGACCGGTCCTCTCTTGCCTGTCTTGATAGAGTACAAAAGCGTCTATGCGCCGTTGTTGGCGATGAATTATTCCCTCCCCTACAAGCCCTTTTCCCAAAGACGAAATATCGCGAGTCTCTTGCTTCCCTTCACTATCACTACTTCCATGGCATATGTTTTATCCTTAGTCCCACCAGCCCTGACCTTTACAACTGGGATCCGCCATGCTACGTACACAAGCCTGAATCACCCCCATTCCCCCCGTATTCCAGATTAGTAAGAAGTAAGTTCCGTTCGGACAGCTTTTTTTTTTTAAAAGAGATGATGCTTTGTGTAACAGATTTCCTGAATGATGTCTTCCTAATCACTAAAATCTTAATCTTGTAGAGGTCTGTATTTTTTTTAGTGACCATTCGAATGTATATTTACGCAAAATGCCACAAAATATAAAACAATAAGAAGGAACACAAAAACTGTTTTTACAATAAGAAATAATATTTATATTTATGTATGTCAATGATATACAAGCATAGGGGTTACTTCCCTTTGACTGGAATTTCTTAGAGTCCTTAGCGAAGGAAATATTTTTATCTGAGCTCACAGAAAAAGAATTTTGTTCATGAAATATTGAAAAAGTTGAATTAACTTGCCACTCTAAATGTTCACCGTGAGAGAGTTGAAAGAACTCTTGAACTTGTCGAAAGAGTCAATGTTCTTAATGTTCCGTATGTACGTGTATGAGTGCGTGTCTGATGCTTTCGTGGCGTCCGTCCGTAGAGGACGAAACGCGAGTTACTACATCCTGTATGCCAGAGAAGGCAAGAGAGGCCAAAAGAGGAAGAACGAATTTGTGTCAAACGTAATCATGTGATAGGCTCCAAAGAGCATTTCTGAATATTGGCGGAGAAATGGTTTTGAATAACGCGTAGGCGTTGTTGCCAACTTGAACTGGTCAACCGCACGGACGTAGGCGAGAACATGATTTTAATATTAACTGACCAATGAGAAGTGAGAAAAATATCAAGGCTCTGTGATCCATTTTTTTGCATTTAATTTGCACAAAAGTTGACATTGAAAAAAGTGGTTGTAGAATACTAAAATCTCTTCAGGTTTATGTTTAACCTCATGAAATGCATTTCTTACAAAAATATTTACTCCTGTCTTAATACTAAGTCTGATCGGTTCGATGAGGTCAAATTAGTAGCTGATCTAAAAAATGAGCTAATATCTGTTTTTAAATGGGCCTAGGAGTGGCGGGTTAATTTTAACGTTTCAAAAGCGCAGCTGCTCTCTTTTAATCATCTGAGAGAACACTTTTACCTTCCATCAGTATGGCTGATGCTAACCTCCAGGAGAGTGACTCATTGCGCCTTCTCGGAATTACATTTTCAGCTGACATGAAGTAGAAAGAGTATATTGAATTAATTGCTAAGTCTGCCGCTAAGCAAGTTGGTTCATTATGTCGTGCTTGGCAATTTTTCTTGCACGAGAAAGCTCACAAATGGTGAAGCCATAGACCAACCATAGCTATTATACTCAACCTCAAATGACAATTTTTTTTGTTACTATTGTAAACTTTTTGATTTTAATTCCAGAGTTGCACTTGCAACTTCAGGTTTTAATAACATTCATACAAGGTTAACTGGTCATGAAGAATCAAAAAGACATTTGCAAGCAATGAAAAACTGTTGTGAACTGCAGGAGAGATTGTCTGTTGAAAAGACTATAGATGAATTACAAGAAAAAAAGATAAGAAATGAAAGATACCGATGTTATCAAGTATTTGACCGACTTGTGGCCATCATACAGTTGTTGACAAAAAGAAATTTGCCATTCCGTGGATTTGATGAGTACATTGGCAGCAAACATAATGGCACCGTTTTAGGTGTCATTGAGTTATTTGCGAAGTTCGATCCGATAATGCGAAAACACACACGAAAAGCCCAAAACAAGGAAATACATTATTTGGGGAAAAACATTTAAAATGTTCTGGAAAATCTGTTCAGAAAGAAATTATTTCAAGAATACAGGCTGCCAAGGACAATGCCGTAATTTTTGACTGCACCCCTGACATCAACCACCAAGAGCAAATGTCATTGGTAGATATGCAGCTGATGGTACAAAATCAAACATCCCAGCAGGAGTGTGTGAACACTTCATAAAGTTTTTAGTAGTGAAAAGCAGCAGTGGAGAAAATTTGTTTAAACACTTTTCTGAAGTAACTTGAAGTATGATTTGATGTTGAAAATATCCGTGGCCAAGGGCATGATAATGGGACCAAAATGAAGGGACACACCTCAGGTATACAAACATGATTCCAGCAAAGAAATTCTTGAGCATTTTTCACACCCTGCACGTGTTATAACTATAATTTTCTGTTGGCTGACATAGACAAAACATATCAAGATGCTGTAACGGGATTCAATCTGAGTTGTGTTAATGTATGATGTAAGATACCCCTTTGTTATATGTACTTGTAGTAGTAGTTGGTAGAGGAATCCTTTTTTATTTTTTTTTATACTAAAAATCAAATGAGTAAAAACGTACAATAACATAAGCAATAATACTCGATACGTGTTGACATTAATAACAAAAATTTGTATTTTTCTTTTTCGTGATGTGAATTACAGATATTGCTAAGGTTTGTGTTAAAAATGTTCTCGGTGTAACCGTCGGCTTTGTTTCTTTAAAAGTTTGTGCTTACTTGTTTTTGCTGGTTCGGAAAATTTCGTTGGTGGGGATAACGTTTTGAGATCATCAGTTTTCGATTTTCACGGAGGGATGAGGATACGTATGTGTTGGGCCTTTTTACTACTGGTACTGTCATTTGCTACTCTACTGTTTTCTACTAAACTGACCCTACTGTCCTGACTGCCGTCGCGTGTGGTGGAAGGGTCGTTTTTATAATCAGATTTTAGAATGATGAAATATCTTTCTCATCTTTCATCACTGGTGGCAAGAATGTTTTTAAGATGAAATTTTTTTTATCGTTATTTCAGGGATGATGAAATATCCTTATTTTCTATCATCACTGATGGCAAGGTTATTTTTAGAATGATGAAATATCATCATTCTGGATCATAACAACGCTATGACTTTCTTTGGCACATTACAACGAATATAAATCATTTCTTCTTCATCCACAGATGGACAATTTTCAGAAATCATGTTACTGGTTTATCTGTAAGACCGTTGTCAGAAACAAGGCGGGAATATCGGATAGACAGTGTAACGGTCATCAGATACCGAGCCTCTGAAGTCTGTGTTACTCTTGAAGATCTGACTGGCACTACTTAATGGTCTCCTTACCAGTCCATAGTGAATAAAATGAGAAATTACAAGTTCTTCATGACTCTAGTTTTCTGGCGCTCTTTACCCTTTCAGGTAAATTTTGTGAGCAAAGAACTTCAAAGTTAAACCATTGATATCACAAAAGTTCTGAATACATTTGAAAAGCTCTGCTACTGGTTAAAAAAATTAAAAGAAAAGGGCTTTGGGGAGGCATTTGTTTATGCTAGTGAACTCGCTGGAGACCTGGATGTTGAAACAGGCTTCAAAAGTAAAAACAGGCGAGTACGTGAGGTTGGACGTACAGTTGCGTACTGGACATTTGCGTCCCGGACAACTGCATACCAGACAATTGCGTCTCTGAACATTTGCGTCCCTGGATAATTGCGTATCTCTGATAATTTTTGGAAGTTACCATTTTTTAAAGAGTTGTTTAATATAGGAATTTGCATACCAATACCATTAATTACTCTAAAGAAGCAGAAAGGTAGTTACCTTAAATTAAAAAAGAGAGAGAAAAATTCCGGCACTGCGTACCACAAACATCTAATAGATTCCGGGTTTTATAGATTATATTTTTATTTGGAAGCCATAGCTAAGTTCCGAAAGTCAAACACTGGTGGAAAAATATGTGTGGACAGGGAAAATTACAGCTACCATGAGAAAAACGCCGATGAAACAAAAACATACTGGCGATGTGTATCGCGATCTTGCAACACTGTTATTCTGTCATTGCATTTTAAACAAAAATAAGCTTTTAACTTTTTTATTTTATTTTATTCCTTTTTTAAAATTTTATGATTACTACCCATACTTTTTTTTCAAAATTTATGCTAATTGCTTTTAAAAGCTTCAAAAAATTATCAGAGGTACACAATTATCCAGGACAGAAATGTCCGGGATGCAAATGTCCAGTACATAAGAAGAGGCGATTTTTTGATTACGAAGCAGATGATGAATCTCTATCAAATCCAAAAAGAAATATTTAAAGTGCGATGCTTTAATCAGGTGGTGAATAAAGTATTGCAAAATCTTAAGCCTCAATTTGAACAGCTAACAAAAGATTATGAACAATTTTCAAGATATGCTTAAAGAAAATATCAGAAAATTTGCTGCAGATTTGGAAAAGACCTTAACTTATTCCAAATTAGTCCATGCAGCAGAAAGGGTTACAACAACGGAATTCAGGCTTTATGAGGAAATAAATCAATAAAACCAATTATCCAAAATCTTGTGAAAATAATGAAGTTTCTTGCTTGCAACACGAGATCTGCAGCAAATCTCTTTATTGCTCTTAGAGTCTTTTTTAATATCCCACTGACATTTGCGTCTGGAGAAAGTTTGTTTTCTAAGATTAAACTCATCAAAACTTTCCTGAGGCCAACAATAAGTCAAGAACAGTTTGGGTATGAATAGAGCATGAAGTGGGCAGAAAATTGAGTTTAGATGAGATACTGAAAGATTTTGTAGAGAAAAAAGCAAGAAAGATTAGCTTTTGACCACATGTTTTGATTTTATTTTATATAAATTTAGATGATTTGTTCATAGATATCTCGTTTTATACATACTTTTATCTGGGCATGTAAAGATATATTTCAGCTGATATTAATAAAATACATAGTTTTAACATACAATTACCTTAATCCTTGGATTATCATCATAAGCACAAAATTTTAGGTGCCTGTTATATTGATGCTTTTGAAATTTAAAACATTTTTTTGCTCACTGAGGAACCCCGAGGAAGCACATTTTTAGTGCTGAAACATGAAAGCTATTATGTAGCGATTTTAAACATGTTTTTGTTTTAATAGATAATAAATAATATTAAGCTCTACTCTGTATTGAGCCCTTTATAAAAAATTAAACGCTACAGACAATGGAATTATACTCCATTTGTTCTTATCCCATTTGTATATATATATATATATATATATATATATATATATGTGTGTGTGTGTGTGTGTGTGTGTGTGTGTGTGTGTGTGTGTGTGTGTGTGTGGTGGACTCCTCACCTCCTAGAGTCGGTCCTGTCTGAACGCGTGTCGTCGCCGTACATGGCGTTCATCTGAAAATGTCGATCTGATGAGACTATTTAGGAACATGACTCCAATTTTCAGGTTAATATTTTGTTTATCTATCAATTTATGGCTTTGGAAGAAACTACACATACCGCAGCCTATTCAATGTTCAGTTTCCTTATCATCTATACTAAACTTTTCATAACTGATCCGTACGCCGAGATATTGGAAGTGTTTAGTATTTTTACTAATTCCGCATACTGAAATTTTGTGATGCATGCAGATTATGTACCATCACTGCTTTCATTCTAATTAAAATATTGTAAAATGCTTGTTACAACGTGAAATAGTTTGCTTGTGGAAATATGGTTTGTTTTAATTATTTGGAAACCACACACCAAAGTGATTAACATAATTAAGTTAGGGTAAATGGTTTCTAATATTTGATTTGGATATGTTGAGTTTGCTGTCGATCTCCTGCATTATAGAATGTCATGACGTTGAAGATTTTGTGAACAGCTTTTTGGATAATTTTGAATCGCTAGAAATTGATTTTTGTTCACTGGTATACATTTTTATTTTACAAAGGAAAATCAAAGGATTAATAAAACTATTGAAATGAATGCGATCCCTCCGCCCACCTGTGGATTTCCTGAACAGTTATTTTCTTTTTTTTTATTGAATTACACTTAAAAAAATCTTACAACAAAAGCAGTAAAAATAGTCAACGTGACTTCGAAAGATAACAAGCAAAACTTCTTATCGTTTTAATTTCAACGATTGCGCCGACCAGAAAATCTTCATTTCTCTGACAAATCAATATTTTTTGCAGTTTAATTCGCAAATCCTCCCTGCAGTTGCTACTTTTCTTGCAGACAGAAATGGGAAGCTGGGATGTCATGTTTTAGGATGGAGGGTGAAATAACGGAGTAAATTCTTAGAGAGTCAATTCTAGGTCTTAATGTAACACTCTACCTCGAGTGGCTCTAGGACCTTGCACAGAGTAAACTTTACTGTAAAAACAAAAACCAAACGTAACTCTCCCCCCCAAAAAAAAACACTTTATTTTCCCGTATAACACTACATTAATTTACACTACTTACATTATTCGGACTATTGCTTATAACTTACTGCTAACTTTTTGAATTCTGTTTATTGATCAGTTCTGCCATTAATTTATTTACATTTAACCATGGGCACCCACCATAAAATAATTTATTTAACAGATATACCCATGTTTTCTTCATTTTTATTTTATTATTGTTTACAATTCAGACGTTCGAATTTTTGATAAAAAAAAGTTGGTCGACTGAAATTCCTGCAAGAGAATAAGTCAAAGAAATTTTCAAGAAAATTAATATATATATATATATATATATATATATATATATATATATATATATATATATATATATATATATATAAACAACAATAAAATAACTAAATATACTTGTATTTAAATTTTACTTGAGCCAGATATAGCCTCCGATTATTTTTTCCAATATTATCTAGATTTCTTGATTCAAGTACTGTGCCTTTCCAATATTGCAATGAACTTTACTACTGTAGAGAAAACGTTACCAATTGTTTAATCTCTGTACACTAAAATAGAAAGAGGGGTGCGATAAGGATGTGTTTGCTTATCGGATTTATATGTTTCCATGTTCAATACCCGGTTAAGGCAGTGGAGAACTTGGAGAGGGGAATTAAGTAAGAGATAACTAACATCCATTAAAATATGACACGTGGAACTAGAACAGTCTACCCCAGTGAGCGAAATAAAGGGTTCAGTTCGACATTCCAACCACCGGCCGAAACGTTGTGATAAACATGGCGACAAAGATGAGGACAATAGTCCGAATAATGTAAATAGTGATCACTCTTTCTATTCTATCCTCTATTGCTATACAGATCACTATTTCTACACTATCCTCTATTACTATACGGATCGCTATTCTCTATTATATTCACTATACTATTTCTCTATACGTATTACTATTCGATGGTTACTAATCTAGCGAGTATTATCGAGCAAGTACTATTAGTGCGAGTGCTATTCGAAGGCGTCTGACACCAGTATTGTTCAACGGCGTTTCTATAGTTGTAATCTGCGATTACAAGGTCTCTACTACAACGACCATTACAAAAGTGGCAACGAGTATTCGTTGACATCACAAAAATGAGTAACCCATAGAATTGACTGATAATTTAATTCAACAGCTTTGTGAATTGATGCTTGTTAAGCGCATTGAACAGTTTTAAATTTCATCCTGCTTCTTCCACTTCCCAGCTTCTTACGTTCAAGTATAATTATCGCCTTTGCTTGGGGTGAATTGCTTTGAAAAAAGTCATAATAACCACAACATTTCTAATTAGCAACGTTGCTATGGTAAAGATGTTTCCTTAGTTTTTTTTGATTTGGTCTGATGATGCTCTTACTGGATGAAACGTTCACAGCAGAATAACATTTTAAAAATCCCAACATTTTTCACATAGTCCATCTTACATAATATGTTCGAACATTTTATTAGGTTGGTGCAAAAATAATTTCGTTTTTTCACATAGTAACATATGTTAGAAAACGAAATTATTTTTGCACCAACCTAATATATTAGTCATTTTTTTATATATATGGACATTCAAGCCAACCCACAGATGTGCCAGTTTTTAGTTTTTTTTCATACTTAAATGTAATCATACATGAAACAGACTGCCACCTTATGATATATATATATATATATATATATATATATATATATATATATATATATATATATATATATAAAAAATAAAACGTGAACATTGAAGTCAATACACAGAAGCGATTGTCTGTTTCATGCATGATTACGCATGAAAAAACTCACACCTCTGGGTGTTGGCTTGAATATCCACTTATTTATATGCATACGCCTTATCCCCGATATTGAGCACTTAATAAATATAGCATATCGTAAAGCTATATTTTATCATATCTTATTATATATATATATATATATATATATATATATATATATATATATGTGTGTGTGTGTGTGTGTGTGTGTGTGTGTTCTAATCAGCTGAGGATCGCTAGAGCATGAAACTTATTATATATATATATATATATATATATATATATATATATATATGTGTGTGTGTGTGTGTGTGTGTGTGTGTGTTCTAATCAGCTGAGGATCGCTAGAGCATGAAACTCAGGTAACTAAACGAGTTGAGCCTTGTTGAGAGTTGACGCTGTCATGCGTTTTTTTGCTCTGTCGGGACAGCCTAAGCATTGAGCACTTTAATTTACTGATTAGGTGGGAGTTTGCCTTTTGGTCTTTTCTTAATTTTTGGTCTTTTTCGTAATTTTTGTTACAAACAACATTACATTTTCTATTAATTTCAAACTAGTCTTTAAACATAAAGATGCTTGATGAAAAATGCACTGAAGTTCAACTAAATTGTGGTTTCCTTATTGTTTCAGTAATTGCACAAATCCAGCTTTTTTTTTTCAATCATACTTGGAGCTCCATCTGTTGTCCCATATACAATATTTCCGAACTTAATGGCAAGTTCAATAGATTCTTTCTTCAATTCATCCATAATATTGTAGGGATACAAACGCCGTTTCTATTCCTCTTGTTGGGATAGTCACAAGGGTCACTTGACGACCAGCGAATGACGTCGGGGATAGAGTGACAAAGGGCAGTTGCAATATAGACCCCAGAGACAAAGGACATCCCTAGCCCACAGCGGTAGGTTTTATAGGAAAAAACACATGGCGTAGCCAGATTTATATAGAAACCACAGTAACTCTTCCCCACCCTTTTTACACACCGTTTGTTGTTGCATATATGTTATAATTTTTCTGCGTGGAACACGAGTATATGTCTATATATATCTAACTTTGTGCATGACGTAGCATTATAGAACTCTCTCTGAGAATATGCTCGTTATTCTTTTTCCATTCAGCTATTCCGTTACACCCATCAAGTGCGGTGTTATTTATCACGGATATAATAATGCCCATAAGGGGGGGGGTTTCAATTGGGAGAATAAATCTTTCTTCCATGACAACCTTCCGTTATAATATCTTGCTCTTCGGTGTTCTCAGATAGCGTTATCAATTTAATCAGTTTTTCCTTCATTATATTTTCGGAATGAAATCCTGTAACAGCTGCTAAACGAGCAATTGATGTAAAAGCCTGTACTTTCATCCAAACAAGTGAAATGATACTCGCGTTGTTTTTTCATATCTAGTACAAGCTGATCAGTTACATCTTTGTACGTAGCCATTATTTTTGATCGTATTTATAACGACTGACAAATCATTAATTCTTTTGAAGATCTCATCTTTATTTTAAAAGTCTTCAAACCAAAAATTGAGCAGTTCAAAAAGGCCTCTTTTAAATATCTACCACCAGACAATGGTTTCTCATGCTTAGTGATAGTGGAGCAAATGTTCTCAACTACCGGGGAATTCACCACTAGGGAGAATTTCAAAGGTTTTTTGTTGGGGATTGGGGCCACAGATTGGGAGACTCAAAATGCTAACTTTAGAACTCCCCGAAGGCAGCACAATCCGCAATATGTGTCGGTCCGCGCAACTGAGAGGGTCCCGCTGGGTTTTCTTTCCGTTAACTCTTGCGCTTTTTGCTAAAACAAAAATAACCCATGTATACGTACTAATAAGGAAACGAATGAAGATTTTAAATAATATATGCATATTATTTGGGATGCACCTTTTGAGTCGGACAATCTTGGAAAGGGAGTGGGTAGCATCATGACTTCTGGTGAAAATTGTGCATCGAGTAAAAATAGGTTGAGGACCTCAGCAGTAGAGGATAAATGAAAGCTGGCTGCAGTTGGTTCAAACATCCCTTTGAAATTATTATAGCCTTGTTCCTGTTGCTTTAATTCTATCCGAATAGTTTAATTCTTTTCTTCATCTGTCATTAAGCCTATATATTCCAATGACACACAAGCGTTGCCCATTCATCTAAAATGAATGCTAAAAGCCGGATCTTTGAAATTATCTAAGTATAAGAATTCGGAGAATGCAACAGACAATTATTCATCCAAATCCTACAAAGATATATCCAGCCTTGGAGAAGATTCTATCAAGTATGATTTTGTTCCATACAGTGGATACTTACATCCATCACCGAAACCCTATATCCCGAATGACCTAAACAACTGTAAATTTGTATGGCTTAGATTCTATCAAGTATGGTTTTGTTCCATACAGTGGACACTTACATCCGACTTACATCCAACACAGAAACCTTATATCAACTGTAAATTTGTATGGGTTACTGTTCACAGATTCATATAAAGCACTTACTCGCAATACTAAGTACTCCACTATTACAACTTCGAAGTTGTGAATAGCAATATTTCTATAGACAGATTGAAACGAGCAGTTGTCTCAAACACGGCGGAAATATCTAATATTTGTTTGGCCTTGAAAAATATTGCATCATCCGTGATTGCATCAAATTTTTATCATGTCCGGACCATATTGTCTCGATTATCGATTAGTTGTCACCCGGCCATTGTCAGCTATGGGCGTTACCTCAAGGAGGCGTACGAACATTGTAACGCTGCATGAACACACTGGCAAGCCTTACCAGTGAGCAAATCAAAGTACTAAAGATTGGTCCGGAAACCCTCTTGATTTAAATCCAATCGAGAATCTATGATCAACCTGCATGGAACGACTTCGTGGAATGGACATATGAAGTACTAATATGTGCACTGGGTCATGTTTCATTGGGAAAATGCGAAAAAAAGTAAATGATAACGGAATTATTCGTTTTGTTTCAATTAATTTTTACAAGTGTGTTTCGGAGTTAGCTCCTCCTTAATTTCCAAATTGTCACTCGGGGTCATTCTCCCTATACTATAAATACTGTGCGACTTCTCGCCTAGTTCTCTTTTACATTTCTTCATTTCAGCGACTACAATATAAGCTCTCTTAGAAATCCGTGTCTTCCCATTTGTGGGAGATGCCATGAACATTATACACACATACACGTACGTACGAACATTCACCAAAGAACAGACATCAATGTTTACACACAGGCAAATGTCCTTGTAAAATTGTTTTGTTTAATACATATATTTGTTTATATATATATATATATATATATATATATATATATATATATATATATATATATATATATATAGTCGACTCTCCCGTCGAATTCGACTTATGAGGGTCAAGCAGATCAGTTTCTAGGAAACCGACAGCCCGACAACGGCACATGAGATTTGATTATAGTGGTGAAGGCTTCGTGCAGAACCATCCACACTTTTTGAAGGGACGAATTCAGAGACCTGGTGCACTAACCGATATATATATATATATATATATATATATATATATATATATATATATATATATATATATATATATATATATATATTGGTTTTGTTTGTCTTCTTTATCTTCAGTTGGACTTAATTCAAATCTGGCCATTTTCTTGTAGTTGGACCTTTTAATATTCTACCAGGCGTTACACACGTTTTTCTAAAACAACAACACGCAAACACACACGGTCCTCTACAGGTGTATTTTGTTTTGTTAAAATTTGGTAAATCAATTGTTCATTTTAACCCCCGAAGTCCCACGTCACTATAATCTGGTGACCTTTGACGTGCTACTATACAACTATCATTGAACATAAATTCTGAGGATGGCTTTCAAAATGGCGATTGATATTATATGAGCGCGCAACAATTGATTCCTTGCATATACAGCAAAAAAGCTTTTATTTTGCTCAATAACACCATATGTTTCATTCCGCCCTTCGTGAAAAAGCCCTCCACTTCCACTAAGTTCTGAATCTATTTTCCTTTTCATTGTGGCCATTCTTATGGGTTATTTTTACAGTATAAAAGGAACTATCACAAATTCAGAATAGTCACAAATTCTAAACGCTAAAACAGATTAAACTACGACTGATAAAATGCGAAGAGAGACAAAACCTTCCTACACAACTGTACAAAATGTTATAAAACTGGCTGAGTACCAGCTAGATATGTTGATGTGGACTAGACTGGCGGCGAGATCTCATCAATTTATAGTAGAGCTAGATAGATGTAGCCATAAGCTCTATGCTAACAGTTTGTTTGTTTGTTTTTTTATCCCACACTGTATTCGACTGCATTGCTTGGAATGATACCAATTTTAAAAAATACACAAGTTGCAAACGAAACTCGAAAAATCGCTAAATTTGATTGGGCGAGCCATATTTCATGACGTTATTTCACTGACGCTTCGTGGGTCACAAAAAGTTGATGGTGGGTCAGTTCATGGGCCGTTGGTCACTGGTTCGCCATGTCTGCTCTATCAATATTAGTTGTAAACAAGCAGTACGAAGTTTAAACAGCTGCGTACTGTGGTCAAGAAAAGAGGAAAGAAGACGCTAATTTGAGACAACTGTTTAAACAACAGCTAAAATAAACTTCTTTTATGTACCATGTCGCCTCATGGCATGGGCGATATTGGCTCTCCACAACTTCTTGTCCCTTGTAGCGCTAAGCAGTATTTGGTTTTTATTATGAATCTTTCTCCTTGCTCTGCCATCCATTCACGCAATTTTCTGTTATGTAACATATACTTCTAGGATGCGTGCGTTCATGGTTCTCCACATCTTCCTGTCCTTTGTAGCGCTAAGCAACATTTGATTCTTTACTATCACTCTTTATCCTCGCTCTTCCATCCATTTACACAATTTTCTATCATGTAGCATGTACTTTCAGGAGGTATACGTTCATGGTTCTCCACTACTTCCTGACCCTTGTAGCGCCAAGCAGCATTTGATTCTTTACTGTCACTCTTTGTTCTCGCTCTGCCATCCATTCACACAATTTTCTGTTATGAAACATGTACTTCCAGGAGGTGTGCGTTCATGGCTCTCCACTACTTCCTGTCCCTTGTAGCGCTAAGCAGCATTTAATTCTTTCTCTCTGTCCTTCCGGTTTCATGCTTTCCAGTCAACTGCGATCTTCAAAAATTAGTCACCTTGAATCCGGTTCTTTCATTGACTTCTTGCAAGGTGTAATATGTAGCTGACTCGGACTTGTGACTTCTCAGCTCTGGGTCAGGGACTTCGTCACTAGACTCAAGGTGGCTAGACGTGATTATAGGTTTAGGATGACCGATGACCAGGATAACTGACCGACGCACTCAGTTAGTGCTACATCGAGAGAGGTAAATACAAAACCAAGTGGCTGGTCTATCACCTCAAATACATCAGAAAAATATATATTTTGTTGGATTATCTACAAAAAAAGTAGCATCTTAGCTAGTATCTGTCGCCGGAAATGATACTTACTAAAACATTTAGTGGATAGCGGATCGGATTGAGGAATCGGAGAGCCGAGTTCGAATTCCAGTCGAACTCACTACATTCACTTACGTGCTAATACTCTTGGGAAAGGTATGAATCCTCCCCTTCTCTCTCCAGCTATGGGTAAATAGCAGGATAGACTGCTTGTATATAGCCTTGGATGGCAGCTGCTCTAGGAGATGGACAACTCTGAAATCAAAACATTGCATAGGGTCGTTTGGGGACCTTATGGCATGTAGTGCACCAGGTCTATGTATCCGGCCCTGGTTGGTTCTGCACAAAGATTTCACCACTATAATCAAATCATATGTGTTGATTTCTGGGCTGTCGGTTCCTAGGAACTGAGCTGCTTGACCCTTATACGTCGAATATGACGTGAGAGTCCGCCAAACACACACACATAAACACACACATAAACACACACGCACACACATACATATATATATATATATAGCTGATATCCACCGACGAGTGATGTCCAGATGATTAAGTTAACATCAATCAGCTAAGTGGCAAATTTTATATTTGTATTAATCCTATATATATATATATATATATATATATATATATATATATATATATATATATATATATATATTATTTACATACAATAGGAATTAAGATTACATCAAGATTATGATCATTTCACCCGAAAAATTAAAAGTAATCTGGTGGATTTTGAAAGCTAACAGGTTAAATAAGAAAAAAATAAATAAAAAATTGTATATTTTGTTGGATTATTTACAAAAAAAGTAGTATCTTAGGTAGTATCGGAAAAGATACTTACCAAATATATATATATATATATTGCTGATATCCACTGACAAGTGAACAGACTTCTGGATGCTGGAGTTAACATCAATCAGCTAAGTCACAAATTTTATATTTGTATTAATCACACACACACACACACACACACATATATATATATATATATATATATATATAAAATATCATTCGCATACAGAACTGTTTCGCTGTATCACAGTTCATCAGTGCGACTAGACAACCAAATGCTTCAAGCCAAAATCGAAACCCGACCGATCTGGTATCAGTCAGAGTTTCTAGATTCGGCAGAGAGAAAGACGAATTTTAGCGTATTGTTTTTACGAATGCAAAGAAGCGTCACGCACACACACACACACACATACACACACACACACACACACACACACACACACACACATATATATATTATTTACATACAATAGGAATTAACATTACATCAAGTTTATGATCATTTCACCCGACAAATTGAAATTAATCTGGGGGATTTTGAAAGCCACCAGGATAATAAGAAAAAATAAAGAAATTTTTTCTAAGTACCGCGCATATATAATATTTAAAAAAATAAAAATTTGCATATATATATATATATACATTTCATATATACATATATATATATATGTGTGTGTGTGTGTCCGCGCGCGCGTGTGTGTGTGTAAAATCGGGCACTGATTTCAACAACAAATGGCGACAGTCTGTGTCGTGCTTGAACACAATCTTCGGGTCATCATTTACAGATGATCTAGCTCTAATATTGATCACTTTTACTCATTAATGTAGCACACTTTAAAAACGCTATATATATATATATATATATATATATACAGAGAGAGAGAGAGCACACATTAATATATATATATATATATATATATATATATATATATATATATATATATATATATATGACGAAATATACTCTTAAGGTGTGCTACATTTATGGGATAAAGTGCTCAATATCAGAGATAGAGTGTGTGTAAATATAAAAGTGATCATTGAAGTCAACACTTAGAGGCGACAGTCTGTTTCATGCTAGATGCAATCGGTGGCCTGACGATTACATCTAGCATTAAACAGCCTGTCACCTTTTATATATATATATATATATATATATATATATATAAAGTTTTTGAAGGCATGCTACATTTATGGGTAAAAGCGCTCAATATCAGAGCTAGAACATCTGTAAATGATGGCCCGAAGATTGCGTTCAAGCATGAAACAGACTGTCGCCACTTTTTGTTGAAATCAGTGTCCGATTTTACACACACACACACACGCATATATATATATATATATATATATATATATATATATATTAATGAATATACATAATATTCTACGTCGACAGCACCATTCGGAATCTCATTCGAGAATATATATATATATATATATATATATATATATATATATATATAAAGACGGCTATAGAGAAGTCTGAAGAACATCAATTAATTTTTGGAATGATGAGTTATCAATATTGAAATTATTTACACTTGCAAAATTATCATCATTTTGGCTGTTATCACAACGTTTCAGTCATTGTATTCTTTAGTCTTCCTCAAGTGTCTCTCAATCCGGGTAACTTTCAGTTAATTTCGATCTGAACGCTTTAATAAGATACGCAAGTATATAGTTGTCGCTTCGTTAATCATGAATTTCGAACTGAACACTTCATTTAATATACACACGTATATAGTTCTCGTTTCGCTAACCATGTCTGGGGATTTCTCGCCTAGTTCTTATGCACCGGTAGTATTTTGGGTTTATGTCCGTTTTCCTAAATTGTTAAAATTCTGTAGGTGACCTTTGAGAGGATCTTTTTACAGGATTTTACTCATTTCAAACTCGGCGGTTCATTAAATAGAATCAGTCGCACAGCTGTGCGGAATTCACTTTCATTTAAGAAGTCATTAATAAATATATAAAATATGTCTGATGAAATACAGTAATTAAACAGAACAATGGATATGGCAATTGGAATTATGGTAACAGGTTGGTCTTTGTAAGCCGCAATGTCGTAGCGTACAAAACTGAAGGTTGCCAGTTTCAGGGTTCAGTTCCGACTGACGACCTGATTGCCGCTATTTACCGTAAAACGCAACAAAGAGAAATCCATTCGTTGCTTTGGTTCTTTGTTTATTTTATTATGGATGTAAGTGTCCACTGTATGGAACAAAACCATACTTGATAGAATCTTCTCGAAGACTGGATATATCTTTGTAGGGTTTTTGATGAATAATTGTCTGTTGCATCCTCCGAGTACTTAGATAATTTCAAAGATCCGGCTTTTAGCATGCATTTTAGATGAATGAGCAACGCTTGTGTGTCATTGGAATATATCTGCTTAATGACAGATGAAGAAAAGAATTAAACTATTAAACCCCATTCCATTAATTCTGTGATACTCATGTATTTCTTGGGGTTTTTTTCGTTGTCATTTTATTGTTAAGGTCATGTTGTAATCCCCGAAATATTTCCAATTAATTTCTGCCTTATGTGTGGCTTTTAGTTTGCCGTCTCATGTTCAGCTGATTTAAATTTATTTTAATCTTAAGACTAATCAAAGTGTATATAGTTTTTGCTTACAAAAACTCAGACCAGGAGCCTATCAATAGCTATAAAATCAGAACCCCGAAACATTAATTTACGATAAGAGACACTGTCGGATTAAAAAAAAAAAAAACTCGTCAATACTTTCATAATAAAATTAAAATTAACCTAAGATCTACGGCGAAAATTTCAGGATTTATTTATATGAACAATCTATCATATAAGTCTCATATTATAATATTTATCATTAATAAATATTGAGAATAACAGACTTTTTGGGTGGGGGGGTCAGATTCAGTTATGCAAAGATCTGGCATCTCGTCTACAGTCACTTTCTCACAGACGTGCTGTCGCTTCCCTCTGTCTTTTCTACAAATACTTTCACAGTAACTGCTCCGACGAGCTACTTTCGCTGGTTCCCAAACTGCATGAATTTTAGCGTGCTACTAGGCTGGCATCTCAGTCCAACTCTTTCACTGTAAAAACTGTTAAATGTATCCGTCTCTTCTACTCCAATAGCTTCATGTCTCGCACTTCCTGTCTGTGGAACTCACTTCCTCTTTTTTGCTTCCCTGATAGCTATAATCTTCAGTTGTTCAAATGCAATGTCAATCGACATCTTCAGATGTCTTGATCTAATTCCCCGTCTTTCTCTTCAGCCTTTCCTCTATCACTCCTCTTTACTCTTGCTTCTTTCTCTGTACCCCCTTGCGTGATAATGGCACTCACGCTTTGTTTGGGGGTGAAATGTTAAAAAAAAAATAAAAATAAAAACTAAATCCAATATAATTTTTTACTGATAAATAAAGAAAACACGGCTATAGAAAGATATATTTGATAAACAAAGTTCGTCTGCAGGACAACAACTCTTTTACCTCAAATTTCCAATTCAAAGAAAATAACAGGTTTCAGAAAGGCAGAAGATGGTGATAATATCACTAAGATGCAAGGGAGTTACTGGGAGTGAACGGGAATGAGAAGACTGAATTATTACTATATATTTTATTTATACTCCAAAAACAAAGACTAATTGTAGACTTCAAAATTCAAATTTGTAATACGGGCCACTCTAGAATTCGTTAAGAACATGGCAACATTGAAATATTCGGAACCAATCAAAATGTCTGATATTTTTAAATAATGCAGATTTTTTTATTCGAAATGTGCGCAAAAATCAATAAATTTAAATGAATTTAAACTCACAACTTGACATACAAAAAATGTAAAAATCTCAATTGCACTCTTAAATATTAAAACTACTCGTCTAAAATTGATTTTCTTTTAGAAATTCAAATTTTTGACAAACCAGTGAAACTCCTTTCTGCAATAAGTATATATTCTATAGTATTGTGGGATTTACCACACTTTGTCTGGTAGGATTTCCACTATGTGGCATTCTATCAAAATGAAGAGATATAAACACTATCTTTCACTTTTTTTGTTCTGAGATGAAGTGGCGGTAACACGGGACTTCTCTTCGCCATGGGAGATTTTTTACGCCGGGAGGCTGACAACTTAATTTCATCTAACCACGCGGCGCACATATTTTCTAACAGTTAAAACTATAAATGTTTTCATCAATTTTTATGAGCTTACTACATTCAAGATAATATTACTACTAATACTGCTAACGTAATGAAAACCATGTAAAATTAAGATGAAAAATAAAAGTAAAAAATGAATTGACTATGCTTCATCTAATAATCATATTACAAATAATGTAATAAAAAGCAAGTGAAATCAAGATGGAAGAAATTCTAGCAATGACTGAATAATAGTTGACAATGCTTCATCTAATAATGAAATTCATGATAATATTACTGCTGATCTTCTTTCGTCCTTAATCCCAGAAGGGGTCGTTGGGGCGCCGACGAGCTGAGCTGTTCACCATTCTCCTCCATCTGTCGAAGTCGTGTGCTAAAGTCTGGATCTTCACGAATAGTTTCCTGGTGTGCTCATCATGTAGCGTATCTTGCGCGTTTTAACCTGACGGAGCCGATCTCTCTCCAAGATATTACTATTATAATAAAAAGCAAGTGAAATTAAATGCAAAAAATACTAGTCAAAAAATGAATAATGACTGACAATGCTTGAACTAATAATTTCTTACGCAATATATTATCCGAACAGTTGAACTTCGTGTACTCGATGTTCTTAGTGGGATATTGTTCCCTTTTTATTTTCTCATGGAAAATACGTGACGAAGGCTGAATAATCGATCGGCTGAAAGGTTGTGCTAATAACATTGTTTAGGAATATGATTCAGTTGATCAAACGATGTCGGATACACTATTAACTTCTCAGTCTGCTAGATAAGAAAATTTCCTTTGAAAATGAAAAGGTGTGAAATATCCCCTCCTCATCTTCCATTCTTGTTTTTAACGCTTACAGACAATGACCGCTGTTAGCACCACAGTCATTGTAAACTCTTTGATGTTTTCCTTAGCTTCAGTGTATTTGCTTCAACAGGGTTACATACGGTTTCGAATTTAGAGCTGTCCTTCCCGTACCAAGGCTGAAGAGACTAATCAGCACTCCTATTTACCAAAAATTTGTAAATTTTGAATTCCGAGTCGTCCTTTTCCTAGACCAATTTCCATCCAAGGCTGAAGAGCCTAGTCTGTTCTACTATTTATCCAAAGTTAGAGGTTTTGAATTCAGAATTGTACTTCTCCTAGACAAGGATGGAGAGCTTTGCTTTACTGTTTACGCATATTTGTAGGTTTTGAATTCAGAGTCGCCCTTCTCCTAGACCCGTTGCCAACCAGGGCTGAATAGCTTAGTCTGCTCTATTATTATCCATATTTGTAAGGTTTGAATTCAAAGACGTCCTTCTACAAGAACGGTGGCCAATCAAGGCTAAAGAGCCTAGTCTACTCTACTCCTTATCTATATTTGTAGATTTTGAATTCAGAATCGTCCTTCTCTTAGAAAAAAGCTGAAAAGACTGTTCTACTATTTATCCATATTTGTAGGTTTTGAATTCAGAGTCATCTTTCTCATAGACCGGTGGCCAACCAAGGCTGAAGAGTCTAGTCTGCTCTAATATTTATCCATATTTGTAGGGTTTGAATTCAGAGTCGTCCTTCTCCTAGACTGTATATCTTGCTATTTACCCATTGCTGGGGAGGAGAAGAGATGGATTCATACCTTTCCTTGTAAGTGAATGTAACGTCCTCGACTGTATTTCGAACTCGACTCTTCTATTCCTCAATCCGAGCCACTGTCCATTGCTCTACCGTATCGATGTTATAATTTTTATACTTAATGAATAAACATCAATGATCTTATATGAGTCCTTCATTATAACATTTCTCCTACAAAGCGAATTATGGCATAGTCACTGGGCACAGGGGGTCTTTAGCTTAAAACCGTAATCCCCAAAGTGGGCGTTGCTGTTTGCTGTGGTAATGAAAAGAATCCAAGCGGATGTGAGAGAAATATGGAAATAGGAGATGGTGACATAGCTTCGTTAGAAGAAAACGAATGTTTTGTTTCTCTTCTTTTTTTTAAAACAATGTCTATGTAACAAAATGAAAGTTACGATTAGTACTGAAGTAACATATATGTATCACAAAGAAGAAAACTAATATTGACTTGGTTTGTTTTATTTCGGGGTTCATATTCGTTTTTATCTTCATGGACGGGACGTGTCACAGACTGTTGAATATCATAAACAGCTCATTTATAGATAGTGATAATGTGGATACGCCTAAAATGATATTCAAACCATGTCAAGAAGCCAACATGCAGTATACAGTGCTGATGTTAACGCCCATAATCTATCTACGTCATTCTGATAATATCTATCTTTTATAGTCTGTATATATATATATATATATATATATATATATATATATATATATATATGTTCATTATCTATCTATTACAGTCTGTTTATTATATATATATATATATATATATATATATATATTCATTATCTATCTATCTATCTATCTATCTATTACAGTCTGTTTTTATATATATATATATATATATATATATATATATATATATATATATATATATATATATATATATATATATAATTCAGTGGGTTCATTATATGTCTATCTATCTATCGTTTCAGACTGCTCCTTTTCTATCTCTCTATCTGTGTATGTACTTCTTTTATTATGATCATTATTTATCTACCAATCCAACTACCTATTTCAGTCAGTACATTATCTATCTATCTATCTATCTATCTATCTATCTATCTATCTATCTTTACAGTTTGTTCATATATATATACATATATAAATAATAAAAAGGCTTAAACACTAATGTTCCATCGTCATAATTTATTCCATTGGAATCGTAAATACGATCCAATTCATCAGACCTGCAAATTCAAAAAGCATTGAGTTCTACCTGGATTCTATCCTCTTGGAATTATTTTATATATATATATATATATATATATATATATATATATATATATATATATATATATATATATATATATATATATGTGTGTGTGTGTGTGTGAGAGAGAATATATATAAAAAATAGGAAAGAACGGGTTAGGTTAGTAATCCGAGGTTCTTTAGTATTTTAGTTATTATTTTTAAAAAATAGTGCTCGATACAAAAGTAGATCATAAATATAATTATTTATTTAAAAATATGATTCCAACACGCTACATAAGAAGTCTCATGTTTCAAAAACAAGAGCCGAAAACTTCAATATAATTATTAGAATTAAATTGAGTTAAAGTGAGCTCTGTTTCATCTTCAAGCAAAATTTTTTGGAATAACTTGTTTCTGAAATTTACGTGTATTATATCGGAATCTAAAATTCCCATGGTGACAGCCATCGTGGATATTTGAAATAGGTAGGGGTGTTAGCTGCTAATGATATGTATCAACATAGAGTTACTTTCATAGATGTTAAGTCAGGGTGAGGTGGAGGTGTCTAAATTTAAAGCGGAAGATGTTATATGATATATATGTATATATATTTATATAGTTTAGATATATGATTGCATATGTATGTGTATATTAACCACTAATATTATCTATCTATCTATCTCTTTCTCTCTCTCTCTCTCTCTTTCTCTCTCTCTCTCTCTCTATATATATATATATATATATATATATATATATATATATATATATATATATATATATTGGGCTCTCACGTCATATTCGACGTATGAGGGTCAAACAGCTCAGTTCTCAAGAACCGACAGCCCAGACACCAGCGCATATGAAAGGACACTCTTCGAAGGGCCGAATACAGAGACCTGGTGCACTACGTGCCAGAAAGTCCCCTCCGCAGGTTTTGAATTCGGAGTTGTCCTCATAGACCAGTTGCCATCCAAGGCTATAGAACCCATCTAGCTGGTGGGAGGAGAAGAGGATTCATACCTTTCTCAAGGGTATTCACACACACACACACACACACACACACACACACACACATATATATATATGTATATATATATATTCAGTCGGTTCATTATCTATCTATCTATCAATCTATTTCAGTCTGTGGTTTGTCTGTTTATCTATCTATCAATCTATCTATCTATTTCAGTCCATTTATTATCTATCTATCTATCTATCTATCTATCTATCTATCTATCTTTATATATATATATATATATATATATATATATATATATATATATATATATATATGTATATTACAGTATGTATCTATCTACTTATTCATCAATTTCAGAATGTTTATTATGTATAATATTATAGACAACAATAATAAATGAACAAGTCTTAACAGACAATTTTAATCCGAGTCGTGCTATTGATGGTGGATATTATGAATAATAATAATCACTAATATATATATATTCGCTTGAGGATGAAATGGAACTAATGTCTTTAATTTAATTACAAAATTAAATTCGGGGCTTTTAGCTTCCATTTTTAAAACATGGTTAGAACTGTGTAGCGAAAAAAACCATATTTTAAATCAATTAATTTATAATATTAATACTCTATAAATTTACATTGAGCACTATTTTGTAAAAATAAAAATACCTATGTGGGGTATCCGAGCCCGTAATGTGGGCTATCCGAGCCCTTCGACATAGCCTCGTCTGGTGATCTTCTCTGTCCGGATGCAGAAAGTTTAACCAGCACAGCTAGAAACAAATCTCCAACTGCAAACCAACATACAGTATTTTCTACTTTATTTATGTGAATGTGGACAAATCCATTATCGTTTGTAGGTATGTTGCAACAATATATATATATATATATATATATATATATATATATATATATATATATATATATATATATATATATATAATTCGCTGCCATATGAAAGAATTGATATTATAAAGTAGGTCAGTCTTCTTTTGTTTGCTTCTAATGAACTTTTCCTGTTTCCTAATACTCTGGTTAGTTTTTGGCAGGCATCTTTCGCTATCCCAATGCGCCTTCTGATTTCGGTGTCACATTTCCCTCGTCTGTTAAAACACTTTACAGATATTTAAGTTTCTGTACTTGTTTAAGTTTGACATCTCCAATTTGTAGCTCGCATCCTCGGTTGATCCTCTTGCTACAATTTGTGATTAGTCCTTTCTTCTCACTAGACAAGATCTTGACTAGGTTAATTGATTCGTTTTTTACGGTCCATCAAGCCTCTGCGTGTTATTTAATGCCAGAAAATATTTTTATATGGCAGGATGTTTTTTAATTTTTGGAGATAATGATAGTTTACTGATACAAGTCTTACTGATTAACCCATAGCTGGAAGGGGAGGTGATGTGGATTCATATCTTTCTCCAAGGATATCTGTGCGTAAGTGATTATAACAAAACTGACTGGAATTGGAACTCCGTTCTCCGATTTTCAATTCCGAGCCGTTTATCCATTACACCACCCTCACATCCAAGCTTATGGCACTTGATATTTCCATGCAGTCACCCATCTGGGTTCTGACCAAGCTCGACGTTGCTTAGCTACGGTGATCATAAGGGAACCGGTGTTTCAATGTGATGTGGCCGTAAAAGAAGATATAAGAAGATTTGTGATGTGGCCGTAAAAGAAGAAGATTTATGATGTGGCCGTAAAAGATGATATAAGAAGATTTATGATGTGGCCGTAAAAGAAGATATAAGAAGATTTATGATGTGGCCGTAAAAGATGATGTAAGAAGATTTATGATGTGGCCGTAAAAGATGATATAAGAAGATTTATGATGTGGCCGTAAAAGATGATGTAAGAAGATTTATGATGTGGCCGTAAAAGAAGATATAAGAAGATTTGTGATGTGGCCGTAAAAGAAGAATGCCAATAAAAAAAAATGTGCCCGTTGTATGGAAGGGTGTTAAAAATAAAACCTGAGAGCCGGTGTGGGTGGCAGCCGGAAAAAGTTTGGAGACTATTGAAGTATAAGTTTAAATCGCAATAACAATTAATATCAATATGGGTGGTTTGTTAAATAATTATAACAATTGTCGGCCCACACATGACACCTGTTCCATTTGATGAGATCGACAGTCGACATTCTCACAGCTGTGCTTCCTCCTTCATTGCTTCATGCGATGTCATAGACGATTCTTTAAATACATGTTTACTAAGTTTAGTCTTGCAAGGCACAAGGCCTCAATAGTAAGGCACTCAATGAGGACTGAACTCACAGCACTGTTAAAGACCTTGTCGCGGTCGCCATTAGCCGCTCCTTAGAAAGACGGCCTTGACCTTCACAACTCCTGATCTCGCAGATTTAAGTCAAGCAACATGCGAGAAACCAGACGACTAGTTCAATATCGTTGATGCCAAACCGTACCTCGTGAGCATCGGATTATGCAGCGCTTCCTCAAACATCGAACAACAATTGTCATAAGCCCCTTTTTTCGTCCAAATCCAAGCTGCCCGGCCCGTTTAGGATCAAAGTGCAGTATCTGTGCTTTGTGATCATCCGGGCTGGCTTCTGTCGAACTCTCTAATGCAGAGAGGAACTCGGAGGAAGCTTTGCCGAAGGGCAAGGTTTCCTTTGGGGAGGTAGACAGGACCTGAACCCGTCAAGGCGGGTTCAAAGGTCATATTTTTGGCTCGCGGGCTACCCACATTAAATCCTCGTGGGTGGATTAATAAATACCAAGCTGCCCGGCCCGTTTTAGGATCAAAGTGTAGTATCTGTGCTTTGTGATCATGCGGGCTGGCTTCTGTCGAACTCGAACTCCCTAATGCAGGGAGGAACTCGGAGGAAGCTTTGCCGAAGGGCAAGGTTTCCTTCGGGGAGGTAGACAGGACCTGAACCCGTCTAGGCGGGTTCAAAGGTCATATTTTTGGCCGAGCCTACGGGCTCGCGGGCAACCCACATTAAACCGGCCTTGTGCCACATTTAATCCTCGTGGGTGGGTTAATAAATACTAGCTGCCCGGCCCGTTTTAGGATCAAAGTGCAGTATCTGTGCTTTGTGATCATGCGGGCTGGCTTCTGTCGAACTCCCTAATGCAGGGAGGAACTCGGAGGAAGCTTTGCCGAAGGGCAAGGTTTCCTTCGGGGAGGTAGACAGGACCTGAACCCGTCCAGGCGGGTTCAAAGGTCATATTTTTGGCCGAGCCTGCGGGCTACCCACATTAAACCGGCCTTGTGCCACATTTAAGCCTCGTGGGTGGATTAATAAATACCAAGCTGCTCGACCCGGGGGCCTGGATCAAAGTGTAGTACGCTGTCTTTGTGAACTTCCGGTGCTTTGTCGAGAGTGTTACTCTTCGGCGCGATCCCGTCTCCGCGGTCGATCCGCCCTGGAAGACGTATCACCTCTCTGACCGGCTTCGCCAAGTGATACACTTTGGCGCGATCCCTTTTCCGCGGTCGATCCGCCCTGTGCACATCCTGCCTTGTCCCTGTTTAGGGACTCCGCCTTCGTCAAGTGATACACTTTGGTGCGATCCCGTTTCCGCGGTCGATCCGCCCTGTGAAGTCTATCACTGTTGTCGGTCCGCCCTGTGAAGTCTATCATTGTTCTGACTTGGCCCTGTTTAGGGACTCCGCCTTCGCCAAGGGATACACTTTGGCGCGATCCCGTTTCCGCGGTCGATCCGCTCAGTAAAGTTATATCACTGTTCTGACTTGGCCCTGTTTAGGGACACCGATCAACCTGCTGCTGTTCCCGTCTATTCTCCCATCCGGCAGTCGACCAGCTACATCCATTTCGCCGATCAACTCTACATTCGTTTTTACCAATACGACCGAAGGCAGCTACCCCTAATCAAAACCAGTCATACCGGACCCGACACCGACTTGAACACATTTCTTCAGAGTACTCTCTTGTACAATTGGCATTAATAAAATCGACATTATTGTTTCATGAACCTTCGCCTTTGTCCCCTCATTGTCTTGGCTGTTCACACGTTTCTTCATAAAGCTTGCGGGGGCGACATCCTTATCGGCCCCGCAACAACCTGCAAAGCTTAATCCCTGCGCATGGTTAAAAATTTGTTTTCCGACCATTAGATCCGGGTTCAAATCTCACCATTTGTTAGGAAGGCGACTTCTTGATTTTATCAGCCTGGAGAGGCGATCCCAACGTGTGTTTGCTTTGGAAAATGCATAACACAATATTGAGTTGGTGCATAATTATCAGGCGTTTTTTGTAAGCGAGTTGTTTATAAAAATTGCTGTTTTGTTTAGTTTTTGTTTTTAATAAAAATTATTACCTTATTTTCAGGTTATAAAAATGTGTGTCGATAATCATACGCTCTGGAATAATCATTTAAAATGTTGTTCAATTGTCACGTTTCTTTTTTCATAATAAATATTGTTTAAAAACGCCTGATAATTATGCACCAACCCAATATTTATACAATTCATTAGACTAGAACTTTTTTTTTTATAAACAACTACTTAAAGATGAAGAGACTATATGTGTCACATGACTTGATAAATAAATCAATACATGCTGCTTGGCTGCCATTACATATTTGTTAATTAAGTACGATGAAAAAACAATAAAATATACTTATTGTTTCAAAAGAGACTAAATTGTTTTAAATTTTGTATTAAAAATACATTTTATGCAATAAATTTCTCTTTTAATGTCATGTTCGGGTGAGTTCTTAACTATGGTACTTTTTTAAATTTAAGCGCAGTACCAGACTGGCGGTAAGATCTCATCAATTTACAGTTGAGATGTATAAGTTCTATGCTAACAGTTTCTTTTCTCGTGCTTCTCGCTTGTGGAAATCCCTTTCATGCTTTTCCAGTCAAAATCTGCCAAAATTTAAATGCAATGTCAATCACTATCAACTGTGTTCCTGATTACTCTTTCCCCTTCTCGCTCATTATTAATATTTCTGTTCCTAATTCTTCAACACCCTGTAACTCCCCGCCTTGTGTCTTAGTGGCTTTACTACCTTACATGGCGTGATACCGATTAAAATAAAAAGAATAAAAATAAGATAACAAACCCTGAAAAGAAAAAAAAAAATAAACTAATGACCTAAATAATTAATAAACAAACTACAAATGCATAAAGAAATCTAATAATAATAATAATGAAAAATAATAAATACAAGATTTCCTAAGTAATCAAATAATAAATAAGAAGATAAAAGTTCACAAATAACTTCCTACACAATAGTTGCAAATAATCGCATTTCTACTCAACAGCCTTTAGAATTATTTGAAATATAAACTTGGCCGCCTACCTTATAAATGTTATGATAATACAATAAACCAGAAATAGATGACCTTGCCACCCACAACCTCCCACTAACCAGCATAGATAAATAGTCGAGTCTGAAGATTGCATTCAAGCCACTAGGGGCTGACCTCGTTATATCAGTCAGTTATGTGCCATGCATAATACACACTTAGGTGTATCTGATGAGGCAGATTTTTTTTCCCCGCAGTAGGTTGCCATTTCTTTCTGCAGTAAACTAGTTGTCATCCACGGCTATAGAACCCAGTCTGTTCTGCTATTTACTCACAGCTAGAGGAAGATGATTCATACCATTCCCAAGGGTATTAGCACATAAGTGAATATCAGCCAGTTATGTGCCATGCATGATACATGCTTAAGCGTATCTGATGAGGCAGATTTTTTTCCCGCAGTAGGTTGCCATTTCTTTCTGCGGTAGACCAGTTGCCATCCAAGGCTGTAGAACCCGGTCTGTCCTGCTATTTACCCATAGCTGACGGGGGGTTGGGGGAAGAGGATTAATACCTTTCCCAAGGGTATTAGCACATAAGTGAATATAATAGATTCGACTGGAATTCGAACTTTGTTCTCCGATTCCTCAATCCAATCCGCTATCCCTTACTCCACCGTGCCTCCTCTGAGTAATAAATGAGTAACATAAAACAGTATATTAAATAAACAAGGAATGTATTAATAAAAATATACAATGACAATAAAAGAAGAATATATTTAAAGACTAATTACGTTGAAAACATTTAAATTAGAAAAATGTGTGTTTGTGGAATGTGTATAGGAGAAGTCTGAGAAAGAGTATTACACTGAAAGTTAAGTGAACGTGTCCTAATGGTGGGGAGGGGCACTTTTTTCTCCACATGCGACTACATCTAATAGCCGGAGATGTAAAGAAGGGGGGAAAGAGAATGATTGAGAATATCATTGCCTATTTATTGGCTTAAGGAACGTCCCCTAGCGACGGTTTTTTTTTATAGTAAAGTCAAGTGGGGCAACCCACAATTCTCTTCGAGTTACATGTGATGTTCATTTCAGCTGTATTTTTTTTTTTGTATTTTTTTACCAAAAATGTATTGCTGGTATTTTTAGTATAAAATCTGTTTTTATACTTTCATAGTGTTCTGACACCAGTTTGGGGGTTAACTATTTGCCCATAGCTGGGACCCCCCCCCTAACAGCAGGTGCAACCATTACGGGACAGGGTGGACCTTGGAACAACAGCAATTAAGATGTGACTCCAAAAATCTCTCGACCAGAGGCCTTGCTGCTGGATGTAGTTTCTCGTTATATCCTGGACGAATAGCTGGGGAGGAGGAGAAGAGATGGAGTCATTCCTGTCCCAAGGGTATTTGCACTTAAGTGAATGTAACGATCTCGATGAGCAGTAATGGGGCGGTGGAGTAATGGTAAGTGGTCGAGATTAAGGAATCAGGGAGCCGAGTTCGAATTCCAGTCTGTTTCTAAATAGCATAAAATAATTATAACTCTTCATCCCAGAAATTCAGACAGAAAAGTTTTGAGCCCAAACCAGAAACTGTATTATAAAATAAAATACTCTGGAATTCTGAAATCCAGACCGGCCATTCCGTCAAAGCAAAAATGGCTATCGAGCAATCGTGACTTTCTCTCTGCTTTGACTGTGGAAGGCCAACTGGTTTATCTCTTGGTTGGTCCCTCTATGTAGGGCGAATAGGATTCTTTTATGTGTCAGGTTACAAGTTGATTTTCATATGTACACGTATATGATATGCATGGTGATTATATCAGGGTGAAGAAAAAGTTACATAACTTATCTGTCTGATGTAAAATCAATTCTAATTGCAATTATAGCAGCTGCTGCAATATTAAACTCCGAATACCCTGGGAAATTTTATAAGCGGTGGGAAACTTCCAAGATTTCGATTGAGGGAAGAAATCTAAACATAAAAAATACAACATACCTATCCTAACATTATTTTAATTACATTATTAATAATAATAATCATAATAATAATAGTGAAATATATAAATAATTACATTAATAATAATAATAATAATAATAATAATAATAATAATAATAATAATAATAATAATAAATATAATTAAAAAACAATATTATAATTATTATATATATATAATTATTATAATCATAATAATAAAAATCTTATAATAATGAAATATATAAATAATTACATTAAATATAATAATAATCATAATAATAATAATAATCATAATAATAATAGTGAAATATACAAATAATTACATTAATAATAGTTATAATAATAATAATAATAATAATAATAATAATAATAATAATAATAATAAATATAATTAAAAAACAAAAAAAAATAGTCATTTATAGAAGACATACACACATGTATGCATCTATCAATCCCAGTCTGATCATATCTGTTTGGCTTACGGCCATATCACGTTGAAACATCGGTTCTTGCATGATCACTGAAATTAAGCAACGTCGGGCCTGGTCAGTAACCAGATGGGCGACCGCTTGAGAATATCAGCTCCTGTAAAGCTTGGATGTACGGGTGGTGTAATGGATAACGGGACGCAATTGGAAATCGGAGATCTGAGTTCCAAATCAAGTTTGGTTCGTTTTATTCATTTTGCGCATGGGAAAAGTTATGGAACTACTTCTTCTCTACACCAGCCATTGGTTAATTAGTATAACTTGTATCAGTAAATCATTATTATCTCCCCCAAAATTCTTACAATCTAAAAGAAATTTTCTGGCTTTAAATAACCTGCAAAAGGTTGATAAGTTGTAAGAAAAAAACAAATCGGTCAATTATTCATATCTATCTATGCCAGTCTTTTCATCTCTCTCTCTCTCTTTCTCTCACTCACTATCAAAGTCAGCTCATATATATATATATATATATATATATATATATATATATATATCATTCTATTCATATACTGTGGAGCTTCGGTTCACGAAGATAATTCGTTCCTGAAGGCCGTTCGTAACCCGAAATGTTCGTAAACCGAAACTTTTTTTCTAATAGGAATCAATGTAGAGAAAAGATCAGAGTACAATTGGGGAAAAAAAGCACATGACAACACGCGAATGTATACAACACGGCGGTTGACTCAGAAATTATTCCATTCGGGTTAACTCGGTTCGGTAATGTTGTTCGATAACCGAGACATTTTCAACTCGAATTTTCTGTTCGAAAACCGAATTGTTCGACATGTGAGACGTTCGAGAACCGAGGTTGCACTGTATATCACAGTCTGTTCAATTCTCTCTTTCTCTTTCATCACAGTTCATATAATTCATTCTATTCATATCTATCCCAGTTCTTTCATTACCTATCTAGCGATCTTATTCAAATCAATTTATTACAGTTCATACAGTAAGTGTTTATCAGTATTATACCAATATTATAATTCATTTAATATTGGGATTCATTTAATTCATTAAAATCATTTTTAATACTTTTATTTTCGTAAATTTTATTATAATAGATTCACGATAATTTTTATTTTTTAATAAATATTTTGGAGACAAAGAGGTGTGTGTGAATGACGGGGGCAAACACTTTGAACACTTGAAGGATTGATGTTGTTATTGATATGTTTGCCTAATCAATACAATATGTTTTGTGCGAACGTTTTGACTGCATACCTACTTTTATATATCTTAGTTTATATCTGTCTACAACAAAGTATTGGTAAAACCTGCAACTCCACCAATTGTGAAGGGAAAAAAGGTGAAAACAAAACCAGAAAAAAACCCACAAAAAACAGAAAACCTCACAAAAATAAAGTGAAAAGAAAAACGACAAACGACGAACGACAGACGCCATCATAAACAATAATAAACAATGCACAGTGTATGAACGACCAAGGCTATGCAAGCTAGCAATACTGCTCAAAATGGAGACACAATTCACATAGCTACTGCAGTTTTTTGCTACAATCTCTCTATTGTTGCAGATGTCACCTCATTTTTTGCGAGTTGTGGACGTTTTTTTTTTTTTTTTTTTTTTCAGTAAATATTTAATGGCTCCAGGTACATTTGTCCCGCAAACAATATTGGCGGACTCATGTGAAGCCGGACAAAATAAGAGACAAAAACACGGAATTTAAACAAACAAGTATTAATAAACGGTCAGGATTAAGGTTATGGTTAGAGGACGGCAAGTGCGACGCTGAGATCCGAAGATGTACTGGGATGGCGAAAGACGTATTCCAAAAGCTAAGCAGAATATTACGAAACGGGGGAGGATTTCTTTGGTAACAAAGAAAAGAGTACTGAACTGCTACGTGACATCTGTCCTCCTTTACGGCAGCAAATGTTGAATGGTCTCCTCAATGATGAAGAAGAGACTCGAGACGGTGGAGGTATGGTTCTACAGAAGGATGATAAGGATATCATGGACCGAGCGTGTGAGCAACGATGAGGTTTTAGAGACGATGCAAACAAGGAGGAAGCTTATACTTAACATCAGGAATAGGCAGCTGAAATTTCTGGGACACATAATGAGAAAGGAGGGCTTGGAAAATCTGATACTTACAGGTCGAATAAAGGTAAAGCAACATATGACATACCTAGCGGGCTTAAGCAAGTGGATGATAGAACAGGGCCTGGAGGAAGTAGCAAAGGTATATAGCTTATTGAGAGCTACAAGGGATAGGAGAAGTGGAGAGCCATGATCGCCTATGTCCTGAAGGGACACGGCATATAAAAAGAAAAGAAACGGACATGTTACAAAAAGGAAAAATGAAAACTGAAGTTAAAGTTGTGAAGATTTCACTAATTGCAGTCCATTCCAAAGGGAATAGCTCTCCTTTTTAAGGCGTCAATGAATTCATGATCAAAATTCAGCCCTGCTGATTTACTTGTAGTGGGTGTTTTTTTTCCCGCAGTAGGTTGCCATTTCTTTCTGCGGTAGACCAGTTGCCATCCAAGGCTGTAGAACCCGGTCTGTCCTGCTATTCAATCTCATCAATTTACAGTTGAGATGTATAAGTTCTATGCTAACAGTTTCTTTTCTCGTGCTTCTCGCTTGTGGAATCAAGGGTGCGGTTAAGAACTGAGACGAAGAGAGGTTGAAATCTTCCAAAGAAAATGAATTCAACTGGTAGGAGAATTTTATACAGCTACTAAGACTACTCGTGGCCCGTTGAGTCACTGACGGTTCAGGATCTAAAACATTGAAGTTGATTTCAACATTCCATTGAAATGAAAGTTAATTTGATTATGATTCAGTTAAATATTTCAATTCGTTCGTCTCATCATTGATCTGCTTTACAAGTTCATGTTTAACGTTTTACTGATTTTTTTTTCAGCATTTAATAGGAATAGAACTTCCGGTATAAATTTGAACTTTAAATCAGATTAACTTAAAAGTATTTTTTTAATAAGCCAAAAAATATTTTAAAATCATATTCCCTTGAAAATATTTTTTAAATATGCTAAAAAATATTTTTTTAAATATTTAAAATAATGTTTGTTTAAAGAAAGCTGAAATATAAATAATTACTCTCCAAACAACTGGACGAAACAGCAAAGCGGGATCTCTTTGTGTCTGTCTTTAACTTAAAAATATTTTAATTAAAATAATTTCTGAAGAAAGTTAGAATAAAAATACTTACTGTATAAACAACTCGTATTTTTAAATCTTATTCACTTAAAGTATTTTTTTAAAATCAGATTAACTTAAAATTATTTTTAAAATATTGTGTTTAAAGCAGTGCTTAAACTTTTTCATTAATGACCCCTCTTTTCATGACGAGATTTTTTGCGACCCCAGCTATTAAGCAACTACACTGAAAATACATTCGTGGTCACTGTTCTCGTCACAACGGCGACGCACGCGCGTTTTATTACCGCAGCGTTTGTGAAATAACATAGAAACTGAAATTCAAGTGTTTGAATGTCATTTTCACGACCCCGGCATTTCGCTTTGCCATCCCTACTTAGGGTCACAACCCATAGTTTAAGAAGCACTAGTTTAAAGAAAGCTGAAATATAAATAATTACTCTACAAACAACCGAACGAAACAGCAAATCGGGATCTCTTTGTGTCTGTCTTTAACTTTAAATAAAAAAAATTATCTCTGTGAAGAAAGTTAAAATAAAAATACTTACCTTACTCATATTTTTAAATCTTATTCACTGAAATCAGATTAACTTAAATCATTATGCGTCGGACGGACGCACCACACAAGCACAGACTTTTAGTGTTATATAGATAGATTTATTTCTTATTACTGCAAACATTATTTTTAATGGAACCTGTGTTTGAGTGAAATACGTCGTTTTTTTTTTTAAACAGTGGGCATTATGTTTACCGTCATGCACATTTGAGTAAACTTAGTAAAAACTATTCGCTTTTCGACAGGGTACGAACCTGCGTCATCCTTTGTAAGAGAAACCATTTTAGGGGAGAGTCAAAAGTTCTATTTACTCTCAAATAGTGTACATCTCCACGTTCAGATCTTTTTGAAAGCTCGCATCTGCTCGATTTCGCATTCAAAACGTAAACAAAGCAATTTCTAAAGAATTAATGGATTTTATTTTAATCCGACATTATTTCTTGTTACTGCAAACGTTATTTTTTTTGGCTACTAGTTTTTGAGTGCTTGGAAATACCAGGTGAGGTAAGCTTGGATGTGCGGGTGGTGTAATGGATATAAGTTTGGAATTGTTCATCAGAGAGCCGAGATCCAATTCCAGTTGGGTTTTGTATATTCGCTTACACGCAAGTACCCTTGAGAAATTTCCTCTCTTACCAGCAATGGGTTAATTATTAGGTTGGTGCAAAAATAATGCCGTAATAACGTCGTTTTTTGACGTATTTTTAAAGTCAAAAAACGACGTTATTACGGCATTATTTTTGCACCAATCTAATAGTAAAACTTGTATCACTAAACCATTATTCAAACTGTCTTCACAAAAATACACCAAGGAAACCTGATCTACAAACTTATTCTTTACAAAGAATACATATTCTCTTCATATGAATTTATTCTAAAAACCTTGTCAACATTAAATAACCAACTGAGGTTGATATACCTTAAAACAAAATAAACCCAAACCCTGATCTACAAACTGATTTTTTACAAAGAATGCATATTCTATTCATACTAACCAATCCTAAAAACCTTGACATTAAATAACCCATTGAGGTTGATATGCCTTAAAACAAAATAAACCCAAACCGAATATTTGAGTAGATCGCCCCATTTTTTTAATCTTGTGTAATAAACCTAAAGATATATCATGGTGAATGTGCAGATAATTTTTGACTTACCCTCATATGTTGCAAATTAAACTAAGCACAACTGACTATTAAAGGATGAAAAGCTCACTCATATACACTTCTGTATGGTAGTGGACTGTTGCCATATTGTGTTAAAAGCCTCTGATGATTTTCAGCCCAACACACCTTCCAATTAGAGAAATTGGATTACTGTCTTTTGTTCCTCCTTGGTACACACTGCCAGTGGAGCGACCATATTCACACTGTAACAGCAACAAGAAAACTGGCATGATCGAGCTCAAATTTCGATCATGTGACCACAATAGTGCCAACTATAAGCACACATGAGCAGAGAATAATGTGACTAACCTGATGATATGCTATGACAAAAGTGCGGTTAATTTTTGACTTACCCTCATATTTTGTTAGTCCTCAACATGAAAATTGAAACCTTAATCCAGGTGGGGATAAATGAAAAAAAAAAGGCTCAACATTCTGCGTTTTTTGTTTTTTTTTTTAGTGAGGAAAATATCAAAAACCTGATGTTTTTAAAGGCTTTCATAATTTAAAATTATGATGTTTAACTTCTAGCGGGGACTAACAAAAACAAAAAAAAAAAAAAATTTTATTTAATAAATAGAAATTATTACCAGAGTTTGAAAGGAAAGAGGTTTGTTTATTTTGCAAATCTAATTATAAAAGTTACAAAGTTTTTGTTTTTTTTACAGTGATGTTCACTCTGTACAAGGCCTGAGGGCCACTCAAAGTAGAGGGTTACAATAAGAGGCAGTTTATACAGATGGGAGGGAAAGATAACTGTTAACCTTAGATATGAACAAATTAAGATTGTAGTGATTGAGGGAACATTCTCTTGGGCGTTACTTCCACAGAGCAGTGTTTGTTTGTGTGGAACTTACTTCTCACTGATGGAATACAGAGACAACATGGGTGGTTTGTTATAAATAAGTGGCATGGCAGGTCCTAGCCATGTAGGTTAGGCCTGGTAGAACCAAGGAATATAGTTGATCTGAGCCCTTTCCAGGAAAGTAGCAATAGAGCAGTGAGAGGCTTGCCACATTCCTCCTCCTCCAAGAGAGACAGAGAATGGAAAGTAATTTGTCACCCACAAGTATTTGAAGATTTGTTTGAACTCTATCGAGACTGAAAAGTGAGGCTGAACAGTTTCTGTACAAATGACAACTGTACTCCATAACACTCCATTTTTGGCCTGATCTGGCTCTTGTAAAGTGTAGTAACTATTTCTGCATGCCAAAACAGCTCTCATCATATATTTATGTATGTGCTTGGTGCAAACTAAATGTAAATAATGCCAACTGTTCATCCCAGAAATGATGGCATCTAAACGTGTTTAGCATTTTTGCATCAATACTTTTACAAAAAAAAAAAATAAAAGATAACCAAGCCAATCTTCTTCAAAATAAAACATTTGAAAGAATTAATCTTTAACCTTTGTACCTGAAATAAAAAAAGTGTCAAAAGGATGGTTTTTCCTTTGATGCCACTATTATTTTGTACTACCTTCACTCCCTTTATTTACAAGATTATCAAAATATGTGAACCAAGTACAATACGATATTATTTACCTTTTATAAAGATTTATTAAAAAATCACAAAATTTTCTCCAAAATTTATAATTAGTTACTCATTGTTATCTATTTCTTTAAATTTTCATGGTTGACAGACATTTTTTAGAAATTTATAAATAAAACAATTATTTTCATATTTATTTCTGTATAAATTGATAAACATTACATTGTATTGGTTGCTTTGTATTTTTAGGGTTTGCATTTTTAGGGTTTGCATTTTTAGAATGTTGTAAAAATAAAATTGTTCTTGTAAACAATCTAAAAATAGTCTTTAATATTTTTTTTTGTAAATTCTCAAAGAACAAAGACAATGTATAAATTTACTTTCATATCTTTGGATTTTATTAAAATTCTAATTGTTGCTTTTTAAAACAACAAAAATTGTCAAGGGAGCGAAGGTAGTTAAAATAATAGTGGTGTCAAGGGAAAAATGCTCCTTTTGTTACTCCACTTTTTTGTATGCACAAAAGACCAAGTTTCCTGAATTTATTCAACAACAACAACAATAATAATAAAAATGCTCATTTATATTAGGTTGAAGAATAAGTAATTTCTATTTTTGGGAAACAATTGTAGTGACAAATAGGCAAACTATAACTGTCAAAATCCCACCCCCCAAAATAGTATATCAAAAGGATGGTTTTTCCTTTGATGCCACTATTATTTTGTACTACCTTCACTCCTTTAGTAATGTTTATTTACAAGATTATATGTGAACCAAGTACAATACATTATTTATTATTTGCCTTTTATAACAATTTATATGACCATAATATAAAGAAATAAATATGAAAAGACATCTTTTTTGCTCAAAAATGTTAAAAAATTGCAAAATTATCAAAATATATAAACCCCTTACAATGCAATGTTTATTACTTACCGTTTTATAAATAACTATGAAAACATTGTATTAGTTAGTTCACATTTTTAAAATGTTGTAAATATAAAATTATTTTTGTAAATAAACAATCTGATGAATATTTTTGTTATGAATTCTCAAAGAAAAAAGAAAAGAAAAATGTATAAATTCACTTTCATATATTTGGATTTTATTAAAATTCTAATCCTTGCTTTTTAAAGCATTTTTTGATAAGAGAATAGCATATATGAAAATTTCTTGTAAATGTTTTATTTTGAAGAGGATTGCCCTGGTTGTCTTCATTTTTTTATGCTTATTTTTATTTTTGTACGGCTGAGAAAGAAATTAAAGTAAACATTGGAACATTAGAACAGCTCATGATCAGACATAATAGACATTCATTGTCTGTTATATTTAATAATATATGTTTCAGCAATACAATAGGAATTAAGATTACATTAGGTGATGATCATTATCACCTTGTAAATTCAGCTGTTTATGAGCAAACTGAGGTTAGTAAATAGAATAGATGCCAACATGATAAAATGATTGACCTCATGAGTTGTTAACTGAATTACATAGAGCAGTGGTTCCCAAATGGTGCAGTGGAAGAAGATATCAGGTGAGGCAGAATGATTGAAAGACAATCAAAGATTTAGAAACAGTTTTAAAAACTTTATATGCCAAAAATAAATATAATTTCAAAATTAATTTAAAATATGGATGACTTGTATGCATGAGTCCCAGTATAAATAATCATAATTATTGACCGATTTTATCATTGTGATATTTTTACATTATATCAAGTATTAAGAATATAGTAAAAGGTTCCACAAATTGGAAGAGAGACTTAATAATAATATTCTAACTTCGAAATCCTCAGTTATCTCCCTTTAACTCTTTCTATTTTTTTTTTTAAATCTTTAAATGTACATTTATCACATAAAATTTGGTGAGATGCAAGCAAATTTTAATTCCGAAAATGCGGCCTAGAAAAAGGTTGGGAAACACTGACAGAGAGCATAACACAAAAGATATAAATACACAATGATAATTATTACAGAGCGTTGCTTATTTTAAAATTTTATTCTTTTTCTTTTTATTGATATCATATTTTAAAAGTATTCTAATTTTTTAATTTTATTTAAGGTTGGAGGAGATTTCTGTTACTGCTTACATTAAACACAGAAGTTATCTCCAAAAAGTAACAGATAGGTTCACCTATCATCCAGTTCACACTCCTCCCCAATCTTTTGAACAGGAGTAGAGGTTTATCCATTGTGTCTTGTTTAGGATTGATTGAGTTTCCATTTCCTTCTAAATTCTACCTCAACTCCATATTTCTAACATCTCCATCTAAATCTTTGAACTTATTATTTATTACATTTTTTTTCCTCAATAGGAGTAGATAGGTTTGCCTATTGTCTGGTTCACACTATTTGTTTATTTACAAGAACAATTTTATAATATTTTAAAAACTAATATAATGCAATATTTATCATTTACCAATTTATAAAAGAAATAAATGAAATTTTTTATTCATAAATTTATAAACATTTATTAAATTATTAAAATAGGAATTAACAATAAGGAAATCCTACTTTATAAAGTTGGAATTAACTGATAATTGGCCGACATTTTGCCAACTATTACAATAAATAATCTAATAAATAAATAGCGTTTATTTTTGTTGTCAATTTTTAAGAACAAAGAAAATGTCTAAATTCACTTTCATGTTTAGGTTTTATTACAATTCTAACCATCACATTTTAAAACAATGAACATGGTCAAGGGGGAGGGGAAGTAGTTAAGATAATAGTGGTGTCAAGGGAAAAACCATCCTTTTGACTTTTTTTTTTTTGCGGGCACTAAGGTCAGAGATTGTCAAAATTTCTTTACTTTTGCTTGAGACTCAAAATAAAGGACCCCTCACCCAACTTCAGGTATGTCATACAACCATGTCAGTCCAGATGTACCTCCATGCACACCTGTTGAAAACTGCAGTGAGGTAATTAAAGGCTTTAAAAAAAAAAAAAAAAAAAATAATAATTATTTTGAAAATTAGTCAATGTCATATCTTGGACTGAACAGTTAATGGATTAAATATTTGTATTGAGGAAACACGATGGGTATCTCCCCACCACTGCACACTTCTTAAATTTAAGTCTGCTTCTTCCTTGGGGCAAGCATATGTTAAGCAGAAGATAACACCTACTTGGAACTGATTTTTATCAGTTATTTTGGGGAAAAGTGGATAGAGAAACTGAATTTTATAAAATCTATATAATACTAAAACTATAATCTTGTATATATGTATGTTCCTGAGATACAGCTTAAATGATAAATCTCATTCAATTTATTGAACCCCTGTTGACTGCTGAGCCAAATTTAATTCAAATTAGACATGAAATTCCTGAACTAGGGCTGTAATTTCTGGCATTTTTAATAGGAAATTCATTATTTGTTTTTGATATGCATACTTATATCAATCTGCATATATGAACAAACACTTGTGTATTATATTCTATTGTGTGTGAAATAAGTTTTATAACTTGAAAATAAATTCTGGAATAATCAAAGTTAATTGCTAAATCCAGTGAAAGTCATCCAGGAAATAAAATAATTGTCTGCATGGAAAGTAAAGACCTACATATATGAAATTGTCTTTAAATTAAGCGGTGACAGGAGAATAATTGCTGAACTTTTATAAGGTAAGCTTAAATATCAATGTAATATTTAAATGCAGTGATCAATTTTGAGTTCTTATGTAGTTTACTATTGCCTACCGCATTTACTCCTCACCATTACTCAAGAGCCTTCCACAGGAGCTAGCTTAAATGCCACCTGACAGGGTGACTTTTAAGCTAGTTAATAATAAAAATTGATAATATTGTTATCTCATCATTTTGTATCATGAACTGCTTTTAAAAGGAACTCAACAGGTTTATAGGTTGTCTACTAGAAATTATTCCCCTCGAGTCATTCTTATCTAGGTTTAGCTTTATAATGCTGCAGTATAGACTTTTTAACCAACAACCAGTGGACTATGAGATTTTATTCTATTTTACTATTAGTATGTTCTTTTTTCCTCCCTCAACAGATTTTGTATGCAATTCTTGTTTACACCCATTTTTGTTTTGATGATTAAAAAAAAAAAAAAAACACATAAAAATTCCTTTCGTTTTTTATTCTAAATATGAAACCACATTGTTATACTCCAGAGATCTGAAGTATGTGATAGAGAAATTTGGACACCTCGGTGTGGTGTAAATGGTTAGCAAGCTTGTCTCACTAGAACAATTATGACCGAGTAGTGAGTTCAATCCTCACTGGGTGTCCCATACTTTCACCCTTGTGCCACATCTAAGCTATGCTTAGAAAATGACAATATGATAGAGAGCTTTCATGATTTTATATGGAATGGAGTTAAAACTACTGCTAATAAAATTTTGCCTTATTAAGTCAGATAAGTTTATCTTTCATCATCTAATTGTTATATTATTATTGAAACCGTCGAGTGACTTTTTTTATATTCTCTGATCATTGATAAAACAGCATAAAATATTGACAAAGTAGGATGTGATGAGGAAAAAAAAAATAAAAAAATCTTGCATCCATTATCAGTAAAACTCATTTAACATTTCTGTGATAAAGAGTTATTTACACAAATTTATATTCAGACTATTGTCCTTGAGTGTCATCACATTTCAGTCATTGTGCCCACTGACTTTCCTCAGGCATATATTAATCTGGGTAACCGGCTGTCAATTCTGGACTGAACACTTTTATTTAATCTATAGTTGTAGACGGTTTTCATTCCACTGTCTATGTCTAGAGATATCTCGCTTCATTCTTTTTTTTTTTTTTAGTACTGCTCACCATTTCCACCGAGTGCAAGAGATTGAACTCACAATCACTAAATCACCAAATTCAGAAACCAACAATTCACTAAGCCATTTTTTTTATAGTGAAATTTAAACCTAACCTGGCTGCTGTCATTTAAGTGAACAAAAACTATCAGTTTGGCCACAAAAACCTTAAGCAGATTTTAAATTTAATCAGTGTGGTAATTATTATTCTCTACTAAACTAGGTTGTTCGTCAGGACACAAGTCCTCATAGGGATAGTGATTGGGGGGGGAGGGGGATTTGGTTGTGCATATATTAGGAAACACAACTGTGAGTTTGTGACTAGGAATAATTAGGTCTCATCCATTGTCCCGTATGAAAGATCATTTTTTTTTGGCATGAAACCATTGCAGTTCAATGTCACAAATCTGATCTTCCAGTTGCCGATGTCTTCACCATAATTTTGGCAGGGGGCCGCTTCTGAGTGCTATACCATAAAGGGAAACCAGTGATTTAGTCCCAGGGCCAAATATGGATTTAAATTCCTTCTCCTAGACTGATTACCAACCACAGCTAGGGAAGGAGAGAAAAGATAGTCATACCTTTCCCCCCCAAAGTCAAATAACCCACACATGCTATTCTCCTCCAAACACCTAGAAATAGCCAAACACATTTGTCTTGCCTGGATTTCATTCCAATAAGCAACTAATTTAAGAAGAAGAAAAAATATTAATGAAAATACTTTTTTTTAATTCTTGAAGATATTTTTATATTTCAAAATTACTTTAGAATTTCCTTTTTAATGTACAATACCCACAGAAAAAAAATTTTTTTTTTTTTTAACCATTAACACTCTGCATTATTCACTTGTATTATGTTTGACTCTCCCTTCTCATTCTGAATTTCAAGCATGATGATTTTTCACTGTTACTATGGCAGGACATAACACAAACATGCGATTCAAATAGAACAATTTGTTTTGCAAATTAAGTCAACTAGAATTATAAGACAAACATTTTGCATTAGGGATAAATCATCTTTAGAGTGCTAATGGTTAATTAATTTACTGAAGAAGATTCCTTGATCCCTCAAAGAAAAAGATTTGAGTGGCAAATTTTCCGGTGCGCGTGCGCACACACACAAATAATGTATAAATAAGTAAAAATACAACTTATTTTCTAGTTTCAAGTTTCACAAACTGATCTTTATGTAAGGGTTAAGAAAAGTCATTAAATTTTCACTCACCTATCCACTAGAGATTGTATTTTCTTGTTTTTAATATTGAGCAGTTTAATGACAAAATCTGCTCACCTTAAAGACATGCTATCCTGCAGTAATTTACTGGTCAACAGGTTTTGTAAGGCATAAACAATCTTTGTGACATATGGATACACAGAATATTTAAGTCTTTGAATCTTTTAGTCATCTATATAAATAAATAAGGTGTCATTTCATATTGAATTCTTCGAATACTTCTAAAAGGTAAGCAAATGGATCAACTTTAAGAAATTCCAGAGATGCACTAAATTCCTAAATAGTTTTTGATTATACAAGAGCAAAGGAAATTGCACATTTCTGTACTGCATTCAAATTACACATGAGAGACGTAAGAATTCATAGCTGCCACATTATTTCTGCACTGAAGAAAGATTTTTGATGAGAATTTTTAAATTCTGGTGAGAATAACTGAGGTTAAAGGTTAAGAAATTCAGTTAAAAAAAAAAAAAAAAAACTTTCTATTTAACCTGTGAAAATTGTCCAGCATTGATTCCAGAGGAAAATGAATTTCTCACCAGCTGAATAAATTGTGAAAAGCTCTTATGTGGAAAGGGATAGGCTCATTTTTAATTAACAGGTGAGACAAGTTAATTCAAGTATAAGTGTTAGTCTAATATGAAGAGTTCAATCCTTGGGAGGATTAGCATTAACAATCTCCATAATAGACATCTGAAAGGTAGAACAACATAGTTAACAGATTAGCCATTTTAGCAAAAAAGATATGGAAGTTTTTGTAAAAACAATTTAACAAAAATTGCACAATTATATTCCTATATGCATGTTTTTTTTTTTTTGTTTTTTTTTTTTTTATTACAAGTTGAAAAATAATCTTCAAATTCTAAGTTTTGCACAAATCCTGTCAGCCAATCAGTGATGAAAAGTAGATAATGTAGGGTTAGAAAATCCAGAGAAAAAAAAAAAAAAAAAGTTAAGACTTGGAATTTATCCAAGTAAATAGGATTTTTTTTTTCTTTTTAAATACATTCTCTGGATAAAGAAATGAATTGATATTCAATGAAAACATTTAAACTCTTACAAAATTTATTTTGTTTCTTTTTTGTTTTTTTTCTTTGTAGGAAATGTCAAGTAAAAGGCAGGATATTTCTTTATTTTTTTTTTTTTTTTTTTTCCTTTTAATTTTTTTTTTTTTTTACTTTGGTCCAGCAAGAGGGTTTCTGAGAACTAAGATGACAGAATCTCCTCGCAAAAACATCTTGGAGATGTATCGATCTTTATTTACAGGTTTTGATTTCTTTTTGCCTTTGCCAGTTTTTGGCACTTCAGTCCACATTTCTTTGACATTCTCTAACACCATGTTGCAATGTCTGGAAAGAAAATGGGGAAAATATATTTATAAAGATATATTAAGAATATTGAGTAATGAAAATAAATAAAAAGGAATTTTTAAAGTTCTATTCAATACTACAAAGCTTACCTGAACTTAAAGAGATAAGTTAATAATCAACTCTGGTATCTGGAAATTGTTTTTTTCTAATACGACAAGCAAAGTAAATCAATTAAAAATAACAGTTCAGCATGTAAGCTTCTTTTAGTAAAAAGGACCCAAAAATCGTTTTTTGAGTGTGCCATCTGGTAGATGCAATAAATGGGTAGACACTGAAAATAAAGTTTACAATAATAATAAAAAAAAATAGTTGGATTAAAAAAAAACTTGGACTGAGGAATCAGAGCTGAGTTTGAATTACAGTTGAATCCATTACATTCACTTATGTGCTAATATCCTTGGGAAAGGTATTAATCCTCTTCCCCTCTCCAGCTATGGGTAAACAGCAGGATAGACTGAGTTCTATAGCCTTGGATGGCAACAGGTCTACTGCACAAAGAAATGACAACCTACTGGGGGAAAAAAAATCCTGCCTCGTCAGTCATGTATCAAAAGATACATGATCGCCTAAGCGTGTATCACGCATGGCACATGACTGACTGAATTCTTTAGAAATTGACTTATGTTTTGGATATGAAACCGAGCAGATATGTTTTTTTGAGAAATCTAAATAAGTGTGTGTGCTTTAAAGGCAAATAGAACTTTGCTTGATTGTGAAGCTCTTTGTGGTTGAGTGGTTAAAGCATATCGAATTAAATATGCTGAAGGGCACTTTTTCTTTTTTTTTTTTTTAAAATAAATTTCCTCAAGTGTGCAGGTTGGTAGATAAAATATAATATTGTTCAAAATATTACGGAGCATCTATTCCATTATGGTTACCCACTAAAAATGTTTATTATATATATATATATATATATATATATATATATATATATATATATATATATATATATATATATATATATATATATATATATATATATTCTCTGTAACATGCACAGACTGTGTTAATTTTATCTCCAATATTTTCAGCAAGTTTTTCCAAGAATCATCAAAACACAAAGGTCATTTTATCAATCTATCAGTCTTCTACTTTTTTTTTTTTTTTTTTTTTTTTTTTTTTAAGCAAAGTTCTAGAAGCTCTAATCAAGTCTGAATTGGTTAAGCATCTCGTTACACAGGGCCTTCTTTCAGACCAACAATATGGTAAAGCTTAGGTTGTTGCTCAATGGCATATTGGTATTCTTCACAAGTTGAAAGGTGATGGTATTTCTGGATGGATTTTTGATTTGATTTAATCTTTCTTATCTAATTATGTAATGAAAGTTATCTTGAATGACCACTCTAGATCTTTTTACATTAATGCGAGTATCCTCCTTCAACCTACATAGTTTCGAATTTTCACCATGATCTTCACAATGTCATCAGTTCTAGACTTGATACCTAGGCTGACTCAATAATTACCTGACATAAATAATTACTCCTGCCTTAATGGTAAGTCTGATGTGTTTCATATTGGTAGCACCTCTCAAAAATTATCTTCAGTCTGTTGTTAATGGGGACAAGAAATGGTTTAATTTTAATTCCCTAAAAACAAGACTGCTGTTTTAATCATCTTAAAGAAGCTTTCTATCAGCATGGCTGATGCTAACCCCCAGAACGACATCACATCTTCTTGGGCTAAGGTTTTCAACTGACATGAAGCTGAAAGATTATATTGAATCAATTGCTAGGTCTGCTGCTAGGAAAGGTGGCTCACCGTGTTGTTCTAGACAATTTTTCTTGCCAAATTATCATACCTAAGTCTACCATTCAGCCATGCATCGAATATTGCTGACACATCTGGTCTGGAACTTCTGCTATGTACTTAGAAATTCTTGACAAAATCCAAAAGAAGAATCTGCAATGTTATCAGTCCTGACCTGGCATCTCAGCTCCAGCCACTTTCTAACTGCTGTGATGCAGTTTCCCTGTGTCTTTTCTATAAATATTTTCATGGTAATTGTTCTAATGAGCCTTCCTCTAAGTGCAGTACTAGATTGGCAGTTACGTTTCATCATTTTATAGTTGAAATTGCTGGATCTAATCCTAAGTTCTATGCTGAGAGTTTCTTTTTCTACATATCCTGCCCATAGAACTCTTTTGGCTTCTGCTTTTCTATCCACTTTGAGCTTCAAAAATTCAAATGTAATGTCAATTGTTGTCATTTCTCTCCTAGAAATGTATTCTTTTATTGTCTTCACTCTTTAATAATGTGTTTCTCTCATATTCTCTAACACTCAGTAACCCCATGCATTTTAGTGGCTTTATTACCTTCCTTAAAAAGACCCAAATTCTGCTTAGAAGTACTACTTCAGGATTATGGACAAAAAAATTTTAAATGAAAATTTAGAGAACATTACGCACACTCCTTTGATGCCCCACGATGTGTACATTCTCAAAATGATTTTAGTTTCATGGTTTTCCAGGTTAGTCAGTTATTTAGTATGCTGTTTCATAGGAGTCACTACCAGCTGGTAAAACATTCATTTGAAAACATTTGCTCATACAAATATCATGTGGAGTTCATTAGGTTTGGTTTATTTTGTTTTATGGCATATCAACACCTCAAAGGGTTATTTAATGCTGACAAGATTTTTTAGAATAGATTTGTATGAATAGAATATTTATTCTCTTGTAAGAAATAAGTTTGTAGATCAGGTTTCATTGACGTATTTTTGTAAAAAGTGTTTCTGTCAAGAGTGAAATGTATTGCTGGTAAATTTTTTTTTTTTTTTTTTTTATTAAAAATGTATTGATGATATTTTTACTATAAAAATCTATTTTTACACTTTCATAGTGTTTTGACCCCAGCTAGGCAGTTAACTATTTGCTGATAGCTGGGATTCTAACAATTGCTACCACCCACCCTGCCACATCCATTGTAGCGAACCATTCTCATTCCCATCTTATCCCATTGGAGCGATAAAAGTACCACCTGAGCAGCTTTTTCCCTGCTGCTCTGTGCAACCAATTCCTAAGAGGATGCTTTCCCAATCATTACAATCATAACCTGTTCAAGTCGAGGGTTAACTGTTATCTTCCCTACATATCGGCATAAACGGTACCTCTCGTTGTAACCCTCTAGCTAGAGTGGCTCTCTAGCCTTATACAGGGTGAACATAATTGTGGAGGGGTGGAGTGGACCATACTTAAACTTTCCCTATATGTTTCCTCTCCAATAAACTATTTGTCTGTAGTGATTTATATGCTTGCACAAAATCAATCTTTCTATGTAAAAATAATGAGATATCCACTTTTGGTTTTGGTTGACAAAATCGTTTCAGACAATTGTGAATCGCTGGATAGCTTCAACACGCTACTCAGTATGTCCCAAGTTTGGGATCACAACTATCAAATCCCCATACTTGTAATCAACAGTAGTGGTTTGTTCAGTCTTCACAGGTTACAAATTTAGATTTTGACCAACTTACATTTTAGCTAAGAATCCATTAATCATGCTGATCTCAGGTTAAACTGGCCAGAGGGGGTGAATGTTAGTTACTTGGACTGAGTAAATCTAAGAGAAGTTAAACCTGGTCCGGGGTTTCTGCCATTTATCCAGAGATTCTTAACAAAATCCAAAGAAGAATCTGTAATGTTACTGGTCCTGACCTGGCATATTGGTCTTCAGTCATCTTGCAATTGCTGTGATGTAGCTTTCCTGTCAATAAATATTTTCATGACAGTTGTTCTAATGAGCTCACCTCCTTGATACCTCAACTGCATGAACTGAAGTGTACAACTAGATTGGCAATTAGGTCTCATCGTTTTACTGTTGAAATAGATATAATGAAGTTTTATTTTAATAATTTATTTTCTCAGCTGTGGAATTCTCCACCAGTTTCTTGCTTCATTGCCACCTATTGTCTTCAAAAATTTAAATGCAACATCGCCATCTTCTTTGTGCTGTTTCTATAAATATTTTCATGGTAACTATTCTGATGAGCTTTCCGCTCTTTGGTATCTTGACTTCACAAATTTAAGTGCAGTACTCGATTGGCAGTTAGGTTTCATCATTTTATACTTGAAATTGCTAGATGTAACTAAGTTCTATGCTAACAGTTTCTTTGCTCGCATTTCTCACTTGTGGAACTCTCTTGACTTCTTGCTTTCAAGTTAACTTTGATCTCCAAAATTTTAAATGCAATATTAATCATCATCTTGTTTCCTTGAATCTTGTTCTTTCACCTTAATAATGATTCTTTTTCATATTCTCTCATTTGCAGTAGTTTCTTACCTATTAGTTGCTTTATTGCTTTCCTTGGGGTGAAATGATTTAAAAAAAAAAAAAAAAAAAAGTCAGTGTTCAATTCTTGCTGGTTCCACTTCCTGCAGGTTTTTATTAAAGTTTGTAATTGGTTCTTTCACTCATCAAATCAGTTTGATCTTGCAGTGATAGTAAAATAAAAAGTTCACTATTTAAAAAAATAAAGAAATAAAACAAAAAGGACTAAACAAAAGAGGTCAAAAGGTCATTCCTAAATGCAGGTGAAGAAAAAGCCATTGTTAAATGAGTTACACCTGTGAACCAATCAGAAATCAAGAAACAAATTGGAAATGAATACCTTTGTTTTGAAAAAGTGTAAAACACAGAGAGACATCCAGGCAAAGGGACTGGAGAGGTGAAGAAATAATTTTGTCTCTTCTCTCATGCACTGCATTATCAGAGAGTCAAAAGGATTACTATTTATCAATGAAATACATAGATAAGCATTTACAAGGACCCTCTATCATATGCTAAAGGACTTAGAAGTTCAACAATAGAACTTTCAGAGATGATCTCTTTAAATATTGTATATTTTAAGAGATATAAAATTTTATCAGTACATACAAAATATATCTTTGCATTCATTTTTAATAAGGCAACAGTTGGTGTATATGGGTATTAAGGATATCTAATGATAACCACCAGTAGACTCACATAAACCCTACAATCTAAATGTAGATGACTTTTCTCATCTGCTTGAATTAATTAGTTTTAATGTCACAAATCTCCTAAGGGACATGCTTTAGGCTCAAATAAGAACCCCACTCTGGTCACACTCAGTAGTAATGTCTACTAGAAAAGCTGGTCAACCCTAACCCAATACAGAATCATATAAAGTTGTAATAAAATTAGAGACAGGAGTACATGGGATGGTTTTTGCACTTGGAGTAAAGTAATGACAGTTAGGGATGATATAGAACATCGACAGAACACTGATCATAGAATGAGTGTTAAGGCTAGAAAGATGGGACCATTTCCAAAGTGGCACCTTCAGCTGCACCCCTACCCCCGTGAAATTTGTCTATTGATAAAAGAACAGAATTGTGTGCAATAGACAAGATAGTACATTCCCCTCACCCCTGAAAAAGGAGTGTGGACTGTAACAAATCACATCTCAATTCAGTCCTCAATGGGGCCACAAAACACTGTCATTTGATCATACAAGGCCACACCACGTCACTTGGAGAGTTGACACTTATTCAAGCAGGTGATCGCATTCATGACTGATAGGCGGGGGTCTTTGATTGGACCGAGATGCAGAACAGTGTCATATTAGCGAGTGGGTGATTCAATTGCGGCATTGGATGTATCTGGTTGGAGTTGGCAAGGGCAAGTAAAATTGGAGTCCCTCTTTACAAGGAGTGACATAACGGGTCTTATTGCAGATAATCTGTGCTCTTTTATGCTTGCTGACATCTGCATTAATGCAGAAAGATCTAGGAAAGTGGCTATCCAAGGTAACATTCATTTCACAATTAGATAAAAGATTGAATCATATAAAAAATTTGTCCAGAAATACCATAACTTTTAAACTTGTAAAGACCAGGCAGACCAAACCTTGTCAAATGCCTTTGAGATGTGTCCAAAGGAACAGCCTGAGCTTCACCATATTGTTGGTCTGAAAGAAGACCCTGCGTAGGGAGATACTTAACCAATTCAGACTTGATTAGAGCTTCTAGAACTGTACTAAAAACAGGTAGAAGACTAATAGGTTGATAAAAAGACCTTTGTGTTTTGATAATTCTTGGAAAACCTTGCTGACAATTTTGGATATAAAATTAACACTGTGTGAGTGAAGAAAAAAAAAAAAAAAAAAAAAAGTCTGGAACATATCTGGACTGATTGATACAACTGCAGCATTTTAAGGATTTCCTGCTCCTTTGTATAACAAAGGCATGAGCCAAACATTATTAGCTAGCTGTCTAATTGTATGTCATTTCAGTTTATATAGACACATTAGGGGAGCGTACACAAGTTCTCATTTGGATCCACTTCACAAAAATGAACAAAATATTAAAACTTTTTTAAAAGGTTCCTTGGTTAGCATGAGAACTTTTCAGCACCACATGTGTGCTCATGGTGAGAAAAAGAAAGAAAGAAAGAAAAAAAAAAAAAAAAAAAAAAAAAAAAAAGAAAAGGACAAAAGGTAGTAACAAACTTACCTGTCAAAAGCTTTCACCCTAGCTAGCAATTTTTTATTGTTGCGACAATTGATGAGCACCTGTGTGTTATTCTTGACAGACTGTGTGAGAACAGATAATGGCCCCGTGTTGAATTCTTCCTGCTCACGTTGGGCCAACTCCTCAGGAGTCATCTCACTTTTGGGCTTCTGTAATAAAGCACTGCATGAAAAAAAAAAAAAAAAAAAAAAAAAATGTTAGACACTGGAATATGATTTGACACTTGTGCATAATAAAAGTAGAAATAAAAATTTCAAAATTGTTAATCCAGTAAAGTTATTAAAGACATGTCCCATGAAATTATTTGGATTATTAAAAAGTCATTTTTTGCGATTTTTTTTTTTTTTTTTTTTTTAAATTTTAGACATCTTTTGTGCACATGCATACATTCACACACAAGGTGTCTAAAGAAAGAAAATGTAAAAATTCAGCTTGACCATTATAAATGACATCATTTTTAAGCGACTTGAAATTGATTCCAGTAAACTACACAATGTTGGAATTAGTCAAACTTATTTTTGTAAACGGACAAAACATGTAATTCAAAAATGTTAGTTTTTCAAAATTATTTTGAAAAACCAACAACATTCTTACTTTTCTTTATAAATAATTGTTGCAAAATAAAATCCTTACATTTGCTTTGATAAAATCCATGACACGACAAAACATATTGGCTAAAAGGTTTTCCTTTTGTCTTCATTCATGTGGATATACTGCTAGATATCGAGAGGGAGAGAAGCATGCATCTCCCAAAAGGAAATATCTAAAATAAGTTAAATTAGTGAAAGCACAAGAAGCCACCAATTTTTGTTGGTCAGGTGTTTTTATTGTAGCAATTATCACAACATTAATTTTTTGAAAACAAAATTGGTCCAGACAAAAAAATTAAGTGCGATTTGTTTTTCACACTATTCAAAATTTGTTAGAGATATTTTAAAAATAGAATTTTGAAAAGGTTTTAAGAGATAAATAAGCTTTCTACACACACACACATATATATATATAAAATTTCTACACTTTTTGTTCTTGAGAACTCATGACAAATATTTTTTATTAGAATGGTTGGCAAAATGTCAGCTAATTGCCAATTGATTTGAACTTATAAAATGGATTTCTTTATAGTTGGTTCAAATATTTTAATAATTTAGTAAATGTTTAGAAATTTATTAATAAAAATTTTTTTCATATTTCTTTATAAATAAGCAAATGATAAATATTAAATTGTATTAGATTTTACAATGTTGTAAATATAAAAGTGTTTAATATTAATGCTGTAAATTCACAAGAACAAAAGAAAAAAAAAAATGTATAAGTTCACTGTCATCATATGTTTATGTACAATTGTAATCATTGCTTTTTAAAATAATAAACATTGCCAAGAAGTGAAAGCAGTTAAAATAATAGCAGTGTCAAGGGGAAAACCATCTTTTTGACGCTCCGGTTTTTTTGGGGGGGGGCATGAAGGTACAAGTTTGACACTTGTTTCAAGAAATTTCAACTAGCTCATCGTAATTTCTGTGTACAAATGTTCTTTTTAATGTCCACTTTCCTTAAAACTTCCTTGTGGCTCCATCCAGGTTATTCTCAGCATCTTTCTGTAGAATTACATCCAATACCTGAAGTCTCTTCATCTCTGACAAAATTGTTCTGCTATACAGGAAGGAAATTCTCCTGTTAATACTTTGCTTAGCTTTTGAAAGGCGGCGTTCACTGTGCCTTTGGATTTAACTGTTATATTTTTCATTACCTGTTAAAACACTTCCTAGACAGTTGCATTTCGGGACTGGCTTGATTTTGACATCTTTAATTTCAAGCTCTCCCTCTTGCTGACATCCATGCATTCTGCTGTCTTAAAATTGATAAATTAGTCCTTACTTCACGATCTTGTCTAGAAGTTCCTTCAGTTTTGTGTCATCTGCATATTTCATGATTTTAAGATTGTGCTCACCTGTATGCAAGATTTTTGTCAAATGTACTTGGTTTTTCAATAGATTTGTTTATCAACCTTTTGGAGGTTATTTAAAGAAGGAAAATGAAAATATTTTTAGATTGTAAGATTTTTAAGGGGAGATCTTACCAAATCGCTACACTACACCCATCCAATGTTGCACACAGAGCCTTGCCTGGGGTGTTAAGGTTTCATGGTTAAGTATGCATAAATCTTCAAGATTGGGGCAAACTAGAAGATGATCCATAGTTTGTAATTGCCTGCATTGGTAGTTTGGATCATTGCTGGTGGGTATATCCGCATTTCTGAATGCTGGCTCTACAGTGACCAACAACTGTTCAGAGGCAATTTAGGCATGAACTGGCATCACTGGACCTAGGGGAGAGGGGTTCTGTAGGGCTGAGAGAGAGAGAGAGAGAACCTGTGTTCCATATTGTTAAGGTGTCTGACCACAGGGAACTAAGAGGTCTGTTCTTCAGTGGTTCAACAGAATGTAGAAAGTTGTGTCTTGACTTTAGGTAGCATCTTTGTCATTGGGGGAGATAATGGTTTAGTAATACAAGTCTTACTAATTAACCCATAGCTTTGCGGGGTGTTGGAGAAGTGGTGCATTCATACCTTTCCCAAAGGTATTTTTGTGTAAATGAATATAACAAACCAAATGGGAATTGGAACTTGGCTTTCTGATTAACAATTCTGAGCCATTATCCATTACACCACTGACACATCCAAGCTTATAGTATTCCTAAGTGGTGACCCATCTATGAAGTGACCAGGTTCAACATTGCTTAACTTTGGTGTTTGTACCAGAACTGGGGTTTCAATGTGATGTAACTGTAAACCAAATGTACTTGGAAATACCTCAATATCAAAATAAACAATTTTGTGATTAATTATCAATTATGTTATTTTTCTATTAAAATTAGCATCTTTACTAATAGGAATTTACAATTTTCATACCTGGACAGTTTTTAGTTTTATTTCCAGATTTTCTAATAATAGTGTTTTAAGCAGGGCACTATTTATTTAAATTATAATTTTTTCAGTATCTGAAGGATCAGTATGGACTCGATACACTGAAAATATGGAGACAAATTGAAAAATCCTACCAGAAACTGGCACAAATATTGAACCTTCTGACATTCCTACACCGATGCAGAAATCTACAAACTCATCCCTTCAGGCTTGGCACCAAGATTTCCTGTCAATTCAAGTAGAGTCCATCTGGTTGCAGAAAAGCGGGACACGCCCTTGTCCAAGAGAGAATCCAGTACAATTGTTGGATAAAACAGAGACTACACGCTCATATTTCCTAGAGGCTTGAGGATTTCTTCAACAGAATTACCAATGAAGACCAGAGAAGGATCCAAAATGACCTAGATGAATCCTTCAGACATGAATTCGATGTAGTCAAGGCTCGTCAAGTAAAAAATTAAAAACAGATTGAAAGATCAGAAGAAGGTGATTCACAAGGTCCATCACCCACCAGTGAAAGCAAAAATCAACATTAGCCAATATCAGCTGAGTGCCTCTGAGGAATCAGTATTAAATAAGGGTCTCAACTTCGCCACAACCATCAGGCAAGTACCATACTTGGACATCATTGCCACAGTTGAGGAGGTGGCCTTGAACTTCCCTCAGGCTCAGGTGGATGAACTGAGATGGAAGATGAGACAGAGCTTGGAGAGGGCCAAGCCGCCCAGATCAAACATCACAAAACTGGAGAGGCTGGCTATCAGATCCCTACAGAGGAATGAAAACATCATCATACTACCGGCTGACAAAGATAATGCAACTGTAGTGATGGTCAAATCAGATTATACAAGAAAGCTAGAAGATCTCATTAGCAATGGTAGCTACAGCAAAGTAAAAAAGGATCCTACAATGAAAACAGAACACAAACTGTCACAGATACTAATCAAGAACAAGGATCACTTTGCACCTGAGATGTATAGGCAGTTATGGCAGTGTTACACCAAGCTACCTCACATATATGGTCTCCCTAAGATTCACAAAGATGGTATTCCACTCAGACTGATTGTTAGTTGCCAAGGCTCTGTGTGCTATGCTCTGAGTCACTTCCTTGTAGATATAATTGACCCATTGATCAGAAAGTCTCCTTCATATGTCCGAAACTCTGCCCATTTCATGGAAATAATCAAAGATGCTCCTGTCCTATCCAACCAGATAGTGAGCTTGGACGTGGTGAGTTTGTTCACCAAGGTACCCACAGAGGAGGCACTCTCAGTAGTCAGAGACAGATTGGCCACCGACTCATCCTTTATAATTTTTTTTCCTAAGTAATAAAGTGTTAATTTGCTAAAGGTAACATTAAAGAATTAAAACAATTGTGTTTCCAAAATTGTGAACATACTTTGTCCAAGAACGTAAAAAGGTTTTTTATGGCATTTTTGTACTTTCCTCAAAAAACATTCACTCACATACACACAAAAATAAAATAAAACAAACACAGAATAACTAAGTTGAATTTTAAATTACACTGCATTTTTCGACGCTATTATTTTTTCTGATGCAGGTATTTTTGTTATTTAGTACATTTATCTTTTTAAATTCTGAAACTTATTTGTCACTAAGGGGGGGGAGGGGAGGTGTAATACATGCCATTCCGATCGCTTTTCCATTTATTTTTTAGATTAGAATCATTTTTTTTAAAGACAAGGCTTAATAATAAGAAACTATTTTTTTTTTTTAAACCACATGCTATTTAAGGGACGGTAAATCAATATTTTGCATTCAAACCTCATTTGAAATGTTAAAAAATTACAGACGTTAATCTTAAACTCAAAAAAAAAAAAAAAATTGTTTCCGGGGAATTGTTTTTAAAAGAGACAAAAAAATTAAGGTAGCCAAAGGAAAATGTTAAAAATTGTAAGGTTATGCAAACTATTTTCTCAAAAATCACAGGAAAATTGTTTAAACTTTTAAAAAAGATAAAAATTTCCTAGAAAACTTGATAGTGTAAATTTTATTTTATTTAAAAGAAAAAATTCTTCGCCTTACTGATAGAACGTTAAAAAGTAGATCATTTTAGGAAGTTTCCACCCGCCTTAATAATAGTAGCGAGGATTGATAAATTACATTTAAAATTAGAAGAACGAAAGGAAAATTTTAAATAACAATGAAAATGATAATACGTAATAATAATGGTGGCCATTTTGTCGACACCGCTCGTTGCTTATAAAACCACGCGGTTTTAATGCCACATGGTCACTTTTCAACTAAAACCAAAACAGGAAATATAAGCACCGATTTTCTTTTCAAATAAATAAAATAAAATACTCAATACTTACGACATTTTGCTTAATTCGTTAGGCTTTTATCCTCGTGTAAGATTAGCGTGCTCTTTATGGCGCTAGATTTAAATGCTAAAAAGCCGTAATTATCTCCCTTGAAGCGTTAAAAATTTCTTTGTAACGTAGCGCCACTCATCGGCAAAATTACAACGACAAAGCGGTGCAAAATAGCAATGTTCCGTTTAAAAGAAATAGCCCCCGGAATAAAAGTTTACTAAGGAAAAAAAAAGAAGCATTTGCCCATGTAGATCAATGATTCAAACATAGGTCTGCTCGTGACTAAAATTAGTGGGGGGTTCTACATCAGAAAATTTTTAGCTATTGTTACTGTACAAAACAAAACACATAAAAAAGGAAAATCTATGCATAAACTTGATAAAATCCTAAACGAAAAATAGTTTTTATTTTTTTTACTTATAAATTGTCACAGTTCAAGCTTGGTTCATTCATTTAAAAATTATTGAAATCCATTTTCCTTGTTTTACTTGGAGCGAAAAGGTTAATAATTTTCTCCTTGATCCAAGGACGACTGTTGAGGAAATTTTTCTCCATTGAAAGCACTTCGAGTGTATTTAGTCAAGTGACTTAGTCCTTCAGGATTCATAATAATCCTTAGAAAAGTTGTTATTCTTTTTTGGTGTTGAAAAGCAGCGTTCTGACTCTGATATATAGTCATGGGAATTGTCAAGAGGATTTTTATCATTTTCGTAATTTCACGAAGAACACCATCGTGATTATTTTCAATTAATTTGCATTATTCATTCATATCAGATCTACAATAAAATACTTTTAGTTTTATTTTAATTCAGTTTCAAGCTTTTCTTTGTTAATCATAGGAAATGCTTCATCGGCCAGTACTATGTCTTTTGTAGGCAGTTCATTCTTAAAACTAGTGATGTTGAGTGATTTAGTAAGGCAGATTTTTAAAGTATCTGTCTATATTTCTGAGATGAGGTATTATGTACACTATTCAGACTATTGTCTTCATCTTTGTCGCCATATTTATTACAACGTTTCGGCTGTTGTACGCTCCGGCTTTCTTCAGGTGGTTGGAATGTCGAACTGAACCCTTTATTTCGCTCACTGCGGTAGACTGTTCTAGTTCCACGTGCCATATTTAATCCCTTAGCCGGGCTTTGAACTCACACTCGTTGGGTTCCTGTCACTGGATCTAACTAACGCCTTTATCCACTGTGCCATGTGTCCTTGAGGACATCTGTGTATGAATTTCTGGGTATTATAAACCTAATGTCTTCAGCAACTATTTTTTACCCGTATTGTATTTCAATTTTTGCTGTTATATCATACATGTTCTTACCAGAGTTCAAATAGCATTTTTTTGTCGTTATTATCGCTTTTCTCTGGCACTCCTTATTACCAGTTCCCATATTGTATTCATTTCTATGCTTGGTCAGATCAGGAGATTATTGTGGCCGAGCATATGTGCTGATTCCTTAAGTTTCCAATGGTGTTCCTTGTCTATGATCTCAACCTGATTCCACAGAAGGCGGTGATCTCCCTTTTCTCTCCATATGTGATCAGTCGCGCATGATTTTTCCATTTCCCCTCGTGTTACAACTTTCTGGTGTTCTTGAAGCCTTACCTTAAGGGGGCGGCCTGTCTCCCCTTTATATTTCTTAGAGCCACTAAGATGCAAGAGGTTGCTGTGTGTTAGAGAACATGAGAAATTATATTAATGAGAAATTTCAATAGAAGAACAAGAACAAGAATTAAGGCAACGGAAGATAACGATTGGCATTGCATTTAAATTCATCACCATTTATTGTATTTATAATGAATCACAAGCTCAGAGGAAAACAAATAACAGGTTTAGTCACAAAAATGGCCGTATCCGAATAACAAATCACCTACAAAACATGACTCCAACCAAGAGAGTTCCCCTTTCCTTTTTTCTTTGGCAGGTCGATAACTCTATTTAACTAAAATAGTGATTTACCATTCCTAATGGGCACAACAATTGGAAAGCCAGAAACCAAAAGAGAGTTCCATAGGCGAGAAGTGCAATAGAAATTACTTATATGGACTTGATGCTATCAAATATTACTAGCAAACATTACTTATTGATCAGAATAAGGCTCTGATAGAGTAAATATACCGTGTCTATAAAAACATAGATAAAAAATAATTATAATGTCATTGTGTTGTGTCTATAAAATAAATTAAAATTAATTATAGTGTCAAAAATCAATTATAATAAAATAATTATAACAATTATAATTATCATTAATTCACTCTTTTGAAACCAATGAAAATCGACCTAACTCCTAGAACTGCAACGCCTTTGATTATTATGTGTGGGGCGCAGTTGAGCGAGACGCCAACAAAACTCCTTGTAACACCAAAGATGAAGTGAAGGCAAAGATTATGGCAGCATTCACCAACTTAAACAAGGAGGCTGTCCCGAAGAGTTGCAGGAGATTCCAAAGTTGTTTAGAATCTGTGGTTAAATCCAATGGCGATTTTATTGGATAAATTTACTCTTTAGTATTTCAAGGTATTTTCGCGCCGTTTAGTCAATATAGCTGATGAAATGAGATGTCAGTGTTATTTTCAATTTTTGCCTAATTTAGACGACAATTTATTCATTGCACCCTGTATATCGTCACTTTCTATAATGCTTTAAATTTCAATTGAAAACATTTTACCTTACATATTTTGTTTTTTTAATTAGTATTAAAAAATTAGTTTGTAGAAAAATGATTAGTACCTGCAGTCACTTATTAAATTATTCTATTAGGTTGCTGCAAAAATAATGACGTAATAATGTCGTTTTTTGACGTTAAAAAATACGTCAAAAACGACATTATTATGCCATTATTTTTGCACCAACCTTATAAACCAGAAAGCAACCTTGTTTGCATTTCGAACAAAAGTTTTGTTAAGAAAGGTCTTATGATACAAATTAATTTTACAAATATAATGGTCTCATCATACAAAGTTTTTTTTAACAAATTTAAGTGTTTCATGATTGCAAATTAGTTATTATAATAAATATAAGTCTCATAATACAAATTAGTTTTTATAACAAATATAAGAGTTTCATGATACAAATTAGCTTTTTAACAAATATTAGAGTCTCATGATACAAATGAATTTTTATAATAAATATAAGAATCTCATGATACAAATTAGTTTTTTTTAACAAATATAAGTCTCATGATTATAAATGAGTTTGTTGGGGACGTGCAGAATTTATTAATTATGCTTGAAAGAATCAGAAGGAATTTGTGTAGGTTGCGTGACTTTCTGCATCCACAACAAATAAACGAAATTTAAAATACAATTAAGAACAAGACATATTCAATTAGAAACTAATATAACATTTATATACAATTCAAAACAATATACAAGCAGGATAATTGGTATATGTGATGTTGGCAAAATGTGTATGATGTTTTAGATTTTAGAATGTCTCTCTTCGTAATTGTTCGTTCATTTACAGTCTTTTTAAATTTGTATTGATGTTAATAATTGTCGATATTAAGTGTCTTTTTAGAAGGAGTTTTTAAGGAGTGATCTACCTTTGACTGTAATGTTTTTTAAGGTCGTTCGCACATTGATGTTTACTTAATAGGTAGCGAATATAATTCACTTTAGATAAGCAATGTTTGAGAATCGATGTCCACAGAGTTGATTGAGTTTTTTGATCGTGAGTGAGTCAGCGATGATCTTTGCGCGGTAAAATCGTGATTTCGAGTGACGTGGAGTATGTTGGCAATTCCTCTGTTAGTGTTTGTTACTGACTGCCTGGGGCGGTCAGCGTTTCTTTTTATAAGTCCTGAAAGTCCGAAGTTGGCTCACTTGAGTTTTGGCGCAATTTCGTTTTGCACGTGAACTTTCAGTGATGAACCAATGGGATTGGTTGATTCACCTACTACAGTTTTAATTGGTTGGAGTTTTCCGTACGTAGGCGTAAGATATAGACTGTTCTGTTGCTAGGGTTGATAGGTAAGAAAAAAGGACGAGTCTACAAGTTTTTATAATAAATATAAAAGTTTCATGATACAAATTACTTTTTATGACAAATATAAGAGTCTCATGATTACAAATTAGTTTTATAATAAATATAAGAATTTATTGAATTGCGATTTCTGGATGTAAACTTTGTATTTTATATCTATACTTCCTTATGAAAATTTCGATGTAGTAGAGTGAGGGGTCATTATCATAGATTTGGGTGTCGGACAATACACATGCATCGGCTCTGGGCATGGCACATTGGATTGCTATACAAACTGACTAATTATGGAATTACGGAATAGTCCTGTCGGTTATCAAATCTTTCTGGTATTTGTTGTGAAGGCGGAAATGGGTAACCTGGAAAACAGAACCTTATTGTTGTTGTTACTGTTGTGGAGATTAATTCCTTCTCCACCTCGGCGAACGTAAATCCAAGCATCAAATAAAGGAGGACATTGAGTAGGGGTAAATAAATGTAACAATAATTTACATATATACAAAAACTAGTAACTTCTATCTGTTGCTGTTGCTAAAGCAGTAGGTAGAGAGAGAGAGTGGTGAAATTAAAAGGGAAATCGACATTGGTGGCGGCTGTCGTCGTCGGTGATGTTTCTCTCTTAGCGTGCCGATGTTGACATCAAACACTGGTCTGTGCCGAGTCTGTTTGAATTTGAGTATATGTAGTCTTCAATCGGCTCGAAGTTAAGGTTTTGTTTTTTGAGTAGGGGTGGCTTTGATTGGTCGTAATATATTGTTCATTTGGTTTTGTTTAAAGCGGATGTATGCGTGGGGCCGATGCGCAGAAAACGTAATTACGCAGTCTACTTTGGGTCTTTGAGCGGTCAACATACGATTTTTGAAGAAAATGTAAGATGCATGACATCTCGAATGAGAAATCGGAGAGCCGACTTCGAATTCCAGTCAGGTTAGTTACATTTGCTTACGTGCGAATACCTTTGGGAAAAGTATGAACCCTCTCATCTTCCCAGATATGGGTTGAATAGGAGAACAGACTGGATCCTATAACCTTGGTTGGAAACCAGTCTATCACAGAAAGAAATGGCTACCTAGGTATTTACTCTGTCTGCCCACTAAGATGAGTTGTGACACAAGGTTAGATTTTAAGGTGGGAACCCGAGCGCGTACGCCCGGGATGTGAACAAAAATTGCTCGCAGCCCTCGCACCGTCGGTTGCGCTGAATTCGGCGGGAGCACCGCTCCTGTCACTGGTGCAATGAGAAGGCGCGGCCTCGGACAGGTGTTCCCCAGGGCTGGGAACCTCTCAGTATAATTTTTCTCAGTTACGACTCTGTCCTTTGACGGAGCCGCCCCTGGGCGCACTCTGCACAAAGACAGAGACGCAACTGAGAGATGATAAATAATTAGTTACAAACCACTCAAGAGATCGATTTACACACTATCTACCTATTGCAGTAAAATCTTCTGCCTAGTCAGTCATGTATCAAAAGGGACATGATCGTCTAAGCAGCTATGGTATTTAACAGACTGACCGATTGTTGGATTAACGCCTCTGACTAAAATTAAGGGTGATGCGATTTTTGAAAGGCTGACTCTGTTTTCTATTTGACTTCGGAGTGACAACACGTATTTTTTTTCTTTTCTGGTAAATTAAGTACTACAACTATTTAGTTTTTTTTTTTTTACTGACAACAAGGCTTAAGGGCCACTCAAGGTAGAAGGTTACTGATTGAGATTGTAAGGGAGGTGTAAGGGGAAGTAGGAGTATTATAAGAACGAGGAGGATAAATATCGGTTGAGATCGAGGTTGTAGCTGTCAGGGAAGCATCCTTTCGGGAGTTTGTTTCCCAAAGTAACACTTCTGGGGAAGAACTGACTGAGTGGAACTTGCTTTATATCAAAGGAACACGAAGGTAATTGGGATGATTTGCCATCGTGAACATGGCCTGACGGGTCTGTGCTGGTATCATTTGCCATAGTAATAATAATATAGTAGTGAAAGGCAGATGATGTTTCATTTGTGCAATACGGGTTGCAAGGTGAGAAATAATTCATCACTCACAACGCAGCGTAAGCGCTTTTGAACTCTGTCGGGTCTGTAAAATGACGACCGGGCTAGCACCAGCCCAGGTGTAGCAGCAATACTCCATTCTTGGTCTGATCTGACTCTTATAAAGAAAAAGCATGGCAGTGGAAGTTAAGTATTTTCTGAGGCGATACAATGAACTAATCATTCTTTCAGTCACTTTTGCAATGGCACGGGAGGTTCGGAGGTAGTACACGCCGGCCCTTGCCGCAACTTATCAAAGGAGATATCTAGTGCGATCACTTTCGAAATATTTTTTTCTTATTATCAAAAGCTTCACAGATTTTATGCGTGATAATAGTTAAGACATCAGCAGTGGATCTAGAAGAGAAAAAATAATATTTGTCACGCAAGAGTTGTTTTTTTTTTGTGGTGGTATTTCATTTGAGCGAGCATTATCTTTGGGGATATAATCATTCATCAGGATTGGTGCAGGTTTACTATTTGCTTGAAGTTGATGAAATGTTACAAGTTTTGTTTTCGATTTATTGAATGATATCAGCCAGTTTTTCCTCATTGAGCCATGAGAGTTAGGTCTCTGGAGAGATCAGTTGTCATGCACTGCCCATCAAGATATTTGGTGGTGCACTCATACACTGTGGTATCAACTGCATATATATTTGCTGGGGATCTGAGAACCTACTTGGGTAGATCGTTGATATAAAGAGGAAAAAGAGAAGATCGAGGAGAGAGCTAACATTGATCTCATGTACCTCTGGTGATTGGCCATTTGTGACCTCAATCGTCAATCCTCGTCAACGGTGACCATATAATGTCACCCCACGAGTCGGTCCTCGTCAACGGCCACCGTTAATGTAGCGCTATGCCCCGCGTTTGGGCTTCAAGTTCCTTCAGACCACCGTAGTTACCATCTAGCTAACTCTTCACTCTTTAACGTGTGACTCGTTTGTCGCAGACATCATGAGGGTAGGCACGGTTCGAGTTGACTTGGCGTTTGTTTGTTTATGACTATTCACTCCTCTGTCACGTGTTATTTTTTTTTTTATCTCAGAAGGTGAAGATCGTTGATGAAGCAAACTAAAGTGAAGGCTGATAACTAGACAAAAACAAGAATCCTTTGGAATAAAGAATTAATTCAGTTTAAAAATGTAACAACGATTTGGTTTATATATGATTTCTTATATACAGCAGTTTTAACCCTTCCCACTTGTTGTTATAATCAAATAATACTGGGATCCCCTTCAGGGTCTTCAGTTTGTTTTAGTAGTAACTTAAATTTAACTTGGTCAGGAGGCCTCGGCGAATGATGTGGATTCCAGTAGTGTGGGGACCGTCTATGTAGTCCAAACCTCCAGCTTATATGGTGTCCTGCGTCAGCAGGGAGTGGGGTTGACTAGGGTCTGGATTCGGTTGTCTTTTTCCTTTAGCATCGACCGTTTTCTAAAATTCCATATTTTCAAAATATATTTACTTAAGTGGTTTTCCAAATTTGGGGTTGTCCAGCCCCCTTTTGAGAGTGGTCAGAGAAATCAAGCCGCTCCATAACTCTCACTTCCTTCACGTCCCACCTTCCACCATCGCTCCATATAGGCGGTGCTCATCTCTATTCCTTCTCCCACAGTTAACCTCAGACCGCTCCTAGGGCTGGTGTGACGAATTCTACTTTCAGATGGCGTAGTGAAAACAAAAGGGATTTTCAGTCATTAATCTTTCTTTATCAGCTTATCTCATGCTGGGATTTCTCGATCGATCAGACCACCCAAGAATTGGGAAAGAAAAGGAAAGAAAATAATTCCCAATCTCTCTAGTGATAAAAACAAAACTTCATCCTTCATCTGTTTATGCGCTTTTACGATCAACAGTCCACACAGCCTTTTTTGTCCATGCTCACTCCAAAACAGTAATTAATTTTTTTTTATCACGTGTATCCAAAGAAATCCAAATTAATGTTTGGAAATAAAATTATGACGACAAACGTGTCAAGCTGGCTTCTATCTCTGTGGGGACAGTTCTCTTCTGGGTGGCTAATTCAAACCAAATGTTTCTTCTCCTGGCTTTTTTTCGTTCAGAGGGGTCATTAAATGCTTTTTTGGCGACTAACCGGATCTCTTTATCAACATTTTTTTATTTGACTTCTTCGTAGATACATTAATGGTCTCTTTCTTATAGGCGGGAAGTAGGGAAGGACGGGTAGTCTTGGTTTTGCTCAATCTTACTGAATTTCGTCTAGTTAAATTTGGGTTCGATTCTCCTTGGAATTACTTTAAAACATGATTTTTCAATGCATTTCGTTAATAATTTTCTTCTCAACTTTTCAATCTATCTTCCTGCGAGTTTCAACAATTACTATCCAATTAGTAGACTTTTCCCCTTCTTTCTTTCTCTCTTTCCCTTTTTTGTTTGATCAACCCCCGGAGATCCCAGCGTCAAACAGTACCGAAGACCTTTATAGACCGACAGATTTGATAACTGAGAGGACTTTTATAGTAATTTCATAGCTGGTCAGTTTGTATAGCAATTCACCGTACCACACCCAGAGCTGGTGCAAGGGTCTTGTGTGACACTCCAAATCTATGATGCAGGGCCCACCACTCTACTACATCGCAATTTTCATAAGGTAGTATTCATATAAAACATGTGTTTATTTTGCTTCCCAATCTAGAAGAACCAACCTATAGCTGTCCATGGGAGAAGCATGGCTCACCTAAATATAGACCTACTGTGGAGAGCGTTTGTCCTTGAGACTTGTTGATTGAACTCATGAAGCAAAGTCTTGGTGGAAATTGAAGTTTCCGCAGAGCAAAGGGGATTTCTGCGCCTGATGGAGTGAGAGGTATCCTGGGTAGAAATACATCTTCTCCCATACCACTTCCCATGAGAATAGTGGCCTCAATAACATGTGACGGCAGTTTCATAGCCACAAGGCAGGTTCCATTGTAGAGTCTTGGCGGTTCCACGGCATCATTACTGGTGCTCTGATTTTTGAGGTGCAGTTCATGGGGCGGTAGTCCGGAGGGGTTCGAAGAGTTTAAAAACTCTACTGGGTACTGAACCACCTCTTGTGGATCAGCAACTGACTTGCAGTTTTGAAGGCTTCCTGGTAGGCATTTCAATAGTTCTTCATTGATTTTGGCAACACTGGTGTTATCAGGAGTTAATATTGCCCTCTCACACCACCAACTGGGTTTCCAAAATTGTTAGCCAAATCTGGGAAGACAGAAGCTTTGAGGTTGTGAACAGTATTTACAACGGAGTATATTTGTGAAACTGAGATCTCTCCAACTTCATCCGATGGCACTTTGCCGTATTCGACTGCTAGAAGATCCTTTGAAAATTGCACTGACATTTGGTCCACGAACAATTCAGTTCTCATGTTGGTTTTAAAAGGCAAAATTTTCACCTGTTGCCACAGAGGTGATGACTTAGTGCATGCTTTTACAGTGTCCACCCTTGTATCTTTAAGAACAACGGATACAGTTTACCTGAAATCATCTGGTAGTAGGAGAAGTACTCCTCTCATTGGATGTTGACAATCCCTTATGTCTCTCAAAGTCCTATCCAGAGTCTTGAGAGCTCCTTTGTGGGCCATCGTGCACTCATCCCACACAATCAGCTCACACCTTTTCAGGACGTCAGCTTTATCCGAACTCTTGTTGATGTTGCGAGTCGCTGAGTCAGACGAAGTTAAATTAATTGGCAGCTTAAAGGCGGAATGCGCTGTCCTACCAGAAGGGTTGCAGCAATTCCAGAGGATGCCACACCCAATGTGACCCCCTTCTTTTGACGTAATTTTGCGAGAAGGAGCTTCGTGACGAATGTCTTACCTGTTCCTGCAGGTGCATCCAAGAGCAAACCACCTTTCCGAAGGCGAACAGAGTCGAAAATGGTATTGTAAGCCATCTATTGATCTTGAAGTAACTTTGTCTCGTTTTCGCTGACATACTGTTCAAGAGCGTCAATGTTGTAGGAAGTTTCCTGAATTATGCCTGTTGGAAGAGTATTTGAATTCGTTCGGCGAACTTGGGGCAGGCCATAAGTTTGCAATGAATTTCCGCCCATAGAAACAATCCTATATTCGATGTCAATAAGCGTTGTTTATAAATTCGTCACTGAATCCTGTGTCAAAGCCACGAAGCATCAGTTGCCCATAGTGTTTTAAGTCTTCAGAAACGTACTCTTCGGATTTCTTCCATAAAGACACTGGATCACTGACCTCATAGTGTGCAATAACACAGTAAAGAGTTGTCAGAGACTTTTTGCTGTTTGCATTGCAGCAGGCTTCACGAGAGTTGCATGAAAGGAAAGACTTTTTTTTTAATAAATAAAAATGAGGCGTCTGTTTCAAATACGAAGTGTCCACTATAATGACGTTTTAAGAAATATAAATTTCGGATTAAAAATGAAAAAAACATCAATTAACAATATATATATGAACAAATGAAAATGTAAATTCACTTAATAAGTAAATAAATCGCAGTCCTTGTGAGCGACTTCATTTCCAGTACGTGACGCTGGACCATTTAAAACGTCCAGTAATTAAGACAAAAAAAGTCTAGCAGACAGACACCACATCGGTTCATGCTAAAGAGTGCGAAATTTGAATGTACTTGAATAAAGGTAACAAAATATGAACTTCGGACAGTTTATTCACCACTTCGAGAACAATACTCAATACCTTAGCCGAAAATTTAAAAAATTCTATTAAAAATATAAACAGCCAGACCTTGTCAGTCCTTTTAAATCAAACTTGTTTGTATATATATATATATATATATATATATATATATATATATATATATATGGGGTCCACCCCTTTTTCATATAAGTGGACTCTACCAAGTGTACATGGACTGCTGCCGTTAAATACCCAGAGTGACAGTCGGTAGTCGGATAGAGAGAGAATATACGAACGGAGATAGTGTGAGGTAACCTCTTGTAAAAGTCAGTTACAAGCACGTAGACTCTAAGGAAGTCCTACTTCGAGACTGTATATATCTATCTGTATTTGCTACTAACCACGTTCCTGGACTTACTAACAGTATTACTCTTTGTATGATTGTGTAAATACATTTTATTTCTTATATTTAATTATTGCGTTTGTCATTCCTTGGAGACCGAATTCATCTCGGAATCCACAATAATATATATATATAGGGCGAACCAAAAGTACTTGGCAAGTAGGTTTGTATTAGGGTTAATATTATAATGGCGTTTGTGCTATATTAAATTTTCTAACTAAATTTCAGAGAAACCCATAATAGTAAATAATTTAAATACTGAGAATGGCTGTTAAAAGAGTATTAGAAGTCTTAAAGTGCTGAAACCGTGTTATATCACATGACCTTTATTTCCGAAAAGATGGGGGCCAATCCACATTTTTCAAGAGCTGTCGGTGAGTGGATTCAAGAAACATTTTCCGAGAAATGGATTGGGCGAAGAGGGTCCAATTGATTGGCACGCTCGTTCACCGACTTTACTCCAATGGATTTATAGTCGAAAACAACAAAGTGTAGGTGATTTGAAAAATTGTATCAGAGATGTACTTCAAGAAATTAATACACAAAGATTCTTGCGCAATAATGTTTGTCGAGACGTGGAAAATAGACTTCAAAGCTGTGTAAATTGTCAGTGCTTTTGCATACAATGAAACTTAATTGTATATGTAATAATTGTTTATCAAAATTTAATTGTATTAGTATATAATCTCAAAATAAATGTTATCTACTGTACACTTACTTTTGGTTCACCCCATATATATATAAGCTTATTTACAGCGAGGTTCACCCTTTACAAGGCCGGATATATATATATATATATATATATATATATATATATATATATATATATATATATATATATATATACACACGCACATTTGCTTATACTTATGTAGAAAGTTTACAAAAAATATTAACAAACTGCTAATTACGCAAAAATAGGATACCACAACGTTGAAAAAAAAACAAAAAAAAACTAGTGGATACAAACCCGGATATATATATATATAATTACAAACGCTTGTTGCTGCCACCTTTGTCCGGTCCCTAAACGGGAACGAAGATCATGTTCCCTACACGCTGTGTAATGTAGTCTTATTTCGTTTTAGAATCGAGCTAATTACTTTTTTAATTCCTTTTGTGTTACGACTCGTAACACACTCTTAAGCATTTTTAGACCTTCCTTCGTTTTTTCGTAGCAAATCTCAAATTATTTTTTAGAGAGATTTTTAGAACTCTGCCTCCCTTAAAATAACAGTGCGACTTTCCCATGTCCGTATATATTTTCTCAGAAGGTATCCCCCACACGAGGTGTTGACTAGTGCCACACGACACTCATGGAGTAAAGCAGATTCTCCTGTGGGATTGCGGAATGCCTCTACGGGACAGTGCAATAAGTCGCCTTTGAGCCCTGGAAAGGCAACTGCAGTGCAGGGTCCCCATACCGGGTTCCTGGCGATCATGCGTCCCAGAAAAGCTAGTCTCAAGGCCCGCTTGTGGTTTAACAGATGAGGCAAACCCAATGCCCCATGACATGGGCGTTGGATACAGACTTCTTTGCGTACCATTGGTCGTCCTCTCACCCAGAGCAATTTAGAGAGGAGATTCTGGAATGTGTCCAGTTTCTTTGGTGCGATGGGAAGGACTGAGATTCTGTTGAGGATCAGGGGGTAGATGTACGTGACGCACATCTCGGCTCTGCCCTTCAGGGACAAGTGCCTGCGGAGCCACGCATTCATCATCCTGTCGACCTTGGACTGCACTTCTGCCCAGTTCTTTTCGACTCTCGGCATTCTGTCGCTACTTGCTGACTGCACGTCGTCCATAAGCTTTCCCGTACACTGCGGTTATAATTACTATGGGAGGTTTCGACATCGGACTCGACCAGCAGATACGTAATGCCAGCACCGGACATTCGATATGCCCAACAACATTGCAACGCCAGCTTCCCAGCACTGACCAAATACCGTCGCCGAATACCGTTCTGCCCGACACGTCCAGTCCGAAGTCCGACCAGCCAAAGAACAGCGATCATCTGCAACGACCCGCAGCGACCATCTGCAATTACTAGCAGCGATCATCTGCAACGACCAGCTGCGATCATCTGCAACGAACAGCTGCGATCATCTGCAACGACCCGCAGCGATCATCTGCAATGACCAGCAGCGATCATCTGCAACGACCCGCAGCGACCATCTGCAATTACTAGCAGCGATCATCTGCAACGACCAGCTGCGATCATCTGCAACGAACAGCTGCGATCATCTGCAACGACCCGCAGCGATCATCTGCAATGACCAGCAGCTATCATCGGCAATGACCAGCAGTGATCATCTGCAACGACCAGCAGCGATCATCTGCAACGACCCGCAGCGATCATTTGCAATGACTAGCAGCGATCATCTGCAACGACCCGCAGCGATCATCTGCAACGACCGGCAGCGATCATCTGCAATGACCAGCAGCGATCATCTGCAACAACCAGCAGCGATCATCTGCAATGACCAGCAGCGATCATCTGCAACGACCAGCAGCGATCAACTTCCCTTAACTCCGTCCTAAACCTTTCCCGTATACTATCGGTTATAATAACTGCGGGAAGTTTCGACACCGACCTCGACCAGCAAGTACGGAACGACTGTACATCAACGTCCCAACCGTCGACACGACCGGAACGACCGCATCTCAACTACCAACCCTCGACACGAATTGTCCGACCACCATTACCACAATTACCAGACAATCCAACTCACGGCTGCTTTGTAAATAAACTTAGCATTAATCATACATATCCTCGTTCTGTTGTCCATTTTTTCCACCCTTCAGATTTCACGTCTTTAATTCGAAAATGTTAGCGGGACTCTTGTGACCTCATACCGATACGGGGCGCTCGAGACGTTTTCATATCGCGCCCTCTAACAAGGGGGTCCGCTACACGCTTACAAGGAGCAAACGATGACCAAAAATTTCACCCATCGGCAATATCTCCAAAACAATCAGCCAAATCTTCAGACCATCCTCATCAGCAAGATATTGCACACACACACACACACACACACACACACACACACACACACACACACACACACACATATATATATATAAATATATCGTGTGTCTATAGCTTAGGGGTAGAGTCTCCGACTGATACGGTTTCCGATCCCGACTTGAGGCAATCGGATGTCTAGCCACACTGATGAGCTGCGAAACAGTCTGTGGATGGGAATATTTTTTTTTTTGTGACGGGGGGGGGGGATAATTTTGTAGTCATGTACCTTGGTTTGGGATAGGAGTAATAGTGTCAGGAAAGGAGATATTGGAAAAAAAAATCCGGGACCTAAATTTTTATTTTGGTAAGATTCCATAGCTGCACTCCCGAGTATTTTCTGTCTACGTAAGTTACTTTCTCTTTTAATAAGTGTGGCCCTCTTTAGATCAAAGTTATGGTTGGATTTATTTCTATGTATGGCTAATGCATTTGATAATTTGTTGTGTATGGCATAACATGATATAATATATATATATATATATATATATATATATATATATATATATATATATATATAAACTATGAGAATGTACAAAACGTTTTTGGGTGACGCGCTTCTTTCTTTTATCGGATTAAAGTTATGAGATATATTGATGCAACTACATACAGGAAGGAGAGGGGACGCCGAAAATTTTAAATTTAAATCCTTTTAAAAATATATCTTTTAGGTATATATAATATATATGAACAGAAAAAGGATCATATAAACACTTTATCAAATGCATCAGTCATATATAGAATAAAAATAATACACAACTTTGATCTAAAAACTGAGACGGAATAATCTGAACGTACCGCTATCGAATCAAAATATAAGCCTGTGTCGGAGTTAGCTCCCCCTTAATTCTTTAATTGTTCACTAGGGGTCGCTCTCCCTACACTATAAATTATGGGCGACTCTTTGCTTCGTTTTTTTTTTTTTTTTTCTACTTTGCATTTCAGCGGACATATTTAAAAATGTAATCTCTCCTAGAAATCTGCGTTTTGCCCACTTATCGGAAAAGGCCACGTAACACACATACACGTACGTACGAGCATTCAAAAACAAACTCTTTACGTCCACACACAAGCTTAATGTCTATATCCATTGTAAATCTTGTTGCTTAATACATATATTTATTGACATATATATTTCGCTCTTGATTGTTTTCTTTACATCTTCGGTTGGACTCAACTTGAGTCCGCCATTGTTCTTGTAGTTGGACCTTCTAGCAGGAAATAAACAGCACCTGTCCCTAATTCAACAACACGGTTCTCTACACATGCATCCCGGGTGCATTCGAATATCTCCTTTCCTGAAAGAAACACTCCATTCCTAAACCAAGATACATGATTATAAAAGTGTTAAAAAATCAAAACAAAACAGTTAAATTTATATTTTTTAAGTAAATTGAACCCTAGCTAAAAAAAATATAATTAATAATTACATTACAAAAACAATTCAACAACAACAATGATATACTCACTTTTGTTCATGAGACATTAAATTATATCACTTAACATCTACCATAATTTACCATGACGTTTCTGTTGTCCTGATGAATATTTTTGAATGTTCTTGAATGTAAAAATTTTGAAAAACTAAAGATATTTTTATTTTTGTTTATAAATGCTTGTGGCAAAATTAAAATCTTTATAAAGTACATCAGAGGATGAAACGCGTCAACTAAGATAAGTTTTTTTTGTTGCCTGTTCGGAATAAAATTTTGGAGCATTTTTTTTTTGTTTGAATTTCAAATACGAAATGTCAAGACGATATTTAATATCAGAGCGACGTAGTGAGAATATTTCGAAAGATAAATGCTGTCGGCGGATTGTTGGTCTAGGGCAGAGATGAACAACCTTTATTTTTTGATAGTGCGTGCCAAAACTGGCCATTTCACTGATAAAATTTTTCCACATGCCAACAAATCTTTTTGGAGGACATATATGATATCTAAAAATATGTGAAGAATTTTTTAAATGATAACAAATCATCCCAGGAGAGTTTACCATCCCATTACCATTTTCTTATTAATGTTGAATTTTATTCAGCTTCAAACAGATTTTCAGGAAATATCAACTTCTAATTAGTCAATACACACAAGTAGGCGTTGCAATCCACCCACGTTCAAATATTTTTCCAGCGCGTAACCAAGTCAAGTTTTTCCCGTCAATTTTATCGGATCCTGTCTCGTGATTACATCAATTATAAATAGCAGACACGAGCTTGCTTTCTCTTCTCTCTTCTCGTTACAAGATGTAGTCTTAAAAGGATTCTCGTTTCGACCATGTGCGATCACACGTTAAAAGCATTTTCACGCATGCACGTACGTACGAAAAATTTCCAAACTACATTACGAACATACAGAACATTTCAAACAAGCAACAAGAACTTTTCTCTTTGAAATAATCTTCTGAAGCTAAAGTTTATTCAGCTTTTTTCAGCTTTATAATTCATTTAACTTTTGTGAGTTCAGATAAAAATATTTCACAGTCAAAGGGACATAACACAAAACTGTATGCATGTACATCATTTATTTCAAGGACACATGGCACAGTGGATAAAGGCGTTAGTTAGATCCGGTGACAGGAGCCAAAAAGTGTGAGTTCAATACCCAGTTAAGGCAGTGGAGAACTTGGTGAGGGGAATTAACAGGAGATAACTGACAACAGACATCCATTAAACATGGCACGTGGAACGACAACAGTCTACCCCAATGAGCGAAATAAAGGGTTTTAGTCCGACATTCCAACCACCTGAAGAAGGCCGGAGCATACAACGGCCGAAACGTTGTAATAAATATGGCGACACAGATGAGGACAATAGTCCGATTAATCTAAATAGTGTACATAATACCTCATCTCAGAAATATAGACGAAAACAAAATATATATTTATTTACCTTCCAAACTACGTAAACAGCCTCGAACACAGTCTTTGCCATTTTTATTTTATATATTATCAGTGAAACTTCTGCTGTTGTATCAGTGATCGCAGAGATTTTATCTCGGGCTTGTATGCGCATAGAGAACGAGTTCAGCGAATATATGAAAATAGAAAGGGGCGTAAGGCAAGGATGTGTCTTCTCACCCGACTTATTCAACCTATACAGCGAGGCAATCCTGAGAGAACTGGAAATCGTACCGGGATTCAGCATCGGCGGCCACAATTTTGACAACATAAGATACGCAGATAACACATTACTGATAGCAGACACGGAAAAAAAAAATCCAAAACCTCCTACAGAAGGTAGCGAAGGAGAGTGAGAAGAAAGGACTAAGCATAAACTACAAGAAGACAGAATGCAGGGTCATCAGTAAAAGGATGAACCCGAAATGAGATTTGCAGGTCGGGGACATTAAAATCAAGCAGGTGCGGAAGTTTAAATATCTGTGAAGTGATTTGAGAGAGGACGGCAAGTGCGACACTGAGATCCGTAGACGTATTGGGATGGTCAAGGACTCATTCCAAAAGCTGGGCAGAATATTACGAAACAGGAGGATTTCTTTGGTAACAAAGAAAATAGTACTGAGCTGTTACGTGAAATGACGCGGCACATAAAAAGAAAAACCTTGAGAGGTAGGCATACACTACTAGTTTCATCCGTCGGGCTACTGTTACAAGACTTAAATTTCATCACTGAGAACAACGATTCAGTAAATTTTTGTTTTTTATAATATATAGTTTCTCATGTATGCAAACATGAGAAACTATATATTACTAAGTTTATAAAAAACAAAAATTTACTGACTCAGAGAAATGAAATAGCTATTTTATGCCGTCATTGTCAAAAATTTTCCTTAAATAATATTTAGTACGTATATTATTAGGTCACATAAAAATAAAAATAAATTTTAAAAAAGTGTGACCTAATAATATACGTACTTATATTTAATGGAAAAATATAATTTTATATACTGTAAGTAATTCTATTACATTTACAAACAAAGTCTATTAAAATAACAATGAGAATACTTTAAAGTAGTATTTAAAATTTTAGTTAAAACGAATTCTAACATAAACATCTTTTAAAATTGTAGTTAAATAAAACGTATTCTAACCAAAACATCTCTCTCAAAGTACTACCGGCACTTAAAGGAATCCAATAAAACTCCTACAGAAAAATGAAATTATGATGCAAAGCTATGTAGGCCAATGAATGTCCCATATCCTCTGTACAGACATGTGAAACTATATATTACTAAGTATTAAAAAAAAAATAAAATAAAAAGTTTACTAAATCAGAGAAATGAATTAGCTATTTTTACCGTAATTGTCATAAATTTTACTTAAATAATATTTAAATATAAAAATTTTAACAAAGGTAGTATACATACTTATACTTGATATGTAAAAATAATTTTACATACTGTAATTCTAATACATTTACTTCTTTTAAAAAAGAAACATAGTCTATTAAAATTAACAGTGAAAATATTTTAAAGTTGTATTTAAAATTGTAGTTAAATAAAAAGAAATTCTAACCTAAACATCTTTTAAAATTGTAATTAAATAAAACGTATTGTAACCTATAGATCTCCATCTAAGTACTAAAAGCACTTAAAAGAATCCAATAAAACACCTACAGTAAAATGAATTTAATATGAAAAGCTAGAAGATGTAAGCCATTGAATGACCCATTTCCTTTGTACTTATATGAGAAACAAGATATTACTAAGTTTATATAAAAAATAAAAGTTTACTAAATCAGTGAAGTCAATTAGCTATTTTTGGTGTCATTGTCATAAAGTTTACTTAAAAAAAAAAAAATTGATATCTAATAATATACATACTTATAGTTGATGTGAAAATAAGTCTACATACTGTAAATGATTCTAATACATTTACTTGTTCTTAAAAGAAATATAGTATATTAAAAATTAATAGTGAAAATATTTTTCAAATTGTAGTTAAATAAAACGTATTCTAACCTGAACAACCCCCCCCCCACCAAAAAAAAAAAAAATCTTTAAATATACAAATAGAAAAAATGCCGTAAGAATTTTTGCCGTTAACAATAAAATTTGAAAAAAAATCCAGACAACATGCATTTAACGGATGTCAGATTTCATTGAAGAATACATCCCTACCCGCTAACAAAACGTAGCTAATAACGGATACATCAAAATATAGACATATAGAACACACAAACACCCCTGTCTAGTAGAAGTAAATTAATCTGTAACCTTGAATTATGATTTTAGCTGTGTCTTTAAAACCCAGTAATTTTAAAAGTTACTCCAAAATTCGCTTGAGGATGAAATGGAACTAATGTCTTTAATTTAATTACAAAATTAATTTTGGACCTTCCATTTTTGAAACATGGTTAAAACTGTGTAGCGGAAAAACCATATTTTAAATGAATTAATTTATAATATATATATATATATATATATATATATATATATATATATATATATTAACTGATATAAAGATATGGTTTCATCGCTACACAGGAATTGCCATGTTTCAAAAACAGAAACTAAAAGTTTCAAATTCAATTATATAATTAAACCAAAACTATTATTTCTGTTTCATCTTTAAGTGAGTTTTGTTTCTTTTTTGAAACATGCCAATTCCTGTGGAGCGATGAAACCATATTTTTAAATCAGTTAATTTATAATATTTATACTCTGTAAATTTACATTGAGCACTGCTTCGTAAAAATAAAAATATCAATAAGAACACCAGATTATATATTACTGTTCTTTCTTTTTTTTACTATATATATATATATATATATATATATATAACTGCGTCTTTGTACAGTATCTTGTGGATTAGGAAGGTTTGAAAATTTAGCTTGGAGATATTGCTGATGGGTGCGGGAACCTCTGATTGGTCTTCGTGAGCTCCTTAGATTGTGGGGTGCGTGTATATATATATATATATATATATATATATATATATATATATATATATATATCATGTTTTGCATCCGCCTTAAATGTTTTTATTTGACTTTTGGGTATCCTATTTCTGTGTGATCAGCAGTTAATGTTTTTTGTAGAATTCCTACGTAAATATATATATATATAGAATATATATATATATTTTATAGAATATATATATATATTTTATAGAATATATATATATATTTTATAGAATTCCTACGTAAATATATATATATATATATATATATATATATATATATATATATATATATATGGCACAGCAATGGCCACGAAAATGGCACCTAGTTATGCACATTCTAGAAAGGAAGATAATAGACAATTCAGAATTTAAACCATCACATTATTTCAGATATATCGATGACATTTTCTTACTATGGACTCATGGATCAGAAAAATTAAAAAACTTTTTTCACTTTCTGCAACAACTTCCACGATACGATACAATTAAATTTACCATGGAGCACCCATACACATCCATCCCTTTCTTAGACGTTATGATAAAATTAAACAAACATACACTTCCTACACTTTAACAGCTGTCATCCCCTTAAATTAAAAAAAAATATTGTATACAGCTCAGTTCTAAGAATCAAACGCATATGCTCAGACCATCTAGATTTTCTATACAACATTAATAACTTAACAAAACAGTTCTTAAAATGTAAATACCCAATAAAAATAATAAAAGAAGCACTAAATAAATCTATCCACATAAATTGTAACACACTTCTTACATACAAGAAAAGTAAAAACAGCAATCGGATTCCTATGGTTTTTAACCACAATCAATATTGCCACACACTTATTCACAATTAAAAAAAGGCTTACAAGAACCTCCAGTTAGACAAAAAGATCAAAGACATTTTCGATAAACCACCCATAAATGCAAAGAAACAATCACCTAACCTATCAGCTATCCTCGCCTCTACCAAATATCTAAACAATACAAACCAATCAGGAAATTACAAATGTAACAAACCTCGTTGCTTAATTTGCAAACACTTAATAATAGATAATGATTTTCTGTAGCCAACACCAATATCAAGACACACCCACCTCACCTCACCTGTGATAGCTATAACATAATCTACTATTTATTCTGCACCTTATGACCTAATAGTGGATATATTGGTGAATCTGGAAATAATTTTAGATTTCGCTTCAACAATCATAAACAAACCATACGTCAAAACAATCCTTATTCCCCCATAGCTGAACACTTTAATCAATCAGGGCACTCATTAGAAAACTGTAAATGTTTATTGATAGATTCTGATTTCAGTTCCACATACACACGCAAAAAAAAAAAATTACTGGATTTTAAAATTAAATACATATAAACTAGGGTTAAATAAAGACTTGGGTATTTTAAATCTTTATTAGATATTTCAATAGTTAAACATTTTTTAGATATAGTTAAAGAAAAAAATTTATTATTTTAAAAAATTTTTTAAACAACATCTAAGATATCATACAGTTAGATTTACGTTAGGAATATTCGTTCCATATCACGTGACGTCCGCATCTCGCGATGGACACTACTTGTAAACAAACAGTTATTTCTGAAGAAATTTTGAGGCTCATCTGAAATATCAAATATATATACAAATAAATAAATACTTTCATAAAAGAACATTATTATTTTTTTAATTTGCAACTTTTTCTATATATACATATTAAGAAAGTATATGCGGTTCTCATTATGCTATATATATATATATATATATATATATATATATATATGAATAAAAATGACAATAGGAAACCTAGTAATTGCTGACGGTGGCGAAGAGGAAACAAAGTCACCAGCTAATCCTATTTCCGATGGTGATACATATCCAAGTATACATAACCAACAGGATTGGCCATAAGAGCAACGACTTCCTTCATCAAGCCGCCCCATCCATAGCATCAGAAGCTGCATCTAGCACCAGCCAGTTATGTGTCATGCGTGATACACGCTTAGGCCATCATGTATCTTTCGATACATGACTGACGAGGAAGATATTTTTTCCTGCAGTAGGTTGCCATTTTTTTCTGCGGTAGACCAGTTATCATCCAAGGCTATAGAACCCGGTCTGTCTTGCTATTTACCTATAGCTGAGGGGGAGAAGAGGATTCATATTTTTCCCAAGTATCAGCACGTAAATGAATATCAGTCAATAATGTGCCATGCGTGATACACGCTTACGCGATCATGTATCTTTCGATACATGACTGACAAGGCACATTGTTTTTCCTGCATTAGGTTCCTATTTCTTTCAGCGGTAGACCAGTGGCCATGCAAGGTTTTCCTGTTATGTATCCATAGCTGGAGGTGGAGAAGAAGAGGATTTATACCTTTCCCAAGAGTATTAGCACGTAAGTGAATGTAATGGATTCCAGTGGAATTCCAACTAGCACAGGTTTATCTAATTGATTGTTGAGCATTGTAGGTCTAGACATGATGAATTACTAATCCCCAAATTACTAATCAGTTATATATATATATATATATATATATATATATATTCCAAATGAGAGAAATCCACAGTTCGTACGATTTATTTTTTTAAAAAAGTGCTCAATAGAAAGTAGAGCAAAATATTATTAGGATATTGTTATTATAATAAATTACAATAAAAACATTTTACATCGCTACACAAAAAAACTTTCATGTTTCGCTATTAAGATGATACCTCATCAGGCGATGGTACATAACTAATGATAGAAATGATTTATTAGGGAAATTTAAAAATAAAATCCCTAAAAAACATATTTTTATTATTAATTATCTACATCGCCTGATGAGGTACCATCTTGGTATCGAAACATGAAAGTTTTTGTGTAGCGATGTAAGATGTTTTTATAGTAACTTATTATAATACAAAATATTATATATATATATATATATATATATATATATATATATATATATATATATATATATATATATTAAAATAATGAGAAAGAATAGTAAGATTTATAATCCGGTGTTTTTATTAATTATTTTTATTTAAAAAAAAAACAGTGCTCAATACAATTCTGCAAAGCATAAATATTATAAATTTACTTATTTAAAAATATGGTCCCATCGCTACACAGGAATTACCGTGTTTCAAACAGAAACTAAAAACTCTAAATTTAATTTTAGAATTAAATTAAAATCCTTAGTACTGTTTCATTTTCAAGTGATTTTTGGAATAACTTATTTTGAAAGTTACTGATTATATAAGTACATACATTCTTGATATTAGTTGTTAAGGTTACAGGGAAATTCAATCATTATGACAAGGGATAGTAGGATATTCGTTTTCACTGACAACCTGTGTATCAAAATATGAGTTACTTTCCAGATGAGGTTAATTTAGGGTAGGAGTGCCTGTTCAAAAAATGATGACATCCGTTTTTCGCATGTTGTCTGTTTTTTTTTTTTCATTGATGAAAAGTTTGGGTTTTTTCCAAGCAAATATGCAACTTCATAGCTTGCTTCTATCGCAACATTTCCTTAATTTAATACAAGAATGGCATAATCGTCTCTACTTTCCATTCTTTAGTTTCTGCAGTACAATTCTTCGAGCTCCACCCTTAAATTTAGCATATTTCATAAACAGCATAATGTTAATATGCTTTGCATTATTCTGTTCAAATTGCTGTATCACAAAGCAAGAAAGACATTTTATTACTGTTAGTGTTAATCATTAAAAAATATTACAATTCTCATTCATCAATGACAGCCGTATTTTCTTCTTTCAAAATTTGTTTTAATTTTTTGGACATAATGTATTAAAATTATTAGAGGAATGGTTTCATTCTGAAAAGATAAATAAATATTAATAAAAAGCCAAATAAATATTAGCAAACACAAAGAACTCGTCGTATATATGCATTGTTGATTTTGAAAATCATGCTAATTATTTGCATCAGAGATTAGTATACATAAACAAAATTAGTAAAGAAACTACGAACAGTTAAAATATGCAGGCATTGTTATTATTAAAGCTGTATTATAGCCTCAAATAAGAAAGGGAAATGTTTATGGCTTGGCTAGGGAAATATGGTTGTGGGAACCTAGCAACGCTGCTCTGTCGGAGTTAACTCCTCCTAAATTGTCCAAATTGTTCCCTAGGGAGCGCTCTCCATACACTATAAACACTGGGCGACTCGCCTTTTCCTTCAGGCCTTGTGCTGCCTCCTACCTTGCGTGGAGGTGAGGTAAATACGCTTTCTCTTTTCTTCATTTTCAGCGAACACATCCACAATGTAAGCTCTCGTGGAAGAGTGCGTCTTCCCACTTGTGGAAGACACCATGAATATTATAGACACATACACGTACGTACGAACATTTATCAAAATACAAACTCTTTACGTTCATACACAAACACAAATGTTAATGTCTATGTCCCTTGTAAATGTTCTTGTCTAATACATACATTTGTTTATATATATATATATATATATATATATATATATATATATATATATATATATATATATCGGTCTTGTTGGTTTTCTTTACACTTCTTTATGGTGGAATCAATCTCTGTGTCCGCCATGTTCTTGTAGTGGACCTTCTAGCAAGAATAAACGCACGTTTTCCTAATTCAATAGCACGTAAAACCACGGTCCGCTACAGCTGAAAAGCAGGGTTTGTAGAGCTGACATCTAAATCTTCAGTTCCATCTCTAGCTCTGGCTGCAACATTTTGAAATTTCTGGCTCCAGCTCTGGCTTTGGCACCCAGCTCTAGCTAGTCTCACAGTAATGATTGGACGTTGTTCATTGCTATTCATAGGACATGGTAGGCGGTTATTAATCTAAATTTTTAATTAACTACAGCTGGAATTAACAACATCGTTAGAGAAAAATGTTCTTTGATGCAGGAATAGGAAATTATATTATGAGCTCACCCGGGATTATGAACCCGGAACCTCTAGCACACAAAGTCAGAATCAGAAGCTAAACCAACGAGCTGCCGGTGATATAGTAGTTTTCAACATATTCTTTACTAGGATGTTTCGATATTAATCAAACGTCAAACTTAGGTTTGAACTACAACAGGAATTGATAACATCGTTAGAAAAATACATTTTTTGTATTTTAACTAATAATAATATAGGCAAAAATAAAATAGTCTCCTCAGTAGTGTCATATATGCGAGCTCGCCCGGAATTTGAAACCGGGACATTGCGCACGCGAATTATATCACTAACACTAAGTAGCCGCAGGGGAAAAGCGGTGTTGCAACATACTCTCACTAGTTTTTCTTCTAGATTAATCAAACAAGACGAGAATCTTCCGTTTGAACTACAACGTGTATTAATAACATCGTTGGAGAGTCATATTCTTTATATGTTCGTACGGGGTTTGAACCCGGGACTTATCGCACCGTAAGTTTTAATCATACCCATAGACAAACGAGCCGCTGGCGATAGTCTGTTAGCTTTCAATATGTTTTCGTAAGGACGTTTCGGTAGTAACCAAACAACACGAAAACTGTTCCGTTTGAACTGCAATGGGAATTTGTAGAGGACCGTGTGTGTATTTACGTGTTGTTGCATTAGAAACACGTGTGTAAATCCTGGTAGAATATTAAAAGGTCCAAGTAGAAGAAAATTGCCGTACTCAAGTTGAGGCCAACTGAAGATAAAGAAGAGAAACAAACAAGATATATATATATATATATATATATATATATATATATATATATATATATATATATATATCAACAAATATATGTATTAACAACAAATTACAAAGCACATAGGCAGATAACATGTGTGTGTGTGAACATTTGTGTCTGTTCTTTGGTGAATGTTCGTATTTTGGTGAATGTTCGTACGTACGTATATGCTTGTAATGTTCATAGCGTTTTCCCAGAAATGGGAAACGCTGATCTTCTAAGAGCTTACATCTTGTCGCTGAAAAGAAGAAAGACAGATTTACCTCACCTCCATGCGAGGTGGGATTCGGCACAAGGCCTGAAGGAAAGAAGAGAAAGAGGCAAGAAGTTTCCCAGTATTTATAGTATAGGAAGAGAGACCCCTGGTGACAATATGGGAATTAAGGAGGAACTAACTCCGACAAATTAACATTAGAGAAAGCCATTCTTTGTATATTTAATGATAATAATTTATGCAAAATCAAAATAGACTTATGAAAAGGAAACTACATTATGTTGTCAGTCTGGTATTTGAACAGGAGACCGCTCGCACCCAAAGCGATTATCTTACCCCTATAGCAACGAGGCGGCGCCGTCAAAACGCTTTCAACAAAATATCACTAGGTGAGTTCGATATTAATCACAGAAAATGAAAATTTTCCGTTTAAATTCCAACGGGAATTAACACCATCGTCAGAGAAACACGTTCTTCGTATTTTTAATGATAATAATGTATTCGACAACAAAATTGACGCGAATAGAAAACTACATTACATGCACGCCCAGGATTTGAACGCGGGACCTGTCGCACCTAAAGCGAGAATCACACCCGTGGGCCAACGAGTCGCCTGCGGTGTTGAGTTTTCAACATATTCAAAGGTGTCGCCGGCGATAAAGAGCTTTCAGCATATTTTCATTGGTTGTTTCGATATTAATTATCCAAAACGAGTAGGTTAAGTTTGAAGTACAATATAAAATTTAAATTTTTATTATTTTAAAAATGTTATAATCATTTAAATGTATAATCGTCTAGGTTGTTTTTTTTAATACATGTTCTTTTGAGAAAAGTATATTTTTATGTAGGCCAGAAAACTTGTGTAAAAATTTGTACAGTTGTGTATCTTTTTTCGGCACTGCGGTTAAACCTCGCCAAAATTTGTGAAGGATACTTTCCAATTGATGGAAAATGATTTGTTCGCATATATTGACCAATACGAGACATAGTGTGAAGCCATAGTAAAATCCCGAATAGTGGGGCAGATGTGAGCCTGATTTTTAAAATAAATAGAGCTCAGTTCAGTAAACACGAGAAGACTTCTGAACAGCAAGGGAACAAAAGAAGGGCATTTAATATTAAGAGGAGAACGCTAAAGAAGGCAACAGTTACCAGCCAGACGCAAAGAGACCAAAGTTCAAGTGAAAATTCTCCTGTGGTTGGACAGCCTAAAACGATAAGATTTCGAATAAATTTTCACAAGCAAAAACGGTGTGACGTTAAAAGGGACTTTTTTTTTCAAAGAATTACGGTGAAAGTAGGTCTTTTCGTTTTTCCTCAAAGGTTGTTGAACCTTTGTTTTTTTGACAACGTTCTTATGAGGCATTAAGGAATCATGACGAGGAAACACACGTGTTGTATCTTTAACGAAACAACATAAGGAATTTATTTACAAATTTACACATTTGAAGTTGTCAGTAACTTGTTTTAGGAAAAGGAATCATATAAAAGTTTGTAGTTTCAATGAATGTTTAAAACAAATTGAGAGAATTCGTTTTTCACATAAAAGTTTTAAGGTTGTATTCAACATGAATGAAAAGATATATTTTAAGCTTTGGAGTTAAATTGAGTTCTTTGAAATTGACCTGCTCTAATTAGAATCTGATAAGCTATCAGTGTGTAATTTGACATCAGCGTTATTCAGACGCGTGGAACACTGGCTTTTTGTTTCTTGCTTCTTTCTACTTTTTCTGTCTCTGCCTTGATTCAACTTTCTCTTCCTATTTATATCAAAAAGCAATTTTACATCGGCTCGTTACATTTTTCTCAGTTTGGAAGCCGTTTCCTTTTCCATTGGTCAAAATACAGGGTGTTTCAAAAAGAATACGCCAAAATCATCACGTGATGTGTCAAAAACGAAAAAAATTACAAACCTCTAGCATGAACACATGTGTTGTATATACATTCAAGTTTTATTTCATGTTTTATAAGTACTCAATGTGGCCACCACCGGCAGCGCGGACAACATCAAGCCGATATGAGAATTCCTTCCAAACGCGCCTCAGCATGCCACGGTCCACCGTGTTGATTGCAGCTGTTATTCGATCTTTCAAGTCATCAATACTTGCTGGAAGTGCTGGAACATAAACTTGGTCTTTAACATACCCCCACAAGAAAAAGTCACACAGTGAGGTCTGGGGATCTGGCAGGCCAAACACAGAGAGCAAGGTCTTTAGCACCTCTCCTTCCAATCCATCGCTGAGGCATGTTTTCATTCAGATAAGCTCTAACCCCGAGATGCCAATGGGGTTGTACTCCATCTTGCTGAAAAATGATGTCATTCGAATCTGCTTGCAGTAAAGTGAATAGCCAGTTTTGGAGCATTTCGAGATAGGTTTGTCCTGTAACGGTGTTTCCTTCAAAGAAAAAGGGACCATAGACCTTGTCTTGAGACACAGCACAGAAGACGTTCACTTTAGAAGAATCTCTTTCATGCTCAACAGTTTCATGTGAGTGCTCTGTTCCCCAAATGCGCACATTGTGACGATTGACTGTGCCTCTCAAATGGAAATTAGCTTCGTCACTAAAAACTAAACGTGAAAAGAGAGTTTCATTACCTTCCCCCATCTCCAGCATTGACTCACAGAATGTCCTCCGCATCACCTTGTCATCATTAGTAAGTGCTTGGACGAGGCTTAGTTTGTATGATTTCATGTGTAATCGTCTCTTTAACACACGCCAGACAGTGGTATGAGGGATGGCAAGCTGAAGACTTGCTCGACGTACGGACTTACGTGGGCTGCTCTCAAATGCATCATGAATCCTCTCCACTTGCTCCTCTGTAACACGTGGTCTTACGGGACTCTTTCCTTTGCACAGGAACCCACTCTCTTTAAACTGTCTAACCCACCGTCGAATGCTCTCACGATGGGGCGGATCAATGCCGAATTCTGTTCTGAAAGCACGCTGCACCGTGACAATGTCGTTTGTTTTCGCGAACTCAAGCAAGCAAAACGCCTTCTGCTGAGGAGTCGCCATTTTGATTGATCTTCCCATAATTCAGCTGTACTAACGACAGCGGTGAAACTGACACCCAATCAAACTTTGATAACTACTCTATCAAATAAACACTGATTCAGTCCACTACAATGCTACAGACCTGACAAAAACAGCGTAATGATTTTGGCGTATTCTTTTTGAAACACCCTGTATATTTTCACATAGGTTCGTTCAACTTTTCCTTGTTTTTTTCTTCAGTCCAGAACCAATCCCTCTTTCTATTGATCAAACTAAATTTTCGCATAGGCTCGCGAATTTGAAAACAAGACCGATATATATATATATATATATATATATATATATATATATGTCAACAAATATATGTACTAAACAACAAATTTACAAGTGAAGGAAAAATCTGCTTTCATAAAAAAATATCTATCCAGTATTAAATATTGCAGTTACTACTGTAGTATTTAATACTGTTTTTACTTTATACTTAACTGTAATTTTCCACTTTTCGCTGATAATCCTTGACATTTTTATCCTGTCTTAATAGGTGCACAAAAGGAATTTTTTGTGCAATCTTCTATTATACCTTTTTTCGTTATTGTGGAAATTGTAAATAAATGTTTTATTATCTCTTAAAATTTTACGCAGTGATTGTCTTGTTTCATACTTTTACGCCTATTTATTGTCTCTTGCTATTTCTACTAAGTTTTTTGCGTTTGGAACAAGAATTTGGATTTGGTAGGAATAAAATTTTTATAACAACGGGAATTAACGACATCGTTAGAGAAACATATTCTTTGTATTTTAACTGACAATAATGTATGCAAAAACAAAATTGATGCATGAATAGAATATTACATAACGGTCTCGTCCGCAATTTGAACTCGGAACCTCTCTCACCCGGAGCGCAAATCATACCCCTAGAGAGGAATAGGCCGCCGGCGGTATAGAGCTTTCAACAGATTTACACAAGTTGTTTCAATATTAATCAAACAAAACAGGTCTGCTCCATTTGAAGTACAATAGAATTAATAACATCGTTAGAGAAACACATTCTTTGTATTTTAACTGATAATGTATGCAAAAAAAAAAAAAAAAAAGAAAATAAAGAAAAAATGACGTATGAATAGAAAACTACATTACGGGCCTGTCCGGGATTTTAACCAAAAAGCGTAAATCATATCCCTAGAGGAACGATCCGCCGGCTGTATAGAGCTTTTAACATATTCTCGCCAGTTTTGTTTCGATATTAATCAAACAAAACGTCTGCTCCGTTTGAAATACAACGGGAATTAACAACCTCCTCAGCGAAACACATTCTTTGTATTTTAACTGATAATAATGTATGCAAAAACAAAATTGATGCATGAATAGGAAACTACATTATTATCTCGTTTTGCTTGATTGATATTGAAGCAACCTAGTGTGAATATTTTGAAAGCTTAACCTCTTCATATCTATTGACAATCGTTATGTATCGTACATTTTTTTTATCGTTTCATACTAAGCAAGGCAACAATCCCATTAAGTGGCAAGACTCTACTGGGTGTGAAAGGGGGGATGAAAAGGTTTTAGAAGGAACCACAAACCGGATACTAAACAGGAAACAATGGAGAAATCTACACATGTACAATAATGGATCATATGTAATATAGATGAACAATTCAACCAGAAAAATTGAAAATAAATTCAATGTATCTAAATACAAATTAGTAGAGACATGTATAGGATACAAATCCTATATCATTCCAACAAATGACTAAAAAACACAAAGTAGATTTGCACACCCGCAAAATCGAATCAAAACGACTAAAAACAGATTTCGCAATAAGGTGTGAAATTAATTTTCTGACCAATGAAAGGAGGCGATTTGCTAAACCAAAAAAAAAGATAACGAGCCAGTGTGAAAAAAAAAATCAACAATAAATACAGAGTTTCAAGTCAGTCGCCAGTGAGAAGGGCGCAGAGATCACAGAAGACTGACAGTAAATTTCATCACTGATTCAACCCGACACTAAGAGCCAAAAGTGGGCTAGGAAAGAACAACAACAACAACAAATTTACAACTGACTCCAAAACAATTCATAAGTACATTTTCCTTTTATCTTTTATTCCTCATTCACACTCTCTTTTTCAACTTAAATTGTTCGCCCCTTTCTCCTTTACAACTATACAAAAACAAAAGAAACAGACATTACTCTGCTACTGTTGAAAGACAGCAAACACAGACATTTTTGTCAAAATCACATTTTGCTTAAACTAACTAAAACATTAATCATTTTTACCTTATTCACAAGATAATAAATATACAATGTTCTATTTTCTACAAACGTTCCTTATTGTGTTGTTTCTTCTTGAAATTTGCGTTGTATTTTGTGGGCAGGGTATTCCGTATTAAATTCTCCTTTAATCCGGGTACGCTGAACCCCACACATGTAATAATAGATCATTCCATCTTAAATAAATCAACATTTTTTGCGGCAATTTTTAACATCAATTGAAGATTTCTCTTGTTAAAAGCTGCATAATTTTAACACATACAACATTATGGATAAAAAAATAGTGAATTTTATAGTGTTTTTTCTTGATTTAGCATGAGCAGAAAAAATTCACGGATTAGGACGGAAAAAAACAATAACCTTAGAATGACGTCAAAATGCGCGAAAATGTTTCATCTATTGAGGACTGTGTGGTTTTGTGAGTTGTTATATTAAAAACACGTGCGTTTATTTCCTGCTAGAAGAATGTCCAACTACAAAAAAAAAAAAAATGGCTGACTCAAATTGAATCCAACCGAAGATGAAAAGAAGACAAACAAGACCGATATATATATACATGTCAACAAATATATGTATTAAATAACAAATTTACAAGTGGACATAGACAATAACATTTGCGTGTGTATGAACATTTGTGTTTGTTCTGTGGTGAATGTTCGTAGGTACGTGTATGTGTGTATAATGTTCATGGCGTCTTCCCGCAAGTAGGAAACGCTATCTTTTTGCGAGAGCTCACATTGTAGGAGTGTTCGCTGAAATGAAGAAATGAAAAAAGAGAACGAGGCAAGAAGTTGCTCAGTGTTTATAGTATAGGGAGAGCGACCCCTGGTGAAGAATTAGGTAATTAAGGAGGAGCTAACTCCGACACAACCTTTGTTAGTTGTAAATTTTGTAACGCATATAAAAGTAAGTAAAAAAAGACAAGTCTTTTTTTACCTACTTTTATATGCGTTACGAGGGTCGCAAAGCAATGCCCGGGGTCCTCAGTCAGACTCCTGTGAAGTTTTGTTGAAATCGGTTGAAAAATGTAGGAAATCCGATCCAATATATAAACGTACACACACAATCTGCGTTTTATAAGATTACTGCTATCGCACGCAGTCAGTAGTCACACACCTTTCATTAGCGTGTGATTCACACACACACACACACACACACACATATTGGCGTACCATACCGCTTGTTTTTCTCACTTGTAACAAAATCATTTTGAAGAATCCAACCATTGGCCACAGCAAAGAACAACTGAATCTTAATGTAATGTAAATACATATACCTACCTGTATAAATATTATTGTTATATTCAGCTTGGTCTTTTTCTTTTTCTGCGAAAATCATTTCTTCGCGTGGTATAAAAATGTGTTGTATTTGTGGGCACGACACACTGGTTTTATTTTTATTTATTTATTTTTACCTAAAAGTCGGGTAGACTGAGCCCACAAGCTCCTTGATAAAATTCAAAGGCGAATCAGCAATATTATTGGTCCGCATCTGGCGACTCGACTTCAGTCACTTTCCCACCGCCGTAAGGTTACCTTTCTGTGTCTTTTCCATAAATACTTTCATGCTAATTGTTCGGATGAGCCCTTCGCTATGGTACCTAGACGTTTTGAATTTAAGCACAGTACTAGACTGGTGTCAAGATCTCATCAATTTACAGTTGAGTTGGCTAAGTGTAGCCGTATGTTCTGTGCTAACAGTTTCTTTTATCGCATATCTCGCTTGTAGAACTCCCTTCCAGCTCCATGCTTTCCAGCCAACTTTAATCGGCAAAAATTTAAATGCAATGTCAATCGTTATCTACTGTCCTCCTGATTAATCTCTTCTCTCTTCGCTCATTATCAATGTTTCTGATCCTAATTCTTCAAACACCCTGTAATCAGTGGTGGGATTCAGTGGGTTCGGATTTTTATGAGCTCAGCGAACACGTTGCTAACGCGAACAAACTGTTAATTTTAGATTGCCTACAAATTTTAGTCACATAATCGGTTGGGGATGTAAATTCGGGTGATCGAATAAAGGTTAATACAAACTTCCTGAACTGCTGAATTTGCTAGAGCCAGATAGTTGTTGAAATATTCAAGAAATAGTTATTACCTGGAAAGCTTCGGAAGAAAAGCTGAATGACTTCAGTAAAGCTTTTCATCACAACATTCCCATTAATGATTTTCGTGACTATGTGGAAAATGTCCTAAAAAACTTTCATAATCCTGTAATTCTTCAAAATGTACAAAAAGCGAAAACTATGAGTATTATAGAGTCAGATAAAAGAATCCGCCTTACAGTGGAAAATGCAACAAACTTGATGGCAATTAATCTTATTGATCTCCCTTTAGATTTATGGGATATCGTTTTTTTCGTTAAAACATGGCTTAGAAAAAATCACAGTGCTGATGAAAACAGAGTGAGGCAAAAATAGCTGAAGACTATGATGACAATCAAGTGGCCATTTGGAAATTTATAAAATGAAAGATTATGAAGATAAGATTTTAAAGCAATTTTTTTAAATTATTTTTCCTTTCAAAATGATAATGTGGGGTACTTCACCACATTAATTTAACTTTGATAAGAAAACAGGATTCACGCAAGAAGAATAACCACAAGACATTGTTGCACATAAAATATATGTATATTAACAAGATGTACAATATCAAAGAACGATGTGAAAGAAAACATACATTTAGGTAAAAAAGGTTGAATTAATCAAGAGTTGCCTCCCTTTGATTACAATTTAAGAGTTCAGTGAGAGATAATTATTTGGTTTAAAGTTCACTGGATAAATGTTCATAAGTGTTTCATGATATGATCGTTCTCGTGATATTACTGTTGAAAAGTATTGTTGTGTCAAAAGAAGTTTTTAGTGAAGGCGTACAAATTATCATCAGCATGTGGGTGTGCGTGTGAGTGAGAAGGTTGGCGCGAGGTTAGAACTGGAGTTCCAACTGTCGTAGATTCGTTTAGCAGTTGAGGTCTCACTAATTGAGATGAGAAAAATCTTGGCTGAAATAAACGACTATAGGCTCGGATTCGTTGCGCGGGAAAAAATTATTCTTCACGTGCAAACGATCTGATTGGTTGGCATCAATCAATCAGCGAGCGAGCTTTGGGGAGACTTAAGGAAGCTTTTGTGAGCTACTTCGCCCAAAAGTACACAAATTTGACTACTTAGAAAATAATAAATTTTTTAATAAGTGCAAGAAAAATTTGGTTTATTTCTAAATTATATCTATAGAGTGGAAAAACGAGGGAACCCGTTGTTATTATGACCTGTTTTTGAGAGAACCTATTCTTAAAATTTTTGAATCTCCCTACTGGCTGTAACCCCTTGTGCCTTGCGTGGAGGTGATACCGATACAAAATACCTAGATTTTGTTTCTTTATTACACTTGCTTTTGAGAGGAGTGTTTAAAACATATTTATTAATAGAAAAAAAAACGTTTCTTATCTCTATATATTTTCTGAGATGATGTATTGTAACTATTTACACTGTTCGGACTGTTGTCCGCATTTTGTTGTCATATTCACGACGTTTCGGCTGTTAAACGCTCCGGCTTTCTTCAGGCGATTGGAATTTTGAAACAAACCTTTTATTTGGCCCAGTGGATAAAAGTGCCGGTTTAAATAATCCAGTGACTTGACCCAAATAGTTGTGAGTTCAATACCTAGCCACAACAGAGATGGACAAAAACTTGGAGAGTTGAGTTACTGAAAGGAAATAACTGAAACTTAGATATCCGGAAGAGGCATGACACGTGGAACTAGAACAATCTACCCCAGTGGACGAAATAATGGGTTCGGTTTGAAATTTCAATCACATGAAGAAGACCGGAGCGTACAACGCCCGAAACGTTGTGTATATGACAACAAAGATAAGGATAATAGTCCGAACAATGTAAATAGTGTAAATAAGAACGTTTATAAACCATATTCAGCAAATGAAAACTGTTTTAATGAAGCCAGACGGTTAATAAAAATAGCTTGAATAAACACTGGGTTTCAAAATTTGTGAGAAAAGAGGCCAAATGACTATGAGTCTGTGTAGTACAGGATATCGATAAAATCTGGACACATAGGCAAAAATGAATTTTTTCCTGAAATGAATTTTTCAACGACATTTTATTGAACTGGAATAATAACAAATAACATCTTCAATGTGATTTCCATTGTGATGAAAAGGTCGCTTTACAACATTCCTATGACCTTGATGTAATAACCCCCTTTGCCGTCAATTTTAGAACATTCACTGTATGCATTCAATCAAGTGTGTTGCATCATTGAATATACCTTCTCCTTTATTATACCCCCCAAAAAGAAGTCAATTCTTTCGACAAAACCATTTTTCATCTGTACAGGTAAAAAAAATAATAGTTAATAAGATTTCCTATGTGTCTAGACTTTAAGGACATCTTATATACTTACATAAGGAAATCTAGTCAAAAATAAATAACATCTATATAGATGTATGAAAAATATCATAATAATATTGAAACAAATTATATAAAAATAATTAAATTGTAACTAAAAGCAATAATACAATAGATTAGGTTTGTTTATTACACTTTCTTTTGAGGTCGCAGTGTTTTACAAAAACATTTATTAAAAAAAGAAAGTTGCCAACATGTATTCTTCAAAAAATATAATCTGCTAAAATAAAGTCAGACAGTCAGTTGAATAAAGTTTTATGTATAAAACTTTGTATATGTGAAGCACAAATTGGTGCCTTAAGAAGACCGCTAAAATGTAGACTGACGATTTATAAAAAAGATACTTATATAAAATTTGGTTTTCAAACTTATAAAAAAAAACAGAGACTCATTTCTAATGGTCTCAAAACTCGCCCAAATAAAGTTGACAAACAGGCGTGGCTTAAAGAGATACATTTGTGTTTTTACTAAATAAGTCAAGGTTCCATAGTATCAAAATTTTGATTAAAATCGTGGTCGATATGTGGCTATTTAAGAAGTCTGATTTGTCCGATAGACAGAAGGCTTTTACAAGCGAAAGCCGTTGGTAGCTACTAGAAAAACAAAAGTCTGGAGGTGTTCGGCATTCACAAGGACGATGATTGTAAAGACTACGACGAGAAAGTCACAAAAGAAAATATATTTTTGCATTTTTTAAAGTAAGTTTAAATTTCAATAACTACTGTGTATTTGCTTTTATTTTGAAAAAAAAAAAAAAAAAAAAGAAACAAACTCTTAACTACAAAAAGTAACATACAACGGCATCCTATTTTTTTTTCGCCAATAAAACCACCACCTGCTTTATAAAGCCTTGCATTCTCAAGCATTCTTCAAACACTGAAAAAGCTGACTCTCACCCTTTCAGTATTCTCTTCGAAGTTTCTTATTCAATTGATCCCATATTAATTCGATGGGAGAGAGATTAGGCGATTGAAGTGACCAAGTCATAATTTCCAAAGTTTTGTTCCTTTTTTTCGAGATAATTTTATCATAATCTAGAAGAGTGTTTTGGATTGTTATCTTGTTGAAAGGTGAATAAATTGTGCGTAAACCCGATGTTATAGCATGCATTTGCAAAATCGAATGATATTGATCGTTTTTCATGATTCCCTTAACCCGAATCAAATCTCCAGCCCTTTTGGGCAATCTCAAAATAACTACTCAGAGGTTTATGGTGAAACCAAAATATAATGTATTGCGGACAGACGAATTCAAATTGGATTTTTTAGTAGTATGAGGGGCCTGAAGAAAGACAGAAAAATAAAAGCGAACACATTGTAGTTACTGAAATTTTATATTTTACTTAAAAAAATATCATTTTAAGAGGTTTTCTTTTCTTTTCTTTTTTCTTTTTTTTTTTTAAAGAAATGCTGGGTTTCTATGTCCTTCCTGTTATTTGAAAGTTTTCCCTATAGTTTATATATAAGGCAAATTAGATAAACTTTTTAATAACATGTCTAAACTTCCTCTGTTAAGTATCATCTGCAGGTTAGACCTGAAGACGCCAACTCAACACAATTCTTTTTCTATGTGGTGTGTATCTTCAGGATGTGGGCAATCATAGCGCTGAACAAGATCCTGTCCAGTGTAGACTTAATATATATATATATATATATATATATATATATATATATATATATATATATATATATATATATATTGCTTTCTCTCCTAATTATTGCTCTGCCAATCATTTACACAAGTTGTGTAGATTATTCGCTGCTTTCCTCTATCAAATTTTCTAAAACCTCTTTCTCCATTATGTCTTATAAAATTCAACTTTCTAATGTTAAGTATTACTGTGCTTTTTGTTTCCATTTTCTCTAAAACTTCTTCGTTGCACTCATGTTTAGTCCATGGTATCCTCAACATCATTCTGTAGAATCACAATAACAATAAAAAATACGATCCCCCACTTTATGTCCAGTAGAATCTTATGTTAATACTAGTTTCCTTAAGCCATAAAATATGACGGCATATTTTGTTGAGTCTTTCTTATTATTTGCACGGAGCTTTCTTTTCGTCGGTGCAGCTCTTTTGATCTCAATCTGATTTCTTTTGCGAGTCCTTCCTATTATTTGAAGGTGTCCATCTGTAAGTCATTAAACCTATTTATTTGCAACTAGATTAAAAGCCACCCTATGGGGTGGTATTTATGCTAGCTCGTGCGGGTGGCTTTTAATTGAGCCTTTGGCTTATTCGGGAGTTTGAGAGTCCTTAAGTCTTTACATATTCCCAGCATTGAAAGCTATCCTAGCTGCCGTTTTGATCTGGGTTTTAATTTGCACGGGGCTTTCTTTTCATCGCTGCAGCTCTTTTGGTCGCAATCTGATCCTCTGTTGGCGGAGATTTCTTTTACGAGGCACACTGCTACCGTATGCGATAGGCAACAATAAACTACAGAAGAACTTAAAATTGATCTCTGTGTTTAAGTATTGCATTAATATTTAAGCTTACTTTTATAAAAGTTCGACGATACTTCTTCTACCGATACTTAATTTAAGGACAATTTGATGCACGTAGGTCCTTATTTCCGTACAAAGAATTATTTTTATTTCATGGGTGACTTTCGCTGAGTTTCGCAATTAATTTCAATTATTCCCAAATTTATTTTCAAATTATAAACAATGTTATCGTACAAAAAGATTCGTCGCAAAAAATCACGTAAAAAAAAAGTCTCCGAAAACAATCGTTAAACAGTCGCCAGTAGAAGAGGGAACAGAAACGTGAATATACAGGAGGATGCTGAGAATACCATGAACCGAACATGTAAGGAACGACGAAGTTTTAAAGAAAATGGAAACAAAGAGGACACATATCCTTAACATCAGGAAGAGATAGTTAAAATATCTAGCGTACATAATGTGGAAAGAGGGCTTCAAAAATCTGATACTCACAGAACAAATGAAAGAAGGACAGAGGAAAACTTAGTGAGTTTGAGTAAATGGATGGCGAAACAAGGGTTCGGTGAAATAACAAAAAATTAAATTTATTAAAAGCTACAAAAGACAGGAAATTGTGGAGAGCAATGATCGCCTACATCCTGAAGGGATGCGGCACATAGAAGAAGTATAATATATTTACCGTGTGAATTTCACTTTGCACTGTTCACATAATTGTTCATTATATATATATATATATATATATATATATATATATATATATATATAAACGTAATATATATTACGTAATAATATATATAACATGAATGTAATATACATATTACTCTAAAACTCTCTATATAAGACCATTGTCTGTTTCTCTGTTTCTGTCTGTCTGTCTTCCTCTCTCTTTCGCTCTCTCTATATGTGTGTGTGTGTTTGTGTGTAAAAATTTCAGATAGAATATATCTGTAAAAGGACAATAGAATTAAAGGAAAAACTTATCTTAGTCGACGCGTTTCATCCTCTCGGAAGCCGTATCAAGGCAAATGCGAGGATTTTGTTTTATAAGAAGTATTTATATACAAGTGCAAAAATGTTATTGGTGTTTCAAAATTTTTGGTCTAGGGGTGCTTATGAATATTCATCAAGTTAACGGAGGAGTCAGGAAATGGACGTATGTTGATACAGTTCAATGTCTAATAAACGAAAGTGGGTCATTTTTTTATGCAAATTATCATATAAGGAATTTATAACTTTCATTACTTTAAAGTAATAAGAAATAATGTTGGATTAAAAATAAAATCCATTCATTTTTTATATATATATTTAATTTATATGTTCATATAAGATTTAATCCATATTTGTTCAATATATATATTAGGTTGGTGCAAAAATAATATCGTTTTTTGACGTTAAAAAATACGTCAAAAAACGATATTATTTTTGCACCAACCTAATATATATGTATATATATATTATGAAATGGACAAAGTCCGACAATCATTTTAAGACATTTTTATATTTATACATTCTTTTTATAGATACAAATATTTAAGTAAATGCTGTTTATAATAAACAGTATTAAACAAAATTTACCGGCCTGAATGTCCAAGAAATTTTCATAGAAAATATTCGTTCTCCGACAGGAATCGAACCTGTATCCTATACGGAACCGTCATATAGCCTAACGTGCTTTTAACCGATTTGGCCTCAGAGGAGCGTTCCGTTAACAAAGTCGATTTTACTGTCTTTACACTACGTGATAGAATCATGGAAGTTTGTAGCTTAAAGAATTGTTGAGTATAAAATCATATATAAAAATCTTTTGATGGTAAGCAATGGTGGGGGAGGGCATGAACCCCAAAACAAACTAAAATATAACAAAATTAAACAAACTAAAGATAACTGATGTTAGTTGGATCCGTCCAACCCCCAACCCAAGAAATAAAAGAGGCCATTGTATTCTGTCTTCAGATAAAATCAAGAGGCTCACTCGCTAAGTGAGAGAGAAGGATAAAATAAATACGGACAACCGGAAAAACTGACCTAGTCTCTATATATATATATATTGAACAATAAAAAAATTAAAATCTTCAGACACACTGGGTTGTAGATTAATATTTCGTTTTTTTTATTATTATTCTATTTAAATTCCTCGACTAGTTTCGACCAAAATGGCCATCATCGGGAGGAGAAATATTTCTGCTAGCACTAAACTACAGAATATATATATATATATATATATATATATATATATATATATATATATATATATATATATATATATATATATATATATATATATATATATATATATATATATCAACTGACTCGGCATATTCTTCTGCCCATCAAACAGTCCCGGATATTTATTTTGCATGTATCAGCTCTTCCGGTCAGTATTCTACACATATCATTCTAATTACTCTATCTCCTGTGTATACAATACCGACTTTGTGTAATATACCAATCATTACTGATTTCTCGTCAACGTTAAAAAATCAGCATCCCGTGATGAAAACATTCTCAAAACGTAATGAAAACATATTATCGTTATGTTACTATTAAAAGGAAGGATCAAAGTATTTTTTGATTATTTAATTAGAGTTTTTACTCTTTTTTTGAACATTTGAAATTTTATTTAAAAAAACTTGTTTTCTTGCGTCAGTGCATAGCAAGTTTAGGCCTTTTTCTTGCAGTGACAGACTCAGTTTGGAAATTCTTGCAAAGATCAAATAATTGTCAGGTTTTAATGAAATTTTCAGGATTTATTCACAAATGAATTAAATTATTTTTGAAATTTTTAAAAATTTGTTTTATTTTCATAATTTTATGAAAACTTGAGAAATTCATCGAGATAACTTTAGTAACTATTTTAGTTAAAAGCAGAATTCTTTCAAGAACTTTATCACCGAATTTTTTCGCCAAAATCGGACCCGGTCTTACAGAAAATCTGTTCTGAATCGAAAAATAAAAAACGCAATAAAACTAAGATGTTATTTAATTAAAGATTTTTTTCTGAGTTCGAAGTTTTGTTTACTCAATTAACAAGACTTTCCTCTATTTCCTTGGATGCGCTTGGTGTCCTTAGAGCCCGTTTAAATCATTTTGCTAACAACACGTTTGCCAGTACTCACGTTGCTACTTCCGAGTCAAACTGAAGAACTGAACACGGGCGTATTATTAGATCGTTAAAAAATAACCATGAATTAGTGATCTCCACACCTGATAAGGGTGCTGGTGTGGTCCTTATGGACGACACAGATTATGTTGCTAAAATGTCTCTAATCTTAAATGATGCATCTAAATTTGTTCAGCTTCGTGCCGTTGAAAATTGTGATGCTACCACTTCTATTGAAACAAAATTTCAAGAACAACTTTTGAGGTGGGTAAGAAGTGGAGTTCTTTCCGCCAGAAATTTCTGAGGAAATTAGACCTTCTGCATCAATCCGACCTCGTCTTTATGGCCTTCCAAAAATCCATAAAGATGGGGTACCTTTAAGACCCATACTTTCTACGAGACGGTCTTCTCAAGATAAGGTTGCTAAATGGCTTGCTATAGTGTTGCAACCTGTTTTACAACGCTTTTGTTCTTTCTGTATTAAATATTCTTTTTCCTTTATAGATTGTATCCACAATTGTTCTTCTTCGGGTAAGTTCATGTGTTCATTTGATGTGTGCTCTTTATTTACTTGTGTTCCTCTTTTGGAGACAATTAATATTTGTTGTGATTTTCTTTATCTCAGCTCTTTCTCTTCTCCAGATATTTCTGAAAAAGGGTTCTTTGAATTGATGAAATTTGCCACCTCATCTGTTGAATTTAGCTTGTATAATATTATGTATCTACAGATTGATGGTGTTGTCATGGGTTCCCCTTTGGGTCCTGCACTGGCATATATATTTCCGGTTTTCATGAGGAGAAATTGTTTTGTAGTTCACTTCCTCCTCTATTATATTGTCGGTATGTGGATGATACTTTTTATTTATTTAATGAAGCTGAAGTGGATCAATTTCTCTCCTTTCCCAATAGTCTCCATTCAGCTTTGAGGTTTACGGTCGAGAATTAGTCCAATTCTCAATTTGCTTTTTTGGATGTATTGTCGCATCGTACTCCAACATTGTTTTTTTACCTCAGTGTATAGGAAGTCCAAATTTGCTGGGTAGTACACGCGTAGGGATTCCTTTTGTTCAAAGAAGTAGAAGATAAACCTCATCAAAACTTTGACGCATAGGGCGTTGATGATTCGTTGTGAGGTTTTCTTTGATAGTGAAATCGATTTCGTAACGAGGACCTCTCTATGTAGCGCAATAAGTATCCACCTAATATTCTTCAGTCTGTTATTTGTGACAAGATCGATAATTTCAAAAAAAAGAAATTAAGCCCGCTACGCTGCTCTAAATATTTGCGACTTCCTTGGATTGGAGCTGAATGCGAAAACCTCCCCAGGAAAATTTCTTCTAGTGTCCATGATTGTTATTTTTCGGCCGAGGTTCGTGTCGTATTCAATACCAGGCCGATCCTCTTATCTATTCGTAAGGATGCCGCCCCCTCATCAAGTTAATTCTGTTGTATATAAATATATTTGTAGTTACGGAGTCAGCTACATAGAGAGGACTACCCAGCGACAAGATGTGTGGATAAAACAACACGTACCAGGTGAGATCAGGAATCACACCTTGGTTACAAATGATCTAGTCCCAAATACTTATGGATCCTCAATTTCTGAGCCCTTTTTAAAGAACAGTAAGTGTGCGGCTGAATTCAGTGTCGACTGGTTTACTGTTTTGTCCCAGTCATGCTCTTTATTTCACCTTAAAGTACTTGAGTCACCGTATATCAAGTCCCTCAAGCCGTCTCTCTGTAAACAGCATGACTGTTTGCTTGGGCTTGCTAGTATTAGTCTCCAGTACTCCCCCACCACCATATTTTCTCCCTTTTCTATGCTCTCATCAATCATTCGCTAATTTAATTTATTGAATTTTACTGTTTTTCTCCTGATTAAAATATTTGAAGAGCGGGAGCGAAGCCGGTTAATTTTCCGCTTTCATTTTTTTTTTACCATCAGTTTTTAATTACGCCTAGTAAAATACTCAAGTTCTGTACCACTTAGAATATATATATATATATATATATATATATATGAGAGAGAGAGGGGGATTGCGCACATTTTTTTCTATGCACACTCAGGACTGGTGAAATTTACCTTTGCACTCTCTGTGTCCGTGTGTGGTCCTGTTTTTTTTTCTTGAGAATTTACAATATATATTAAAAAATATTTATTTATTAGATTATTTATTTACAAGAATAATTTTATATTTACAACATTCGAAAAACTAATGCAATGCAATATTTATCATTCACCAATTTATAAAGAAATAAATACGAAAACAATTTTTATTCCTAAATTTATATATATTTACTAAATTATTAAAATATGTGAATAAGGAAGTCTTTATTATTTACCATTTTATAAAGTTCGAATCGAATGGCAATTTGTCGATGTTTTGTCAACCATTCCAATAAAGATTCTAATAAATAAATAGTGTTTATTTTTTTTTGTTATTTAATTCTCAAGAACAAAGAAAATGTATAAATTCAATTTCATATAATTTGGTTTTATTACAATTCTAATCATCGCTGTTTTAAAACAATAAAGTCATTATTTACATTATTCGGACTATTGTCCTCATCTTTGTCGCCATATTTATTATAACGTTTCGCCCCCCCCCCATAGAGGAGAACATGACTAAAGAGTGTGTGTACGCTATCCCGTGCAGCTGCGGAAAGAAATATAAAGGGGAGACAGGTCGACCCCTTAAGGTAAGGCTTCAAGAACACCAGAGGGGAAGTGGAGAAATCAGGCGTGGCTGACCACATATGGAGAGAGAAGGGAGATCACCGCCCGCTGTGGGATCAGGTTGAGATCATAGACAAGAAACACCATTGGAAAATTCGTAAACTTAAGGAATCAGCACATATGCTAGGCCACAAAAATCTCCTGAGCCGACCAAGCATAGAAATAAATACAATATGGGAACAGCAATAAGGAGTGCCAGAGAAAAGCAATGATAACAACAAAGTTGCAATATGAGCTCTGGTAAAAACATGCAATGATGACAGCAAAATTGCAATATGAGCACTGGTAAAAATAGCGGCTGAAGACATTAGGTTTATAATACCCAGAAATTCATGCCCAGATGTCCTCAAGTACACATGGCACAGTGGATAAAGGCGTTGGTTAGATCCAGTGACAGGACCCAAAGTTCAATACCCGGTTGAGGCAGTGGAGAACTTTCAGAGGGGAATTAACAGGAGATAACTGATAACTGACATCCATTAAAAACATAGCACGTGGAACTAGAACAGTAAGCGAAATAAAGGGTTCAGTTCGACTTTCCAACCAACTGAAGAAGGACGGAGCGTACAACGGCCGAAACGTTGTAACAAATATGGCCACAAAGATTAGGACAATAATCCGAATAATGTAAATAATGTACATAATACCTCATTTCAGAAATATAGACAGATGATAAAATCATTACCGAAAAGTGAAGGTAGTTATGATAACAGCGGTATTAAGGGAAAAGCTGTCCTTTTGACACTCCTTTTGTTTGCCGGAACGAAAGTCCAAACTTTCATTTTTTTTTCTTATTTATTTGAATTTCTTTCTTAGGAAAGGATCTCGGCCAATATGTTTTCATGGACGATGTCTGAAATTACCAACGGTCATTCTAAACACTACCACAAGGAGACCATTGTCTAACAACAAACGATCTATTTTCTTTGAAAAATCTAATTTTAGCGTTTTGAATAGATTGGAAAGGTTATCAAGACTACATTGAACAAATTCTTGAAGTGGAATAAAACATCTCTTAAAAGAAAACAAAATGGCTGTTGATACTGCCAAGAAGAAATACATGATACACGGAGCAGGACACGAATTTACGTTTCATTTACAAAACCAGATTTTACATTTTCTTGCGAATTCAATGTTCTGAGTTATCATTTTATGGATGAATTGTGGGTGGGGGTATTCATGACAACCCCTGTTTCCAACAGATACCGCTATATTTCGTTTGGGTGTTTATTGGCCTTGTGTAATGATTTAAAAAATACACGGTCCAAAAATACAAAATAAGCCTTTATATAACACAGTATAATAATTCAGAAGGATAATAAAGGATTTCAAAAAAGATTTCAACAGCTAAAGTGTAAAAGTCCTGGCGCACACGAGAGAGAGAGAGAGAGGGGGGGGGAGAAAGAGAGAGAGAGAGGGAGAAAAAGAGAGATAGAGGTGGGGAGAAAGAGAGATAGAGGGGAGTTCGTGAGGAAGTAAATGCATGTATGCAGATAACCAAATGCCTTTTTTCGTGATTTTTTTAAAAATGCATTTTCCTAATAACGATTGAGAATATTTTCTTATCATAAAATCATTAGCAATGCATTTACAATTCTACATAAAGCGTCCTCGGTATGACGATAAACTACACCCTCAGATCGGGATTTCGGAGCGTGGAACCACCTCTTAATTACAGTTTTCCCCAGGTCCACACTGACCCAGGGTGGTAGCATTTGTTAGGGTCTCAGCTATAACAAATAGTTAAACACCAACACTATGAAAGCATAGAAATAGATTTTTATATTAAAAATACCAGCAATACATTTTTGAAAGAAAATGTTACCAGCAATACATTTGACTCTCGATAAAAAACCCTCTTTACAAAAATACGTCAATGGGTCAATGAAACCTGATCTACAAACTAATTTCTTACAAAGAACCTATCCTAAAACTTTTGTCGTCATTAAATAATCTATTGAGGTTTATATGTTATAAACGGAACCAACCTTAGATCATTCCACATACAGGGTGCAATGCATAAATTGTTTAAATTACGCAAAAATAAAAATAACACTGTCATCTCATTTGACAGATATATTTATTAAAATTACATGAAAATATCTTGAAATACTAGAGAGTAAATTTATTCAATAAAAGCTTCATTGGCTTCAGTCACAACCCCCAGACGACTTCGGAATCTCCTGCAACTCTTCTGGACGGTCTCCTTTGTCAATGCTGCCATAACTTTGCCTTCAGTTCATTTATGGTATTACAAAGAGTGTTGTTGGGCTCTCGATCAACTGTGTTACACAAATAATACTTAAGACTCAACCAACTCTTTCCAATTCCTCTGCGCTGCCCTCAGATTGACACTCAAACACTCTGAAATGTTTGTATTGATGCTTCAGGTGCGAATGCCAAGCAGTACAGCATGCTGTTTTTCAAATTTCTGGCGGAGTGAGTTGCGTCATGGTGCTCTTTTTATCCCAGGCGGTGCCCAACTGACCCTACTATACTGTGCAGTCGACAAAATCAAAAGCAAATAACGCGCATGCGCGAAATCAAAAATATAAAATGGCGACAATTTACCCATCGCACCCTGTATAATTGCACTATTCTATTAGTAATTTATTATGAAGTACACTCGAGAAGTAGATAGGACACGTCATAAATAAAGCGTCCTTGATCCTTGGTGATCCCAACTTTGGCAGCATTTCCACATAGTACAAAATGGTTATGATGTCTGCATCAATATGTCAATGGAATTCAACAATTTTAACCCTAACCTCTATACGCACAAAGAATTGAAACGTAAGAGTCCCTGGTGCACACGAGAGAAAGAAAGAGAGAGGGAGAGAGAGAGAGAGAGAGAGGAAAAAATTATACTTTATATCGTGTGTGTGTTTGTATGATGCGCCACATGGTTATGTGAAAATAAGCACCCCCCCCACACACACACACATATATATATATATATATATATATATATATATATATATAAGCCTGCTTGGATTACTTTTCATTTTTTTACTTATGAGAAATGCGTAAATCTGTCTCTTGTCACATCTGCTATTGGTTAAATAGCGGGGTAGACTGGAATATCTAGCCTTGATTGACAACCAGTTTAAGAGAAGGAAAACTCGGCTATTCACGGATATTCTTTATTAATTTATAAATATTTTTCATGTTTTTATTCCTTCATAAAATGGTAAATAATAAATAATTCATTCGAGTTGGTTCACATATTTTTTATAATTTTGCAATTTTTTATCAATTTATGTATACATTTTTTTAGATTTCTTTCTTTCTAAAATAGTAATTAATAAATATTGTATTGTAGTTGGTCCACATATTTTTATAATCTTGTAAATATAAAATTAATCTTGTAAGTAAACAATCTAATAAATATATAGTTTGCAACATTTTTGTTGTTATTAAAATCCTAAACATTAAATGGATTTTTTTGGGGGGGGGGGAGAAGAAACAATGTCAAATCTTTTATTCCGAGTATTATGAATGGCGAAAACGAAAAAGCACTCAAGTGAGAAGTTTGAAAGGAATTTACATTCATTAAATGACATAAACAACAATAATAGCACAGAATATAAACTTTACAAAAGAAGTTTGCACAAAATGTTCTTTTGTGCGCCAAACACTTAGACATGATAACAGATTTAAAATGTGATTATAATGGCTTCATAAAAACAATTATAATTATCATCAACAAAGTGTTCCCACTTAGACTATCGAAAGAAGTTGAGAAGGTTAGCAATTTGCAGGCGTCTCTGGGTTTCTGTATTTTTAGAAAATAAGTTTGTTCCACAAACTGAAATGAGATAAATCTTGTATGTTTATAAAGAGTCCAAAACCAGTGTTAATACCTCTAATTTTGTGTCAAACTTTTATAAACAACTATAGAAAGACAGTCGTATATCTCTCTAAATTTGTATAATTTTTTTCTTTCTGCTCTTATTTCTTTTTATTATGTTACTTCATTTTAGTTTTATTTCGGTTTCTTTCTTTTCGTCTTTGTCGGCAAAGTTTTTCTTTTATTCAAATCCCAGAACCATTCGAAGTCCTCCTATGAATGCGGAAACCCTTTGCCTGTCTGACAAGCCAGACTTCTTAAATAGCTATATATCGTTCCTGAATTGAATTAGAATTTAAGTTTGTAAATTACTTTCTCTATTAGTAAAAAAAAAATCACAAAATACATATCTTTAAATCCCGCCTGTTTGCAAACTTTATTCAGGCAAGTTTTGAGACCATAAGACTTGAGCTTCTTTTTTAAAAGATTTTTTTGAAAAATTCAAATTTTATACATGTATCTTTTTATAAGCTTGTGACACGCACCGGTGGTCGCGGTCGCAGTCGCAGTGTCAATATGTGACGTCCTCTGGTCGCGACGCCAATATGTGACACTGCGCTGTCGGCCCGTGGTCAACTCCCAGTTGCGGCGCGAAGCTGTAAGGTTTCTTCCACCAGAGTTTTGGGGTTGACTTTATGTCGCTGCCACCAGCCTGTGTCCCGGTCGATCTGGTCGTTCCCGGTTCGATACCAGCTTTGTCGTTCCCAGCTCACTTCCAACGCCTGGTTACCGAAGTAACTGCTTTGATTTCAAGTCTAACCTATCCACGTTGTGACTTTGATCTTAGGCAGACGAAATTAATCAGGCATCGGGCCGTAGTGCAAGCTGAATCCGAGGTAAAGATGATATCGCACAAGCGTAAGTAAAAGAAGCAATAAAACAAACTCAAGAGGTTCAAGTATGTTAAGAAATAACAAATTATCTTTATCCGTCTGTTGAATACAGGAGTGTGTTTCTCTCCCAGCCCGTTCTATGGATTCGTGACACTTGCGTTTCTTAAGCGAGTTTTGGTATCTTAAGTCGTTCATCAATATAACTTGCTTTTAGTCGGAAGGCTAAGTCGGAAGGACGTGAAATTTCTCAGTCAGCTTCTGCAAGGCAGCGGCCTGACTGCAACTGCGAATCAACTGCTGGAACTCCTAGAACTAACTAACTGCAAACTGATCAGCTGCCTCGAGACGTTCGTTTATATGGATACCGATCAAAACCCGGTATGGGGGCCTGACGTGGCTTGGGTTTCCGATAATTCTCGATTCCCAGCAAGAATTCCCTTTGTTCTTAGGCCAGGAAAATGAATTACTTCCCATTTTTGTAAGCTTAATCACTTTCCATTTCGAGGGTTTCTCCCTCGTCTTTGAGTGAAGGTCGGAGGAGAGTTATGCTCCTAGACTCTTCCTCTCTCACATTGGTATCTCCTACCAATCCCCTCAGTGATTGTTAACAACTTCCCCGTCCTTCTCATACATTCACCTCCACCTATCATCCATGCTACCACTTAACGAATGATCTCTCGGCAGTGTGGGTGTGGCTAGACTGGCCTTCTTGAAATTATTATCCAGAATTTTATTTACAAAATCCTTTTTTTCTTTTTTTCCTTCGGTCAAAACATTTACAAATCCCAGATTGCCAAATAATTCTTATCACATCTTTCTTTCGGGGACACCCAAAATTCACTTAGTCGGGTCTCTCTACCGACTCATCAATCACTGTCAAAACCAGACACCTGCTTTCTTCTGCTAAGTCACCTTTTAGCTGGGAGGTCCGTATTTTACCTGAAAATCAAATTCTTTATTTTTCTCATGCCTTAAAATCCTCTTATCACCAAATCCCATTTTCGACGACGCTGTGTCTGACGTTAACAGTTTAAATAAGCAATAATAATACAATTTTCTTCCTCATGTCAGAATTCTAACACACACCAGATGGCTCCCTTCATTGGACCCAGGAATTAAAATTAAATTATATCTCTGAAAGATAACTAATATCTATTCCCCGTGATGGTCTCAAGCCGAATTTTTTTATGGCCGCATGTGTCGGTTGGCTTTGTTTTTCTTTCTGAATTCTCTTTCTCTTGGTGCGTCACTCCCTCAACATGATATTAATCAGTTTTGACAGAATCTCATATTTCGCTTTTTTTACGGATTTTCTGTCTCGTGCGAAAAGTATCTTTCTTCGTAAATAAAATAAAATCTTTTTTTTAACGTCGATCAGTCTATTTTTCGATATAGCTTTTTCTCGTCTTAAGTCTTTCCTGTTTTTAATTTTTGTGGTTAATTAGTTAGCCAATTACCATAGCTAAATAATTTCATAGCTATCAGGCTTCATTTTGGTGGTCCTTTTTCAACATCAATTTGTGTTAGTAACGTTCTTTTTTTAATAAATGTTGTCAAACACCTCCCTCCAGAAAAAAAGTGTAATAAACATACATAGTATACTGCATTTTTTAAAAATATTTGCCCTTTCATTATTATTATTTAAGTTCAAATTTCTTTTTTAATATATAATTTTTTATAATATATCTTTTTTAAAACAATATTGTTATATATAAATAACGTATCGCTGCTGACACTTGAACTTGAATATAGATTGCAGTGAGCAAACACGGGCGGTCCCATTATTTAATTAAGTAGATCACGTGACCATAGAGGAAACGCATAAGTAGGAAGTCGCGTGATGTCTAATACGATCGCCATTTCTATTCTATCCTCTATTACTATACGGATCACACTTTCTATACTATCCTCTATTACTATACGGTTCGCGATTCTCTTCTTTACATTATTCTCTATACAGATCACTATATGGTGGTTACTTTTCGAGCGAGTATTATCGAGCAAGTACTATTAGTGCGAGTGTTATTCGAAGGCATCTGACACCAGTATTGTTTAACGGCGTACTATAGTTGTATTTGCGATTACAATGTTTCTACTAAAACGAGCATTACGAAAGTGACAACGAGTATTCGTTGGCATTACAAAAGTTGGAAATGAACGTTCGATGACATTACGAAAAATATTTAGGTACCACCAAAATGGATGCGGTTTTTGTGGGTTTTTTTTACGAAATGAAAGCAAAAACTGATACCCACTGTTTATAAAAATGGTAAAAATCAAATAATTATCCGATCCAAGTTTTTATTAAGTATTCTTTATTGAATGAATTTCATACTGAATAGCTTAATTATAGTAAAAAACAATGTGGAAATATTTGGGTGGGGGTCTGTTTCACCTCACTTTCGATATCTTGTGCGTACTTTTTAATTTGGGGGAGGGGTGTTCGTCAATTTTTTTTTACAGTTATATAAAAAAATCTCTGAAGATATTATTTCAGAAAAAAGAAGAAAAATGCTATATCAAGTGTGTACATGCGGAAAATTCGTCCCGTATTCTTACCAAAAATAATTCAAGAAAACTCAAAAAAAAATTTTTTTTTTGAGAATCTGCACTTGTATAATTTATTAAAACAAATTATTTTCTATGGACACTACTGTCTTGAATAATGAACTTTTACAAGAATTGTTTTCACTTTTTTTAATTAGAATAATTTATAAATTTTAAATCTGTTAAAATTCTGCATTAATATGTCGTGGTCAAGTAATATTGTTATTAAATTAAGACTGTATTTAGTAATCATAGATGGAAACGCTCACTACAATTAAATGATCTCAGTATTTAAAAATAATTTTTGGTATCTTTTATGTGCATAAATATGTCGATTTTGTAAATACGGGCATCCATACACGACATTATCAGAAAATAAGAATAACTATATAGTAAATTTAAAATTTATTGGTAATTTTCTAACATTTCCTCAACAAGCATCTTCGTAAATAATACTATAAAACCGCAATACCAAAAAATTCATTAAAATATTAGAATTCTTAAAATATTTAAAACTTTTTAAGGCTCCTGGATAGTTAAAAATATATATATATAAGTCGTTTACGTTGTATTTTTCATGTTTGTTTTTTGTTTGTTTCAATTATGTTCTCCTTACTTAAATTTGCCAAACATCAGAGTATCAAAAAATCCCTCAACGGGTAAAGATCAAAACGAAAACATCCGGCTTACAAAAGACGATTTTTGTGATATTGTAAACTAAAAATAAGTTGTGACACAGTATTGTCGACTCGGGATCAACTTCTAGTCGCGGCGTGAAGCTGTGATACTTCTCCTACTAGCGCTTTGGGGTTGACTCTTAGTCGCTGCCACCAACACGTGACCCGATCGTCAGGGTACCAAATGGGATAGTTGGTCGATTCTCGCGGTTTCACACCGGATGCAACCGGTTCGACAACAGCTCCGTCGTTCTTAGCTCATTTCGAATGACTGGATACCGAAGTAACTACATCGATCTCAAGTCTAACCTACACACGTGGTGATTTGATCTTAGGTAGACGAGATCGATCAGGCATCGGTCCGTAGTGCAAGTCTAAACTGGAGGTGATGTCGCACAAGCGTAAAAAAGAAATAAATAGAAACCAGAAAAAGGTTAGTGTATGTTGAAAGAAAGCAAATCAACTTTTATCCGTCTGTTCTATGCAGGAGTATGTGTTTTCTGTGTATGTTTCTTCTGAGAGTGACACTATTATGCTTCTAGGCAAGTTCTTGTCTTCTAAATCGACTGGTTTAGTTTTTAGGTGCTGGCATATCTTCGTTCGTCAGTATAACTTGCTGTTTTGTAGAAAGGCGAGGTCGGAGGCTAGAATCGTGGAATCTCTCGGTCAGCGCGAACTTCTGCAACTCCGACTTGAACTGAGCTCAACGCAGCTCAACTGCTGCTATTCCACTCTCTGGCGAACTGCCCGAGGTTACTCGCTTATATGGACATCGACCAAACACCGGTGCGGGGTTAGACGCAGCCTGGGGTTCTTGGTAATTCCCGATTTCTGACATGGAACCCATTTGTTGTTTGGCTAGGAAAATTGATTACTTCCCATTTTGGAAAATTAATTACTTTCCATTTTTGGGAGAATCCCTTCGACCGTGAGGAGAGGTTGCAGGATAGCCATCCTCCTAAGCCCCCTCCTTCTCATATTGGTACCTCATACCAAATCCTTTCCCCGTCTTTCTTACCAATTTACCTCCGCCTATCACTATTACTACCACCCGACCAATGGCGTCTGGGTAGTGCGGGTGTGGATAAACTTACTTCATTAATTAACTCTTTGACATTCCTGTTTATTCAGGATTTCTTAGTTCAGAATTATCAACTTTGTTTATAAAATTCCATTTTTCGTCTTACAAATAACACATGACCCTGTCGCTTGGCCAACTCCTAAAATCTTTGCGATTTCGAATGATCTCTTCGACGCTTTCGGGTTATTTCGTGTTTTCTTAACCAGTACTTTACAGTCATCATTAATCAATTGTCAAAAGCTCGCCACGGGGCCTTTTTGTGAATTTACCGTTTACGCAAATCCTCGATTTCTTGAGAAAAATAAAAATAAAATCTTTTTATATTGAACAGCATATTTTTCGGAATATTTTCTTATGCCAAAAAATCTTACAATTAACACATGGCTTTGTTGCTTGGTAGACTCCTAAAATCGTTTACACAAATCCTCGGTTTCTTGAGAAAAGTAACTTTTTTTTAAGTAAAAATAAAATTTTTTCATATTGAACGGACTATCTTTGGGGATATCTTCTTTCCGTTCTCCGTATTTTCTTGTTTAATTTTTATGGCTGATTAGTTAATCAATTACCATAGCTAAATAGTGTCACAATGTAATATTTGTTTCAATTCAGATTAATTAAACTTTAACTGCTATTTTTTCTCAGATAACGTGTCAGAAAAGTACATTTTATTTTTGAAAGATTTGTCTTAACAATGATAATTATATAGTGTTGACAGATCTGTCAATATGGACGAATTAATAGATTTTATTGATAACGGAACAAAATAGAAAAGATTTCAATCAGTTTAGATTCGGTTTGAAATAGACCAAGATATTTGGGAATATCAAATTTAAACTATTAGTTTTGAAAAATTAAAATTAAAGCTTCCAGAAGAATTTTACTTTTTTTTTTTAAATGCATTTTAAACTTAGCTGTTGATATTTTTGTGGGATGGGGGAGTACTTACAGAAATACCGATTTCTTCATTATTGCACTGATGGTACTCTGGATTTTTTCATTGTTTTTTTTGCGCACTTTTTAAGAGAGTGGTTGAATTAAAAAATAGAGTTGTGACCTATGACATAATAGATTACTGTATGTAAATAAACGTTATTCCCATTATGTTGTTAGCAGAGAGTAAGCATTAAGTTTACAAAACCAAGTTAAACATTTACTAACTTTGAAACACATCTCTAAGACAATTATTGGACTTTTAAGAGATTTTTTTAAAATTGTTGTTTACATGTTTCGTCTATAATGGTCGTTCAATGAGTCGATGTGATGAGTGAACATGCTAATGATTTTAAAATGCCTGAAAACTTTATTTTCATATGGAAATTATTTTTTCTTTTAATCATTCATATTTAAATTAGCTTTAGGCTATTATCTTTGAAATAAAACCAAAATTTAATGTCAAAGAAAATACAATTTAAATGCTTTTAAAGAATGTGTTTATCGTTTTTTTAAGAGGTCCGTGACGGTACCTAAAAATATCTGAGCTTTGCTTCTTGCTAAAAAAATAAGCTTAATTTTTGGACAAATTTGAACATTGTCATACTTCATTAAAAAAAAAAAAATGAAGAAAAAATAAGTATTTTATTTTTCATTTATCAGTGTTCATATTCGGCTTTACAAATGGAAAAAACATCGCCGACTGGTTGCGTCTTCTCGAGTTAACATTCTCAGCTGACATGAAATGGAAAGACTCTATTGAATCCATTGCTAGGTCAGCTGCTAAGTGTCATGTGAGTCAATTTTTCTCGGCGGGATCTATTTTACATATCTATAAGTCTACCATTCGTCCATGCTTAGAATATTGCTGCCACATATGGTCCGGCGCCCCTGCTATTTACCTTCAGTTCTTTGATAAAATCCAAAGAAGAATCAGTAATATTATTGGTCCTGATCTGGCAGCTCGGCTTCAGTCACTTGATCACCACCGTAAGGTTGCCTCTCTGTGTCTTTTCTATAACTAATGTAATTGTTCGGATGAGTTTGTGGAATCTTCCACGTTAGCCTGCCACCCCTTTCGGAAAATATGTATTCTTCCCTAAAAAAGGCCTTAACCAATCACTACTTCATTTCAGTAAATTCAATCTTCTATTGGTTAGGAAACACTAATTGTTAGTCTTTCCTCTTCCCGCTCATTGATGTGTCTATTCCTAATTCTTCCACACCCTGTAACCCCCTTATGTCTTAGTGGCTTTACTACCTTGTATAGGTTGAAACCGATTGAAAAATGTAAATTTTGAGTTCTTAACCTTTTCAAATTAATTAATTTGTGTAACAATTTAGTTAAACTGCATCGCAATTAGATCTCATTCTGATTCATTCTGTACACTAGCCGGATGTGACTGCCACGAAGGCAGAAGACGAAAATAACATAAGTCGTTTTCTGCGCATTGGGCTCCACGCACAACGTCCGGTCTACAAAGTGAACTCCAGGGGTGACCAATCGCGAACGTTCTCGCCGGTAAATAAACGCCCCTTGGGACTACCAGGACTGCTTAAAACCCGGCTCTGAGGATGACCAGATAGTCACGGCCCGGCGCTGCTTCTGCTCCTAACGCAACCATGACTTAGTCACCATGACGATAGAGTTGCGGACCGACCACCACGCATAGCACTACTACCGCCACCGTCGCCGCCTTCACCGCCACTATTCAACATGACTACACATCTCAACAACCGTTACAATTTTCTGGCTCAACCCACCACATCAGCCTCCACAACCCGCCGTCACCTCGGCCTACCTCAACTCGTTTACAAGGCATTCCCTTCGAAGTCGACCCCAGCAACATTTGCTCCTCAAAAGATCTACCTCGACTCGTTTACAAGGTATTTCCTTCACAGTCGACGCAGCGACCTCCGTTCCACAAAACTGTCCCCCCCACACCCGCCGTCACCTCGGCCGGCCTGGACTCATTTACAAGGCATTCCCTTTGCAGTCGAACCCAGCGACATCCACTTCACAGAACAGGGCTGCCAAGACCACGCCAATCTGACGTCACTCCGTTTCAACACAACAGATCGACCAAGCGACAAGGTGACCTACAACCGTGGCCTCCATCAACCAAACGTGCGCCAACCGCATCTTGTGACCTCGTCCATGCCGTCACAAGAAATGGTTCATCTCCCGATACTATGCGTACACACGATCGCTATTCCTATACTCTCTACCAACAATAAACGTTGTTTTACTCTATTCCTTGTTATTCCTTTCTCTCGCTACCTTACGCTTAACAATTTTCAATTAAGGACGTTGGAAACATATACAATCAGTCTATTAAAAATGCCCCAAAATCCTTGACATCCAGAAGGATGGAGATCACTGATTTGCATCCTTCTGGGTATCAAAATTTTTTTGTTTTTTTTTTTTGGTGGTGGTGGGGAAAATTTCATGAAATCAAGTAAGTGGGTGTAAAAAACACGTAAAAAAATTTTTTAACCAAGATTTAAAAAAAAAATCAAAAATAATTTTATTCATTTGTTAATAAGTCATGAAAGTTTCATTTAAAATCTGACTATTAATTTTTGCAAGAATTTACAAATCAACGTGTTTTTCAACTGAAAATGCGCTAAAAACACTAATTGTAAATATTACGTCGACCGCTAAAACGCAAAAAAAAAAAAAAAAAAAATTCCTAAATTTCGAACGTGCTAAAAAGAATTAAAAAAAATGAATAAAATAATAATAAAAATACTTTAGTTTAGTCTTTCTTTTTCCGAATAAACATTTTGAGTTTGACAATACAGCTTTTTGTTTTTATTAGGTTTGGGGCCTTTTTTCATCATGGTACGCTTTTTTTTTCCCAGCGAAAAAGTGGAGATACCTAGAACGTAGGAAGTAACACAAGAATATGACGACTTAAAATTAAAATGTCATAAAAAGAAAACCCGCTCCCTTCTATATCTCACACGCACACGCGCACAAAAGGACTCGCTTTTTACGAAGCCATTTACTTCGTCCGCCTTTTTTTGACCATAAGGATCACATGGCAGTAACACCCATACCGAGACGATAAGTAAACTGAAACTATATATAAAAAAAATATTTACTCAAAGTCCTTTTGTTCAACGAAGAAATGAAATATATTTTATTTTAAATTCTTAAAATTGAAACGTTTTAAAAATAACCAGTTATCCTGAAATTAAAAAAATATTTAATACAAAAATATAGACGAAGAAAAAAAAATTGTTAAAAAAAAATCAGTTACTCCGAAAACTAGCATTAAACATACTCTATTTAATAATTAATTATTAATTATATATTTAATTTTAATATCGCCATTACAGTCCAATTGTCCATCCAAATAAACTAAAGTATGTATGATTAAAAAACCAGTTGCACTGTTGCAGACTTATTTTTTTTTTTACTGTGTCGTTTCTCTTTTTTTGAGCATCATCAAAATTCAAAACAACTGAAAAAGAAAAAATAAGGGGAAAAAATCCTTAATATGGCAACCTCCCTAGAAACGCGAATTTTTTTCACTTGTTCTGGCGATGTTCTCTAAATGAACGGAACATTGGCGACAATTTAAAAAATTAAACATTATTCACTGGTTTTCATTTTTATCTTCTTACACCCCGTCACATACACAATGTGACAATGAGGAATTAAACATGGATTTTATTTTTAATCCGATATTATGTCTTAGTACTAAACATTATTTTTTAGTAGTGGATAGCCAAACCCAAGATTTTAAAAAAGTCAGGGCGTCGACTTAAACATGGTTATCCACTAACATTTACTACTACTACTACAACAACAACAACGACGACGACGACGATGATGATGATGGTGGTGATGGTGGTGCGGTAGAAAATAACTCCCATATACCTCCGACATAATGGGAGGATATTTAAATTTAAGGGTGTCCTCTTAGTCTTCATTTTGCTAATAATGCAAATGAATGAATGTCTTCTTACCATTATGTGGGATGTATTTCTGTCGCACCCTCATTATGATTATTTATAAACTTTATTTTTAGTGGATATGTCTTTTAGAGATCCATGTTTGAATAGACGCCCTGTCTTTTTTTAAACATGGGTATCCAATATAAGAATTATGATAATATATCTGATCTGAATATAATCCAACAGATTGAAATGAAAATAAAATAAAAATGGAAAAAGTCTAATTTTTAGCAAAATGTAATGTATAATCATTTTTTTTATTAAAATTACAAACTGGTATACTTTTTAGTTTTTAAAGTAAAAAAACAAGGAATCATACTTGAAAGGCCAGAGGGCCAGTTTTCTTTCTTGAACCTAAATATGTACATTCAAATAAATGTCTGACGCAGTCATAATGTGTAAAAAAAGTTAAAAAAAATATTAAAAATATTTTTTAAATGAATAAATAAATAATTTTTACTGACAGATATGTGCCCTCTTATTTTTGTGCTTCTAGGGGGACATCTATGCAAGTTATTTAAAAGTAAAAATAAATTAATTAATATTTTAAAAATATTTTCAACAGGTGATGAAAAGGATTTTAAATGAAAAAAAAATAGTTTCATAAAAGAAAAGGTCAAATGAACCACAAAAAAACTGTATTTTTTTGGATTATAAAAAAACAATTAAAAAATTGTGTACAATGGAATGGCTTTACTTTTTTTTTAAGAGCTGGATTAAATAAAAAATGTCATTTTTTTTTTATTTTTGGAAAGAAACTTACACAGAAAATATAAGGGGGTCAAGGGGCGGTTAACATGAGTGGATTGGACAAAAAAAAAAACAATGGGTTTCCCGCTACTGTCAAGGATTCTTATCTAAAAAGACTTTCTTTAAACTACTACCCACCACCGCAGAGTGAACGGTCATTTTTTTTTTCTCTCCTTTCCGATGGTCAAGCTAACAAAAAAGAAAAAAAACTTATTCAAAATGAAAATACGGTCTTGTTAAGAAATTTTTTTTTTTTATTTCATTTACTTAAAGTTTGTTTTAAACTTTCAAATTCCAAGAAAAACTTTTTTTTCTTAGTTGGAAGTTTGGCTCAACATTACAATCTTTCTTTCAATTTATTTACATGGCACTGCATTTTGGTCAAATTTCGAGATGGAATATATTTCGATTGGGTAGGGTTGAATCCACGTGACATTTTAAATCTAATCTCTTACTTAATGTTTATCATGAATCAGGTTTCTATAGTCCTTCGTTCAAGGATTGGGGGGGTATGACTTTTTTTTTTTTTTTTAAAACAGTAACATATGGTTTATTTAGTTGTTTGTCGGTTGCCGACGGAACATACCCGGAAAATTTGCAATAAGCAAGAAAAGGATGCCTGGTTTTATAACACGTCATTTTATATTTGCTCCAGTTCTGTTAATAATTTCAAGCCATGTCTGTTTTGCTGTAAGTATTTAAAAAAAAAAAAACATTTTATTTACATTCGTAATAATTAGTAAGTTTAAAAAAAAAAAAGTAGTTGCGATAGTTTCCGAAGAATGATTGCTTTTTGAATTTATTACTTTTATTTATTCACAGCATGTATTTTATTTTTTCGCATGTCAAACTTTATTCTTTCGTTTGGACAAAAATAACTTGTTCGTAAAAATAAAATAAAAAATCTAGTAATATTTACAACTCGCCTGATTAAGTAGAGACAAGTTACATTGTACTTTATTTCTCCATAACGGTAAAAAAGTCTTTATGTTCAATTAATAATGTGAGTTACACCCTGGTAAACGTAAATTAATTATTAAAATAAAATATAAGTGATTTTGGGAATTTTATTTAAATTTATTTTATTCATTTAAAATGTGGTATTTGATTTGAGAATATTTTTTTTCCATACTCGTATAATTTGTATATAGTCAAGTCATCGGACCATAATGATTTAAAAAAAAAAAAAAAAAAAAAATAAAAAATCCCCTAAAAGGTTGAACGTTTTTTTTTTTTTTTTTTTCTCCTCCTCCACTCCAGCTAGAGTAGACTACCGTTACTGTTTTTTTACCGGACACGCTTGAGGGGGGGCGGGAAGTTTTACTACTGTAGCCCGTTTACTAACATTTATTTTTGTAAACGAAATAATTTGAATTAAATTTTTTATATAAAAAAAAAAAAATCTATTAAAGAAAAAAAAAAAGATCAATAAAATTAAATAATTTTATGAAATCTGTTGGAACAGGTCTTGGGAAAAATTGACAAGTTTTTCTTTCACTTACAACCTGTAAAAAGAGAAGCGAGAGATTATGTAGTAAAGCATAATTTTTAATAAATTTTTTTTTGTCTCTATGACAAATTAATTTATAGATGTAGAAATTGTTGGTCCAGGAAATTTTATAACAGTTGTTTTTTACGCTTGAAGTTAGAACGGATAAACTTTCTTTAAGTAAACAAAGTACCCCAAGGAGGAGTTGTGTAGAAAGTAGGATACAAAAATAAAATGTAATTTGAACCTTCTTTTAATTTTAATTCAATGAATTACTTAGCGGACGATTCGCTATTGCTTTTCTAAATTATGCTCAGCTGAGTAATAAAAAAACTGTAGTCAAACTCCTACCCAGGTTTTTACTGACGGTTATAAAAAAAAAAATTAATTGCAAAAATCGCTTCAATGTAAGGTTTTATATATATAAAAAAAAAAAAAAAAATAGATCTTATTTTTCAGACTTTTTAACCATTAATTTTTTAATTCGATTCAAACTTGAAGAATTAAAAATTAAAACTAAAAAACTTTAAAAAAGTGATTTTCTTTTTGTTTACTACAGACCACCCAAAGTGTTTTTTTTTTTTTTTTTTTTTTTTTTCTTTAGCAAAGTGAAAAATTCTATGGCATTTATCAACACTATATTTTTTATTTTTATTTTTTTTTTTTTCTAACGAACAAAATTTTTTTTAATCTACTAATCTATACCAACCACATATGTCAAAAAAAAAAAAAAATGTAACCTGAAGACACTGCTTGAGAGAAATACGCATGCGCGTCTACTTGTGGAAATTAAGTTTCAAGGAGATTTTATTTTAATTTATTTACATTCACTTGAACTATCTCTTTTACTAATATCCACCCAATACAAAGCCAAGAGCCACTAAAGGTAGTGGACTACTGAGGAGAGGAGATTGGCATGAATATGGATAACAATTGACCCTAGACTTTAAGAGATTGAGATTGAATCATTTTATGATGGAGTCTGTTTCACAAAGCAATGGTTCTTGGGAAGAAGCTGAGTGGAATATATTTCTTGCTAGTTGAATATATAGGAAATGAAGGTGATTCAACCCTGTGGATGAAGCAAAGTGTATCTTTGCTGTAAAGGTCTGAGCTGGTGGCACTAAGGAATGAAGCTCATCTGAACATTTTCCATGAAAGAAGAAATAGGTTTGTGGTGTTTTGCATCTCTAGAAGGTGGCATAACAACTTTGAACTCTGTTAAGGCTCAGAAAAAGGATTGTGTGGCTCCATCCAGCTATAGCAACAGTGCTTCATTTTTGGTCTGGTCTGACTCTTGTAAAGATCAAGCATAGCAAGAGGAGTGGTATTGAAATTTACAAATTAACAGTAATGGAAAATATTTTGCGATGACATGTGCGCATAAAGGGGAGGAGATGCTGATATTTTAAATATGAAATTTCAATGTCCCTCTCTCCTTCATGCGCATGTGTAATTATATCAATGTAAACATCACCTTAGTCCAGTGAAGTTCTAAAGGATGAAATGCATAACAAAAAATTTTTCCCATTTTGTTATAAATTTTCCTAAAATTTTTTTTTGATATATAAAAATTTATATATCATTTTCCCACAAATGAACATTAAATAAAGTGCCTTTACAAAATATTTTTAAAAGATATCGTATATAGAAAAAAAAAAAAAAAATGAGAAAAGCAGAAAGCAAAAAGTTACATAACATTCGTATTTATGAATATTACTAGAAAACTCATAAATCGATTGGGTTTCTTTTATAAGCTATTCATGATACAAAATAGTGAGGTAACAATATTATCAATTTAATTATTAATTAGACATTTTAATTTGTACTTAAACGTGGAAAAAGAAGTTTTATTGCAGACATGGGCAAAGTGGGGCCTGTGTGCCACATATGGCCCATTTTGTTTTCTGAATGGCACACCGAATATCATGAGTTAAAAAGGGTTTATTAAAATTTTCTTTCTTTTGTCCTCACTTGTTCACTCACATTTTCTCATGCATAACCACATACATAAACAATGATTAAGCACAACATTTCTTGAATTTTGTAACTTTTCATTGGAGGTAATGTTTTCATCATTTTAAATGATTAGCGATTTTTCACTAAGGAAGACCATATGTCTAAATGTCATTTGTTTTAGAAACAGGACATTCATAATAATCTTTTTTTTTTGTCTAGAGAAGAAATGTTTTCTTGAATTATTTTTAGTAGTGTGGCCTTCTTCATGATGAGCCATATCTGATGTGACCCACTAGTCAGAAAAAGTTGCCCATGACTGGTTTTATTGTTCCACTGGTCTTCATAGTTAATACACTTTAAAAATTTGGATTAATAGCTTAAAACAAGTGTAGTCTTTTCCAAAATAGTAAGTATATTTTTTATTATACATACTTGTTTCTTTCTCAGAGTTATTTCCAAAATATGTAACGGCAACAAATAAGTGGGCCTTTATTTATTTACTTACCATTAAATCATGGGACCTATAGCCTCTTCACCTTTCAAGTAGTTAATAACAAAATTTTGATGTAGTGAATTGTATAAATGTTGTTATGATATATTATGATAGTTTATTATTTTTCAAGCATAATAGTTTGAATATAATATGCAAGTGTTTGTTTATATATGCAGATTGATATCAAAAACAAATTTTGAATTGGCTACTAAAAATGCTGTAAAAACAGACCCAGCTAAAGAAACCTCTTGTTTAATTTTTTACTTTTAGCATTGTATAAAGTGACTATTTTTGCCAAGCAAAATGTTAGTTCTGCCCATGTAAGTTGAATTTGAATTTCTTGGTTGTGTAGTCATATCCTTCTACAGCAAAACCTAAAACAATGTTGACTGAACGTGAGAGCCAAACTATTACAATTTCAAATATATAGGACGCTATATTTTGAGGAGATTCCATATACAGTAAAAGAAAGTAATATTTATAAATGATGCAGTGCTAAATGTTAATGAAATTTGGCACTGCACTTGGCAGGGATTCAAGGTAGAATATATACTCCTAAAGTGGTAGGGGTATTATGTATCATTTAAGCCATATCTCAGAAACACACATACAAGATTAGATTTTTTGTATTATATAGATAAAGTTTTTTACATAAAAAAAAGCTTTCAAATGAATTTGTAAAGATAGAACATGATAGGGGTAGTCAGGTACTCTTCAGAATGGTAAAAGCTAACTATTTTCTCAGCATCTTTAGAACATAATCACTTTGATGTGCTGAACAAAAGCAAATCCTCAGTTCTTCTTTTCAATCAATTTCAAGTGTTGTCATCTACTGCAAATAAATCAGGGTGCTATGCTCTGAAATTCTCTTCCATCTCCACTCTTGAATTGTCTGCCTGATTCCCCCACCCCAGAATGGAGTTTCTACTGAGAGTGATATGCATTTAATTCCATCTTTGATTTCTGCTATCATTCCTAAACTAGATCCCCCTACAAGGCACATGGATTCAATGGTATCCATGCAGTTGTCCTAATGAAATCAGCTCCTGAACTGGTTCCTGTTCTATCCAAACTTCACAATAAATGCATCACTGCTTCTTGCTTTCCAGATTGTTGGAAACCCTCTTCTGTAGTTCCTATTTTCAAGAACACAGGGGAACCATCTGACCCCACAAATTATTGCTCTATTAGTCTCTTACCACTTTTTGGTAATGTACTTGAGGCTCTAATCAACATTGAATTGGTTAAACATTTTACTTTACTTGTCCTCCTTTTGGATAAACAATATGGCTTCTGTTTTGCCCAGTCTATTGTTGATGTGTTAAAGGCCATTACTGAATTTGTCTATCAAGCTTTAAATAAGAATGGCAAAGGCTGTAATTGTAGATATCTCAAATGCATTCAAAATGATTTGGCCTACAGGCTTTCTCCACAAGCTTAAGGGCTATGCTGTTTTTGATATTCATCAAAAACCTTTCAGTTCCCAACTAGATATTTATACAGATAACAGAATTATTTACTCCTGTCTAATAGCAAGGGTTAGGGTTAGCTAACCCTGGCTGATGCTAAACTTCAAGAGAGCAGAACTTTGTGCTTTCTTGGACTCATATTAACCACTGATTTGAAGTGGAATAACTATATTGAACCAATTGCTCGGTCAACTGCTAGGAGAGTTGGTTCACTGTGTCCAGTCAGACAATTTTTCTTGTTTGAATCCATCTTGCACATTTATAAATCTACCATTCATCTTTGCATTGAATACTGTTACCATATCTGGTGCTTCTGTTGTATATCTCAAGATTCTTGAGTAAAGAATCTGCAATGTTATCAATCCTGATCTGGCACTTTGACTTCAGTTACATTCTTTCCAATGTGATGTGACTTCCCTGTGTTTCTATTCTACAAATATTTTTATGATGACTGTTTTGATTTTTTTTTCTTTCTTAGTGCCCCAACTGTGTGAATGTAAGCAAGCTACTAGATTGGTAACTAGTTCTCACCATTTTACTGTTGAACTCACTAGATGCAACCATTTCTTCTAACAGTCTCTTTACTTGTGAAACTCTTTTGATTTCTTACTTTCTTGCCACCTACAATCTTCAAAAATTTAAATGTAACATCAGTTATCATATTCTGTCTTCCAGAAACCTGTTCTTTTATTGTCCTTTTCTTCACTTCTCCTCACTAAAGTCTTCTCATTCTCTTTCACTTCCTGTAAACCCTTGCATTATAGTGTCATTATTGCATAGTTTGGGGTGAAATGATTAAAAATAAAATATAAGTTTACCATTCATCCACGCTTTGAATGTTGCTGCCACATCTGGTCTGGTGCTTCTGCTATGTATTTTGGAGATTCTTGAAAAAATCCAAAGAAAAATCTGCAATGTTATTGGTCCTTTTACTCTTGTTAACACAAGACATTTTTTTTTTTTTTTTTTTTACAGATTTACACTTCCAGTTTCCAGCATTATGATGAAAACAGGAATGGTACGTGACATTCTTATACACATATTATCTTTCACATTATATTTAGGCATGCATTATACAAAGAAAGGGGCTTATTTTCTGTGAAATCAGAAAAATGTAATGACCTACTTCAAATGGAAATCTCGATTTTGAAATGGAAATTTTCTTTTCTAACAATTAGATTTGTCTGCTGCGTTTTTAATTTGTTACCATGTTTACCTTTCCTAACTCGCTCGTCCGACAGACATCAAAGGATAAAGTTGGTAATGTTTTCATACATCTCCCACTTAGCTACTGTCTCCCTACAGTTTACAGCATTTATGAACCAAGTTTTGCAAAGTTGGCTTTATTTAATAAAGAAAAAAAAAGGTAGGGGGTTTGGCAAAAATGTTGTCTTTTTGTTTTATCCTTTCTTTTATCTATCACACATGGTTTATCATTTCAGAAAGCTAAATTTTACAAAATAGACTTTTTTTTTCTTTTTTTTTTTTTTTTCAAAAATGTTGTTTAATGATTTCAATAAAGTGAACGAACAATAATATGGCTTTTTGTTTCTCGGTGACTTTGCGGTGCTATTTTTCTGTATGTTTTTGCCACTTAATTCTTATTTAGGATTGTAGAATTCTTTGGATGGGTTGTGCCAGAAATGCATCAAGTTAGATTAAATGGCAGAAGTATGAGATAGGAAATCTTATTAAGCTGAAGCAACTTATCCAATGGGTCGATATTCCAGCAAGTAAAATGTTTCATTTTCCTTTTATTTTCTTGTTTTAATAACACTTACATCTCCCTCTCTTGGCCTGTCTTCGGGAACAAAGATTTATGAAGTGGGCTGTCCATGTCGACTGCAGGCATGCTGATAGCTGACTAGGCCGAAATAGGAGGTTATGTTGGTAGAAAAACACATGAACATAAGAGGGGTGCTTGGAATTTTAGAAATTTTTTTTTTTTTTTTTTTTTTTTATCTATCTGAATTCATTTAGAGTGATTTATTTTTCTTTCCATCACTTTTGTAAATAGGTATAGCACACTGTAATATTAGAAAATCCGTCAGGAGTGGTGAAATGTTGTAAATATCTATGACAAAAACCAGGATTTACTAAGCTAAACTAATCTTTTTCAGACATATTACTCTATAAGGAACTTAGCAACATTAAACAAACCCTAATCAACAATAATTTCCCTAAGCACATGATTGCTGAACAAATAAAATTAACCTGAATGAAATTTACAAAAAAAAAAAAAAAAAGACTCTAAACCCCACCCTGATGCAAAAAAATAAAAAACACCATTAACCAAATCTACCTTAATTATAAGTAGGATGAAAAAGGAATTAAAAACATAATTCACTGTTACATATCACTCAATGATCCCAAGAAACACGTAATATTTATCATCTACAAAAAGTTTAAAACATTTAACTTATCAGCAACACTGCACCTGATAAAAATCCCCTTTGCTCCATTTAAAAATAATGTTGTCTATGGATTTACATGCATCAACAAAACTATGAAAAAAAAAAAAATCAAATACTTACATTGGGCATACTCTCATGCCTGTTATCTGTAAAACCTCACTGCAATCTGTACACACACACATATTTGAATTTGTAGGTCTGATGAATTGGATTGTAATTATGATTCCAATGTAATAAATTATAACCAGGGAATATTAATTGGTGTTTAAGCCTTTTTATTATATTCTTACTCTGTCCTGAGCATTGAGTTCTACCTGGATTCTATTCTCTTCGAATTTATATATATATATATATGTATGTGTATATATATATATATTAACCAGTAATATTATCTATATGTGTGTATATGTAAGTTGATAATATATATTAATAGAACACATCTGAAAATGCATAAGAATTACTCAAACTTTTTTTTTTTTTTAATTTTTTTAGGCCAGTAGAGATATGACGACCACTAGGAATGCGCCCAAGGACAGAGAGACTATATCCTTATGATCATAACTGATTATCACATGATTAGAGTGAGGTTGACAGTCATGCATTTAGATTTAATGTCACTGGGCACATTTCTGGTTGTTGTTGTTGTTATGGCTCTGTCTTTGTTTAGTTTCCATGTCCTGGGTATGATGATAAACTACATCTGGCAGCAAGGCCTCTGATTGGGAGATTGGAGCATTTGAGGAGTGGGGAACCACCTCTTAATTGATACTGTTCCCAGTTTCACCCTGATCTGGAGTTGTAGAACCTGTTAAAGTCCCAGCTATCAGCAAATAATGCTCCCCACCAAACAAGAAAAATACTATCAAATTATAACAATACATAATAGTAAATTTACCAATGATACATATTTATGGTAAATTTAACAACGATACATATTTATAGTAAAATTACTAGTGATGAGACAATTAATCGGAATTGGAAATATCGAGACTTTTGAGGGTATAGAAATTGATTTAACCTAATTTCCAATTCCAAAAATGATTGTTTGGATTTTTTTGTTTAAAACTTAATTTTCCATTTCTGGTACAAATGATAAAAAGATATAAATATTTATTGATTTTAAACTATAAATAAAACTAAAATCTATAGATCATAATAACACCTAAGTTAAATATGATATAAATTTATTTTACTAAAATAATTCTACTTTTCAATAACCAAGACTTACAAAAAGTAAATATTCTTTTTATGAAACTTAAATTTCTTTCTACGAAATTCATGCATTTTTTGAAATTTTATAGCCTTGAAATTGATTTTCATCTTTATTTACTTTAAAAAAAACAACTTTTATTTGAAGTTTCCATAAAAGCCTTTTCTCATGAAAGTTTGTATTAAAAAACCTAAAATTTAATTTTCATCAAAAATTGTACTCAATTTTATTTTACTAATATTTTTCTTTGGTGGCATAATGAAAGTTTAATTATTAACACAGGAAAGTTTAATTATTAAACTTTCCTGTGTTAAGTTATTATCGCATTTAAGATATTTTTAACTTTTTTTTTCTTATTTATTCCTCCTCAGACCCAAGTGAGATGCAAGTTTTATAGGCAGAAGTGTATAAAAAGTTAAAAACGAGTATTTTTATCTGGCCTGATTAAAACTGATTTTAAAACTAGTAAAATTTAATCTTCTAATAATGTAAAAAAATAACTGAAAAAAAAAAACAAAAAAAAACGATCCCTGCAAAAAATACTCATTTACAGTTTTTCTAATCCTTAAAGATTTTAATCTTTTTTAATCTTATTTTACTGTTTTGTAACAGTTGACTCTCATACCTTATAAAATGATCAAGTTTTTTATTTTTTAAATCAAGGGATATGTTTTTTTTACTGTTGTTGTTGCACTTTTACTCTATTTTTTTTTTTTTTTTTTTTTCCTTTTAACAAAAATAAAACATTTTTAGATTCTTTTTTAGAAATTATTAATTTTTTTTTTTTTTTTTTAGTTATGAGAAATTTATTTATTCACTAAAACTCATTAATGATTCAATTTTTTATTATTTATTAAGTTGCTGTAATAATTTGTATTCTTATTAAATGTTGAAGCAAATTTAAAATTTGCATTTATTTTTATTCTCTGTCTGCAGAGG
>OZ010599.1:95731184-95968684 GCA_963932145.1 Acanthosepion lycidas
GAAAGTTATAACGATTTTAAGAGTGTTTGTTTTTGCAACCTCATAAAAATGCAGTGCAGAGACTAATTCTAAAAAGAAATTAGTTGGGTACAGGTTAAGTCCTATTAAAGTATTAATTGTAGAAGTTTAGGTTTATAATTAAATTTTTTATTTATTTAAAAAAAATTTTATTAGGAAAAGTTCTTGTATCAACCTATTTCATTTTACTGTTATAGATGCATAAAAGTATCATTGGGAAAAAATAATGTTCTAAGTTGAATATTCAACAAAATTTGAGAATCTCTTGACATTAAAGCAAACTATAGAGAATGCTAAGTGATATAAATTTTGACATGTTGAAGTGAATTATGGTTATTATGTATACCTCTGCATTAATTTGTTATCTACAGATTGTCTTTCAGCTCAGATTAAATGCAACCATACCTTGACTGGTCAATGGCCAACTGGAGCAACAAACCTTGACGTTAAAGTAATTAAAAAAGACTTGGAAATTTCTTGGTCTTCTGGTAAGTTAATATCTTGAGCCTTTGAATGTTATCAAATCCCATAAGCCTTTGGGTGTGGCTGAAAGGGGCTGGTACCTTGATGCTTTGGGAGTCACTGAAAAGAGATTACCCCTTGAATCTTTGAAAATTATCACATTACACCCCTTTCAGTTGTTAATATCTTTAGATGGAAACCCAAATGAACTTTCTTTAGCACAAAGAACATGTCATAGCTATAAAGGGATTTTATGTGGCACAAGATCAATAATAAGCGGTCAACCAGTAAGGATCAAACTATTTAGTCATAATTGATCTAGTGAGATAAGCTCACTAACCATTACATCACATGGACGTTACCTGTGATGTTTCTAAGTGTAGCTTAGATGTGGCACAGGGCTGAAAGTATGGGGTACCTAGTGCGGATTGAACTCACTACTTGGTTGTAATTATTTTAGTGAGACATGCTTTCTGACCATTAGACCATATCTAGGTACCCTATACCATAGCTACAAGAAGGAGTTATTTGTTAAATAACCATCAGTTACAGCCAAAATGTTCATGGTACTGATGAAAGTTCATTTGGATTTCTACCTAAAAGTCTTACCAACTATATTAAGTCCTTCAAGCCCTACTCATATTTTTTTTTCTTTAAACCTCTTCAGCATAATTTGGGGAAATGAAGTTTTATAATCTATGCTCTCATTCAGCTGTTTTTTTTTTTTTTGCTTTTCAGACAGAATTTGTCATACAATTTGCAATATGAGCTTAGATTAAAAATTTTCCACTGAGCTATTTCATCTGCTGTTTACAAATCATCTTCAATAGGACTGGCTTGTTTACTATCTTTGCAGTTGGATATAAAAAAATCCACCTGATAACTAGTATCTTCTTGGGTTATCATGGCTCTCCACAACTTTGTTTTTTTGTAGCTCTTAGCAATTTTTGTCTTTCTGCTATTTTCCCACTTGCTATTATGTGCTTCATTTCCACAAGCTCATTAAGTACGTTACTCAGTATTTCCCTCTGCCCCCAATATATGATTCTATTGGACATAAAGTGGGGGATCCGTTTTCTTTTGTAATTAAGTAGTAAACTGATCCCCACAGAATTAATACATTTACATGTGGAAAATATCTATTCAAAGACTCACTGCTCTTATTGGTAAGTACATAACAAAAATAGCATATGTAAACTTTTATTATTGTATCCATTCAAGACATGGGCGATCATGGCACTCCGCAACTTCCTATCCTTTGTAGTGCTAAACAATGTTTGGTCCTGTACCATTCCTTCCATTCCCTATTCTGGCATCCACAAGCTCATTAAATAGGCTACTTGGTGTTTCCTTCTTGCTTTGGGTATGTCCTCTGAGTGTCAAATTCTGCAAGCCCTCTTTCTTCATTGTGTATACCAGAAGTATTATTGTCCTTTTAGTTTCTTTAAAACTTCATTGTTATTTACATGTTCCTTCCACTGTATTGTCAGCATTTTTCTGCAGAACCACATCTCTGTTGCCTCATGTTTCCTAACTTCTTTGTTCTCCAGATCAGGGGTCACCAAACTTTTTTTTCACAGGGGGCCAGGTAACTGAGAGAATGATGAGTACAGACCAGATAACCATTTAGTTCAATACAATACACTGAATACACAAAAAATAAAGACGACAAACATGTTTATTTACCAAAATGTTAACAGAAGGCGACATTAGCAATAAAATAGTTATATCCATACTCAATGCACACATATCCAAATTTCACTAACTACGCAGTGTAAAAAAACATGGCAGTGCAAGTTAAAAAATGATGTCTGCAGCAAACTTGTAATCGCTTTTCTTAGACATCTCATTGCATGTACTTACACAAGAGCGCTTGGATATCAAAAGTCGCCAAATTTTTTAATTCACTCATTTTCCTAAAACTGTCAGAAGCAAAAATCAGTCAGTGAGATTTGTGTAATTGTCATTTACCTTTTAAGATGTGATCAATATTTGCTTTCGAATTGCTGCATCCAACCTAGAGAATTTTTTGTTTTCAAATGTTCATCAGTCAACCTCGTTACATGTTCTGACTTTACAAACTTTAGATTTTATGAGTTCAGGCAAAATATATGATTAATTTGCTGAATTCAGTCCTTTTTACATATAACACTCTTTAAACTGGCTTAAACATGGCAATGCAAGTTAAAACATGATAATGCAAGTTAAAACATGATGGCTGCAGCAGACTTGTAATTGCTTTTCTTAGGAACTTCATTGCATGTAGTTACACAAAAAGCGCTCGGATATCAAAAGTCGCAAAAAGTTGCCAAATTTTATATTTCACTGATTTTCCTAAAACTGTCAGAACCAAAAATTGGATTGGCCAAATTTTGGCATTTTTACTTACATTTATTTTCATCTTTTCTACATGGTAAGTTTAACTATTGATAAGTCCATATAAATAATTATATTTTAGCTCATTTGTGGCATGGTGGCAAGTCGGATGAACTGTCATTGTGTGCCAGATCTGGCCCACGGGCTGTAGTTTGATGACCCCTGGTCTAATTCTTGCTTTGGATGTGAGCAGTCCCAGGTGTCCTGGGTATGACTATAAACTACATCTGCATCCTGGGTAAGACAATAAACTACATCCAACAGCAAGATACTGGGAAGCAAACCTATCAACTCCTATTGAGGAGAAAAAAAATTTTGCAAATATAATTTTAAAGTTCAGAAATGATAGATGTATAGAGTTGAAGTAGCCTTTAGAGCAGTGGTTCTTAACCTTGTTGGAGGTACTGAACACCACAAGTTTCATCCATGCATTCACCAAACCCTTTGTAATTGGAAAAATAAAATATTGTTTCTTCAAAACATAGGTATATATTTTTTTAGTGCCCAAACGAATCCTGCATCATCTTGTTGAGTAAAGAGTACACTCCTGCTGACTTCATGAACTTGTTCAATGCTATAGAGAGTTCCGTGGTATGAGATTAGTAGTAGTCTTATTGGAGTTAGTTTTCATACTAAGTATACGGGTATATGCCAATAGCCTAAGCATTATGTATAGAGAATAATAAATGATTTATGTTATACCAACTATGAGTGTGTTATAACAATAACCTTATAATAGGAAGTTATGATAGTTTTCAACAAGGATATGTGAACACAAGTGCAGAATAAAATCGCAACAGATTACAACTGGTGTTATAATAGTGAGTGACCAGATTTTTTTTCATATGTCTGCAACTGGAGTTAAAAGAATTTCAATCATGTTGGTTTAAAAAAAAAATTTCTTGCAGATATGGAGAAAATTTTGGCTTGAATAGTTGAAATTGAACAACAACAACAACAGAATACCCAACAGTTATCACAGTTGCAAACAACAAGAGTTGTTGGAACTGGTTTTGAAGAAAAATACTTATATGCCAGAAGTGGTGAAAAACACTGTTTCAGAATTTGTATACAATCCTGATGAGTGACTGACTTTTGCTGCATATTTTTGCAAACGTGAAGAAATATTTAGTCAGGAATACAGTGGCTCAGAGGAAGATAAACAAAAAACAGGCTGTTAAGAAAAATAACTCCAACAGATTACAAAATGTACTGCAATTATATTTTAGTGAGAAAACTATGTGAAATAGAGGTTGAAGACAGAGTACACACTCTGACAAAAATTTTTAGCGACTCTGTTCCATGCTTGTTGGAAGTGCATGAAGTTAACCAAAAAAGTGGATGAAGATTTTGTCAAATATTCTCAACAGAGAATATGAATAAATTAAAGGAAATGACTCTGGATATGTTTATGGGATTAATTTTTGTACAGTGTCTAACAGCAGAAAAAGATCCTGAAGTATGAACAAAAATTTTTAACAAAGATTGAACATAATAATAGTGCAACACTACAGGAAGTAGTGGAAGATTGCCAACCAATGCCGAGTCTGAAACATGATTCTGAAAACTTCAGAATAAAGAATGTGCATTGGTAAAAGCTAAGGAAAAATGCACAAAAAGGAATATAAAACCTTGTTTCAGATGTGGAAAATTACATCTTGGGAAAGACTGTCCATGGGAAAAGGCTGAATGCTATAATTGTGGTAAAAAAGAACATGTCAAAACTACATTACAGAACTAAACCAAGAAAAATTTTTCACGGGAAGAAAGTAATATGCAATATTGCAATGGAAAAAAAATAAGCACAAATCTTAAAATTTTCGGAAAATATTCTACATAACCTAACATTTTATTGAATTTTAGGTACTTTAACTTTAAATCTACTATATCAGGTTGGTGCAAAAATAATGACGTAATAATGTCGTTTTTTTGACGTTAAAAAATATGTAAAAAATACGACATTATTACGTCATTATTTTTGCACCAACCTAATAGTTACCACTGTTATTTTCTGATCATGTTGTATGGATGTCTGTATTTACAAAAATTGGCACATTTATACATACACAAAAAAAATTCAAATACTTTTAAATATACTGGGGGGGGGGGGTTGCTGAATTAGGTTGGTGCAAAAATAATGTCGTTTTCTAACATATGTTACTATGTGAGAAAACGACATTATTTTTGCACCAACCTAATAGTAAGCTTTTTCCATTTATGATTAGTAAATATAGTTTTTACTTAATAATAATAATATCACATAACTGACCCAAATCAATACAGAATTTAAAAATTTAAAACTTATAAAAAAAAAAATTTTCTAATTAAAATTAAAAAAAAAAACGAAAACAATTCTTGTGAAAATTCATTATTAATCGGAAAACATTTTTTTTAAGACTATGGTGTCCATAATATATATTTTTCATAAAAACAGTTAAAAGCTTTTTTAATTAAATAGTGTCTTAGTTTTATTGCATTTTATATTTTATAATTCAGAGCAGAATTTTGCTGACTGGGGGTCCTGTTTTAGAAAAAGAAATTGATTTAAATTCTCCAGGAACTTTTGGTTAAAACTAATATAAATATTAAGCAAAATTATTTTAGAAATTTCATAAAATTAAACAATTGGGGAGTAACAGACATTAAAAAAAAATTTACCATGATTTAAAAAAAAGAAAAAAAAAAAAAAAATTTCTAAAATAATTTTTTACATTTGTATCCTGAAAGTTTCATTAAAATCTGACAATTATTTGAATTTTGCAAGAATTTCCAAATCAATTTTTTTTCCACTGCAAAAAGATACTAAAATTTCCTATAATAATTTATGGTCACACAGCAATGCAAGAAAAACAAAACATTTTAAGGTTCTAAAAAGGATTAATAATTATAATTTAATAATAAAAAAATCCTTTTGTCTTTCCTCTAAATAATAAAGATTTTGATGATAAAACTTTGTTTATATCAAGTTTGATTCATTTTTTTTTTCCTCATGTATGCTCATTTTTAGTAAATCTTTGGTGGTGCTTATATATATATTATGTGTGTGAAGAAATATAGTTTTAAGGTGTGCTGTATTTATTGGATAAAGTGCACAATATCAGAGATAGTGTATGTAAATATAAAAGTGAACACTGAAGTCAACACTCAGAGGTGACAGACTGTTTCATGCTCAATGCAATCATCAGGTCACATGTATTTATTCAGATTAATTTACTTTACTTGTTTTTTATTTATTTTTATTTTATATATTTTTATTCTTTTTGGTTTTTGATTTTTAGTAACATAGCAAAAAAATTTTTGAGGTGAGTTTTAATCGTTTATTTAGTAGTTTGCTTTGGTCTGGGAAGGTAATTATAGCTATTTTTTGTCCAATTTTTGGACTGATTGTTGTGGCATGGTTTTTTCCCAGCTATAAAATCCTGAACTGGCAGAGCTAAGGAATGTGGCTCTGAACATTTGCCATAGAAATACTGAGTAGCAATAGAGGCTTGCAATGTTTTGTCTGTAGGAAAGGGATTGATGGTTATTTGTTTATAATTTACTTTATTTATTTGGATTAATTATTTTTACTTGTTTTTTATATTTATTCATTCTTTTCAGTGTATTCTAACAGTTATTATGTCAGGAGTGGTTTGTTAATTTGTTTATTATTTGCTTGGATTAATTTATTTTACTTTTTTTTTCCTATTTATTTTTATTTATTCTTTTCAGTTTTCAATTTTTAAGTAATTTAGTGTTCTTTTCCTTATTTTCCATGATATTTTGATGTAATTTGTGTTTTTTTTTTTTAATTTCCCAGATATACCTAGAAAGCATTGTGCCATTTGCATATTTACTATTTGTCAAAGATGTTTTGTGTGCATAGTTTCTTTGTTTCCAGGGTCCTTCGGTTACCCCATGTGTATATTTTTTCCTCATTATCTGGTGATTTTACCATATATTATATTGTTTTGTAAGCAATTACTGTTTAAGAGACCTTCATTCTTTATTCTGCAGTTACATGTTGGTTTAATTTATTCAGGTGGTTTGTTGATAGTTTTCTTGTGTTTTTTATTATTTGTACCATGTTATATATGTATAGCATATTTTCTGTTTATACATTATTTTTATAGATGCAAATATTAAAGTAAATGTTCTGTTTATAATAAACTGTATTAACATTTACCAGCTTGAATGTAAAAAGATTTTATAGAAAATATGTCCCCCAACATGAATTGAACCTGTATTCAACACAGAACCGTCATATAACCTGGCATGCTATATCATTTAGCTATTTTAATATATAAGTGTAAACAGAAAATATGTTAAAATAATTGTCAGGCTTAGTCCATTTCATAACATATAATGTCATTTGTTTCTATTAAGATACGTTTTGAGCAGATATAATTGTTCAAGAAAAATCATGGGAAATTTGTAGTTTAAAAGAAGTAATTTGACCTTGCTAACCAGACGCTTCCTCTGTAGCTAAATGGTATAGCACATCAGGCCATATGATGGTTCCATGTAGGATACAGGTTTGATTCCTGTTGGAGGACACATATTTTCTATGAAATTTCTCGGACATTCAGTCTGGTAAATGTTGTTAATGCTGTTTATTATAAGCAGAGCATTTAATTAAATATTTGTATCTATAAAAATAATGTATAAACAGAAAATATATTAAAATAATTGTCAGACTTAATCCATTTTTATATATATATATATATATATATAAATATAAATGTTTTTAATCTACCATTTTTCTTTCTTCAACTGTTAACGATTGATAAAAAAATCAATTACTCCATCTCCACTGAGAGCATGCCATCTGCTAACAGACAACTTGGAAATAAGTTTTTCTATCAACTGGCATATAAAATAATTTGATCAAAATTCCTTAACTTCCAGCTAAGTGGCACTTGTTCTTGAAAGTTTTGAGTTATTTATTTGCTTCATTTCCTTTCAGTGAAGGTGGCTGCTTTGACAGTCACTTTGCATAAAAACCATTTTAAGATTGAAGCTTTGACAATATATAAATGAATTTCTTCTAAATGTCTAGCTTTTCTTTTCAGTCATGAAAAACGTCGGATGTTTGCAGATCCTTATCTATTGTGATGAAATCCTATGCAGGTGCCGTATAAAGAATTACACAAAAGAAAATGATTCATCAGTCGTTGTGAGCATTCTCATATCTTCACTGAAATGTCTTTTTTCTACTAAAACTGCACACAATTCAAGGCCTAAGAGCCACTCAAGGTAGTGTTATGAAAAGAGACTGTTTTATGGATATAAGAGTAAGTAAATGCAGATTATAAGGATATGTAGATGCCTGGGTAGAACTTCCCCCTTACCAATGGAATATGAAGGGAATAAAAATGATTTGACTCTGGCTGTGGCATGGTTTTTTCCCAGCTATAAAATCCTGAACTGGCAGAGCTAAGGAATGTGGCTCTGAACATTTGCCATAGAAATACTGAGTAGCAATAGAGGCTTGCAATGTTTTGTCTGTAGGAAAGGGATTGAATTGGGATCAAATACAGATCTAATGTGAATTGGAATCCAACCGAATAAGATAAAGAATAAATAGGAAGCGTTTACCAATATAACATGTTTCCCTTTTATTAAAGCTTCATCAGAGAATGAGATATGGAGAAAAAGAAGAAAGACATTCTGGTATTTTTATTTTTCTGTTGTTTGATTTTCATTGCTTAATCAGGTTTCCTGTGCATTCGACTTGTTAAAAATAATTTAATTTGTGGCATTCCAAATTTAAGGTAAGACAACATATCCTTTCAAAGTTCCCAGAAATTAACAAGCCTAACTGAAAAACAATAATATTGCTTTATGTATGTAAGTATATGGTAATTCTAGTTTGTCTCTGGAATTCAGATGATAATGTATATTTGTGTGTGTGTGTGTGTGTGCATGTGTGTAGATGTTTCTTGTAGATGTTATGTTTGTTTGTTTTCCACATGTTCATTTGGGAACGTTTTTTTACCTACATATGATGCGTTTGGTGGCGGATGGACATATTCAACAAAAAATCGAAAATTGCTTTTTTCACTGCAAATTATTTATTATATCCTATCCAAGCATTTTACAAAAACTTAGAACCGATTACACAATATTTCAAGCTCAATTTAAGTTTATAGTTTGTAACCATGAGATGAGGTGACATAAACCGTGGATTATATTATTATTATTACATAATTATAGTGAAATCATTAAGGTCCTTTGTCAAAAGCATTTTATTTTTGGTTGTATATTAATTTGAAATATTCCTTTTTACAGGCTTTATTTTTTTAAATGGAATAAGAATCATTCTAAATTTCAGATTCAAAATGACTGGTAGAAAGTGATCTAAAAGCAACAATGGAAAAGAGAAGTAACAAAGTGTAAACGAAATAGCTCCAGTTTGTTCAAGTTAGGAGACTTAGCATTGAAGCCAAACTATTCTAAAATGCTGCCAATAACAAAGGAGAAAATGAAAAATATCTAACAACAAACTGAATATAGAATCAAATGTTATATTATTTTTATTTATTTGTTATGTAACTAAATCCATAATTGTCAACAATGTTTCTGTAAAACTTGATATTTCCTGTAATAAATTCTTAATAAATTTTATTGTTCCTATTATTTTACTTAAGTGGAAAGTTGTCCAACATTTACAATTCCTTATGGCTAACCATGAAAAATGTTGATCCAAACTGCCTAGAACCTTTTAAGTGTGTATTGTCACAAAATTATCAAATGTTGAATATGCCCCTCCTCCACCAAATGTGTCATAATTTTTATTAGGTTGGTGCAAAAATAATGACGTAATAATGTCGTTTTTTGACGTTAAAAAATACGTCAAAAACGACATTATTACGTCATTATTTTTGCACCAACCTAATAGTATGTCTATATGGTTTTGTTGGGTTTATTTTGTTTTACAGCATGTCAACCTCAATGGGTTATTTAATGCCCACAAGATTTTTAAGATAGGTTCATCTGAATAGAATATGTATTCTTTGTAAGAAATCTGTAGATCAGGTTTCCTTGATGTATTTTTGTAAAGAGGTTTACGGACAATTATCTTAATTTTGCAATTACATCTCTTTAAAGTTAACATGCAATAATGTTAAGAAACAGGCTAAACGATAAAATGTGATAATAGGGTTGAGTTCAAGTATCCCCGCCAAAAGAAAAGAAAAAAAAAAAGTACAAATAAAATAAAAACGGCAAATAATTAAACCTTACAATACTTAAGGAGAAGGGTAAGATTTAGGAACATTAAGATTACCTCCTCGGATATCCATCGAAACCGCAATCCACCGAAATAAGAAATGAAGCCAGTCCCCACCGCGGGCCATTTAAAAATTAGACCGCGCAGCGGATTGGTTGTTACTAACATCCAATCGGATGCGCGGAATATGTGGTCTTTCTTCCTCTTATTCTTTAAAACGGCCAGAGTAGCTGTTAGCATTTACTTGGAAGGGGGAATCAGGGGTTGATCTCCCCTGATTGGGTCGATTTGGTGATGGGGAGTATGATGTTGAAAGAGCTGAAACTCCCTGATGAACCAAATCAAAACATCACTGACAACCCCCTTGGGTGCCTACTTAAAAGCGTATTTTCGAATTATCGAGAGTGAAATGGGATGCTGGTAATATTATCAATGGATGAGTGGCTGCCAAGACGTCGCAATCAACATGTCATCCTAGACATATTTTTTTTTTTTTTTCATGTTGATTTGGAAATTTTTTCTCTGGGCCACATTTCCAGAATGAAAATTTGCTTGCACCTCACCAAATTTTATGTAATTAAAAATACATTTTAAAAAAAAACCCAAAAAAACAGCAGGTTGAAGGGAGATAACTGCAGATTCGAAGTCGTGACATTATCATTGATAGCTCTCTTCCCCTAAATTTTCAGACCCTAGTTACTATATTTTTAATTAATATAATGCAAAAATATCAAAAAAAAAAAAAAAATCAAAAAAAAATCGATCAATAATTATTTATAACTATTTATACTCGGACTAATGCATGCAATTACAAATAATCCATAACAATATTTTAAATTTTAAAATCATTTATTTTTGGCATATGAATTTTTTGAAACTTTCTAAATCTTTGTCTTTCAATCATTCTGCTTCACCTGCTATCCTCTTCCACTGTACAGTTTGGGAACCACTATTTTAGATAAACATATGTTAGATTCTTTTAAAGGAAGAATTACTTGTCTTGCTTCTTGCTAGCATAAGAAAAATGAAGCAAGATTATGGATATAGGGCAGCATTTCTCAACCTTTTTATCCTTGCATAACCCCTAAAATAAATTACATGTCTCAAGGAAACCCTGCGCAAAAACAAAATTATATACCATATTTTTCTCATTTTCATCATAGTTCATGTGGTAAATATCATAGTATATATTTTTGAATAACTGGTTTAAGGAAAAAATAATACTTCTTCGTCAAATTTTTAGGTAATGCTAAATAAAATTCATACTGTTCGTTTATAATACTTCATCAGGGAGTTTTCATTCATACAAAAAAATTCTAAGCTCAAACGTAAAAAATAAACACGAGTAACTAATATTATATACCTATAATATAAATGTAAACAGAACAAAAACATAATTGCTGGATCAGTTGTTTTTTTTTGTTTTTTTTTATTCTTTATCTTTTTTTCATCCTTACTGGCAATGTTGTAAAGACATAAGGTAAATCAAGGCAAAATGTCTTGTGAACCAATAAATATTTCCTCTTGAAAAATTGCCACATTGGGTGATTAGGTATTTCTGAAAAAAAACCCCAAAGAAATAAGTAATAGGTCCCGTTCGCTGAGCGGACACTGACTAGTGAAGGTGGTTTCACACTGGTGCCGTACAGACATCACTAAATATATTCCCAATGATTGTTATATTTTTTTAATAACATAATAGGTTAGATAGGATGATGTCTATATTACAATAACCATGAATATATTGTGTGTGTTTAGTAATATTACATATATGAAATTAAATAAAAAGTCAAATGTGCATTAGCTTCTCACCTGTTCTCATGGAACACTTTGTGACCTTTTGTGGAACTTTATGGTTCCGGGGAACTCCAGTTGAGAAATGCTGATAAAGGGATTTGGCCAAAGAACATCTGCAAAATTAAAAATAAAATTGCTAAAACTCTTTTTTGAAGAAAACAAGCTCTTATCGAAATGTATGATCTTCCCCTTTATGATTGACTTTGTTAAAGTATTTTTTCTGTTGGTAATTTTCAGACTAAAATTAATTTCTGTCAGATGAGTGAAATGGAAACCTCATTGTCTTCATATTCCATTGGTAAGGAGGAAGTACCCTTCAGACAGCTTCTTTCCAAGAATCGGTATCTTGTGGAACAGACTTACAATCTTAACCTCTTCAAATCTAGAATCAATCATTATCTATCCTACATATCCTCATTCTACAATCGTCCATAAAACAACTCCATTCAGTAATCCTTTACCTTGTATCGAAAAAAAATAATAAATGTTGGCAAATGGAACATAAGGACGGTGTGTCAAAAATATGGTTTTTCTAATGACACTGCTATTATTTTAACTTCCTTCACTTTTTGGTAATGTTTATTGTTTTAATAAATGAAAGTGAATTTATGCGGGGTTTTTTTTTTTTTTTTTTTTTTTTTTTTTTGTCGATGTATTTGAGAAATTACAACAAAAATATCAAACACTATTTCTTTATTAGATTGTTTATTTACAAGAATAATTTTATGTTTACAACATTCTAAAATCTAATGCAATTAAAACTAATGCAATACTTATCATTTACCAATTTATAAAGAAATAAATATGAAAACAATTTTTTACTCATAAATTTATAAACATTGACAAAATTATGAAAATATGTGAACCAATTATAAGGAAATTCTTATTATTTACCATTTTATAAAGTTTGAATTGATTGGCAATTAGCCGATATTTTGCCAAACATTTGAATAAATAATATTATTAAATATTGTAAATAAACAATCTAATAATTGCCAAGAGGAGTTGCAGTGTATGCTGGGGAAGATGGAAAAATTGTAGCTAACGAAGGTACACAAGTTGATACCTGATCAGTATCAGCTGGGTCACTCCGAAGACTGGGTATGATGTTGAAAGATCCAAACCCCTAATTAACATCAGCTAAAAACATGCAATAGATGTATTTTACGAAATGTATAAATTCACTTTCATTTATCCATGTTTGTTTCTTCATAAATTTTCACATTTTGTAATCATTGAATGAACCAATCATCCATGGCTGTGAATGATAATAAATTTTTAAAAACATACTAAAATGGTCCTGGTAATAAGTACCAACTTTTCTCTTCAGAATTACTCAGAAAATATAAGGATAACCAAAGAAATTCATAACTATTTAATTGAGGTGCATACTTGGCCACAGCAAAATGCGAAACCATTGGTTATAAGGAAGAATTTAACCGTTCATGGTAAGTGAATCAGAAGTTTATTTCAATATGGGCTAACTACTCTGTTCAGTATATGATGACTTGGGAATGCCAGGTTCTGTAAGCTTGGCTATGTCAGTATTCATTATATTCGCTTACGTGCAAATACCGTTGGGGAAAAGTATGAATTTACCTCTTTCCCCCCACCAACTATGGGTTAATTAGTAAAACTTGTATCTCTATACCATTATTATCCCCCACCTACCACCATCACCAAAAAAATTTCTTACAATCTAGAAAAAAACTTTCTGGCTTTAAATAACCTGCAAAGGATTGATAAGCCATAAAAAAAAACTAATCAAATTTATGGCACTAAACCACAAGTATAAGGTACCTAGTGAGAATTAAATTTGCTCCCCAGGAATGGTCAACCAAACAAGCTTGATAACTTTGACTTCCATGTGGGAGCACCATTCATTCCTGTTTTATTTCATAGTTTTTCTTTTGTGACATTATTTATTTATATCTGGACTGTTGTCCTTGTCTTTGTTGTTATCATATTTTGGTCGTTGTACTCTGTAGCATTCATCAGTTGTGTCAATCCAGATAAGTACAGTGAATTTCAAATTAGATATGCAAATTAGATGTTATATAAGTGGGAAGAGTTCTACACACGGAAGGTAGTTGTCTTTCCTTGATTACATTGTGTACTTGTGGGAACTTTACACAACACAGCAACATGGTGTCGCCAATAGTATTAGTATATCTAACATCATTAGAGCATCCTGAGCTTGTGGAGACTTGGATGAGGTGTTTCAGTGTGTTGGCAGGAGTCAAGAAATTGAGTGACGGCAAAGATAGATGAAGAGTAAATGAAGTAATGGATTTATTTCTAGCGTCAGTGGGTTGTGAAGCCGTAAAAATGTAATGTTCTATCCGAAGATGCTAGAAGGCTTGACATTTGAAGAAATTGCCAACATTGTACAACAAATGTATGTCTAAAAAAAAAAAAAAACAAAACTGGTCAAAACTAAGAGGACAAAGTTTCTTGAAATCAGGCAAAACCTGGATGAAACCATTAGACAGTACATTCACAGGATAAAAGAGGCATCAAGATTCTGTGAATTTGAAAAGTTGGGTACAGGACTGATGTCTATAGAAGAGGAATTAATACAGTTAAGGCTAATTGAAGAAGTATATGACATCTTGATTAAGTACAAAATTTGGGAACAGCTTCAAGTCCAGAACATGAATATTGAAATAAGTTTTGAATTTTTACAACAGCCAGAGTTAATTCAGAGATTTAATACCCCTAAGACTCACATAGACATACAATACTATGGAAAGTTCATGTAAATGTTTTTGTGAAAAAAAAAACAAAAGAAAAAAAAAAAAAAAGGATAAGCATAAATGCCTGGCTTTTGGAAAGATGTGTTTTAAGTAGAAAGCCATTTTCCAGTCAGTATACAAATATAAAAAACCAGTAGAAGTGGAAAAGATTGCTCCTCCAACAAGAAATACTGAAATTTATCAAAAGCGCAAGACAAGAGTAGAGAAGGTTTAAAGATAAATGGAGCAACTGTAGTAATGCAAGTTGATCCGGGTAGTGATGTAACCCTAATACCAAAGAATTTTTGGGAGAAAATGGGAAGACTGAAATTAAGGAGAACCTATCTGTAATTGAAACAATGCTTTGAAGGGGTGTTTGAGATGAATCATAGTTGTGGTGTGCATAAAAGATCATGGTTTCCTAGGAGTTGATCTATTAAGAATAGACACTTCAAAATTAATTAATTGCATGAAATTAGAAGAACCCAAGATTGAACTTTTAAAAGATTACGAGGTGAGTGTTCGGCTTAAAGAAAATAGCCACCGGTATATTTTCAGTCTCATAAAGTTCTGGTTCACCTTCTGCTTGTGGTTATGGCAAAACTTGCATTTGGCCATGATTGAAAAAGCCAATCGTTCCCATACACCAAACCAGTGGAGAGTTAAGGATTTGTGGCGAGCACAAAGTTGGTGTAAATCATCAGATATATTCAAACACCTTCGCATTAAATTTTTTGCCAAGATTGATGCATTCAGGCAGCTCAAGTTTGAAACGGCAGGATCCTGTATTATAAAGAGTACTGAATATAATATATGGAGCATTTGCTCTATTGTGGAGAGGCTTTTTAAGGAGGCAGGGCACGGATTGATAACTCAAGGCGGAGTCATATGCAGTGGAGATCTCATTGTACCACCGAAATCATTAAGAAAAGATGTTTTTAAATCAGTACATGACACCATACATGGTGGTGTATTGAATACATAATTAAGGTTGAAACTACAAGCCTGGTGGCCAGGGTATATGCGTGATGTGGAGGATTATGTCATAAAATGCTCTAAGTGTGCAAAGATAAAGAGCTTTAAACAAACCAAGATTCATTCATAACCAAAAGAGGAAGACCCAAGAGTACACAAGGATCATGCATACATTAATGACGTCGGCTTATTCTTCATACTAGTAGACTCATATTCAGGTTGGCCTGAAGTGCTTAAAATTTCCGACAGAAAAGCAAGTACAGTAAAACAGGTGTTAAGAGTAGCATTTTCAAGGAATAGAATACCTAAACCATTGGTGTTGGATAATGCACCAGAGTTTGCTGAAGAATGCATATGCACATAGTTAACACGAATTGAATGTAGGCCATGCAAAGTATCCCCATACGATCCTCAGTTAAATGGAATTGTGGAGAGGATGGTCAAGACGATAAAAGTTGGACTGAAAGTATTCTCTCCAGGGAATTGCAGCCTAGAAAATTATCTACCATAGTTGCTTTTAAGTTACAGGACCATCCCACATGCAGGCAATACACAAAGCCCCTTGGCATTAATGGGAATACAAATTAGAGCCCCAATAACCATGTCCTTAACAAGTGAGAAATTTATGGTATGAAATGAATACAGATTCAAAGCCCGAGGAAGCACAATTTGTAGTGCAAAAAGGACTTAATACAGCGGTATTAATAAAAAATGGACAGTTCATAAAGATCAGTTTAGATTGCAAAGAGAGCTGGAAGATATTGAAATGGAGGAAGAGCCTGACATAGAAGTGGGGGATCAGGATTATCAGCAAGCGCTGGAAAGTGAAGGTGGGGAGAAAATGAGTTTGTCTAGTGATAAATGAGGACTAGGAGAAGGATTCAGATGAAGAAAATTCTGTAATACCCAGATCCCTCATAAAAAGGAATCTAGGCACTCACCATGAAACAAGTGGTACACCTCCTGGAGTGGATCATAGAAGTAGCAGATCTACCAAGGGTATAAAGCCTCTAAGGTTCTGGGAGATGTGGTGATATGCTATATAAGTGGGAAGAGTTCTACACTTGGGAGGTACTTCTTTTTCCTTGACTACTCTGCATTCTTGTGAGAACTTTACATAACACAACAATATTCAAGGCAAATTGACATTAATAAGGCAAGTCAGCAATAATATGGCAAAAAGTTCACAAACTAAGAATTGGGGTTGACACATGTGGAGGCCGTAGGCTCAGCCAAAAATTCTCCGTATAAAAAACGGGGTCGGCTAGCTGTTTCCTGAGGCAAGATTTTGTCTGACGATTCTCTCTACCCAGAGGCAGAGAGTTTGACCAGCACATCTGGAGACGAATCTCCAACTGCAGACTAACATACAGTATTTACTACTGCGTTTATGTGAATTGGGCATACCCGTTATCGTCTATAGGTATGCTACAACATAAATGAAAATAAATCTTTGGTCAATTTCTCCAAACCAGTGTCTAATTTGTTTCTTTACTTCAACCAATTTCCACCTCAGATCAAAACATGTTGTATGGAATTCTTTTCATTTTGTTATTCAGTTACCTAATAAAGAACCTGATATCATATTGATATACTTAAAACTTTGTTATCTACTGTGACACTAATATAAGTTGCTTATTTCTGCACCGATTTGTTAGTTTGGGTTGTTGAAAGAAGTGAATTTTTTTTCTTTTTTATAGACTGCACCAAATGGCACACAGATTTTGAATACTTCTATGATGGTGAAAGAGTAAAAGTATCATTTATAAAAGCTCCAGAGATGTGTAATTTCAAAAAATATTCTGTGACTATCCAGCATGGAAATAAATCGCTAGTTAAAAATATTGTGAAGGACAGGGTAAGTTGTTTTCTTTCTTTCTTTTTTTCTACTGTTGAGAACAGATAAACTAATTTAACTGTAATCTCTCTCTCACTCAATATATCTTTCTCTCTCTTTCAATATCTCTCTCTCGATCTCACTTTCTCTCAATATATCTTTCTCTCTCTTTCAATCTCTTTCTCTCAATATATCTTTCTCTCTCTTTCAATCTCTTTCTCTCAATATATCTTTCTCTCTCTTTCAATCTCTTTCTCTCAATATATCTTTCTCTCTCTTTCAATCTCTTTCTCTCAATATATCTTTCTCTCTCTTTCAATCTCTTTCTCTCAATATATCTTTCTCTCTCTTTCAATCTCTTTCTCTCAATATATCTTTCTCTCTCTTTCAATCTCTTTCTCTCAATATATCTTTCTCTCTCTTTCAATCTCTTTCTCTCAATATATCTTTCTCTCTCTTTCAATCTCTTTCTCTCAATATATCTTTCTCTCTCTTTCAATCTCTATCTCAGTATCTCACTCTCTTTATTTTTTTACAGTGAGATTCATCCTGTTCAAGTCTTGGTTGCCACTCAAGTTAGTGTTACAGTGTAAGAGGCATTGTTTATGCGAACATGTGAGGAACATAAAAGTTAACCCTGATTTCAGCCTGATCTGGCTCCTGTAAAGGTAGAGGATGGCGAGAGGAGTCAGGTACTTACTTGAGCGGTACAGGGAACCAATCATTTCTTGAGCATTTTTAGCAATGAATAAATAGAGATTCAAACAGGAGAGATTATGGACAGTCCTCCTGGGCCCTAGCAATCAATGCAGACATCCCCCCCCAGGGGTCTCTTCTCTGACGAACTCTCTTTCTACATTACATAAATGATCTACCTAAGAGTATACTGTGATCATTTATGAATATCTATGCTTATACAACAGTATATGGGTGCACCTCTAAAACTATAGATGACCAAAGATTGTCTGCTGATCTCTCCTGCGATCAAGCTCTAAGATTTCAATGCCTCAAAAGCCGAACTGGTTACATTCCCTAATTGCCGATTGGACCCTGAACTATCATCAATTATAATGAATGGATGTCTCCTCAGTGATACAACTCTTACTAATTAATTCTTACCTTTCTCAAGGTTATTTGCGTGTAACTGCATATAATGAACCCAACTGGAATTGGAACTTAACTCACCAAATAGCAATTCCAAGTCATTATCCGTTAAACCACCTGCACATCCAAGCTTGCAGCACCTGGTATTCCCAAGTGGTCACCCATATATTGACTAACTAGGCTCAACATTGCTTATCTTCAGTGATCGTATGTGCCTTGAATGACTATTGGGCCTTAAACTCAAATTAGACCCAATATAAAGGAGATTACTCATCAAAAACAAGCTCATACCTTTCATAAAATTTGTGTATTTTAATCATAAGTTATTTGCATTATATATTATGTTTAATGTACTTTTAGTCATTTTATATTTTTAAATCACATAAAATTTGGTAAAGCATGAGCAAATTATAATTCCGAAAATGTGGCACAGAGAAAAAATAGTTTGGGAACCACTGGCCTAAACTGTACCTCTTACTCTATAATCCTCTACCTTGAGTGGCTCTTAGGCCTTGTACATGGGGAACCTCACTGTAAAAAAAATAATAATAATAATAAAGAGGTTGTGTTGTTCGCTTTATAGACATATTTTCAGTTCCTGTGCAGTCCTGAAAGCAATCTTTTTTAAAACTAAATAACCCTCCTTGTGTAAACAGGAGAGGGTTTAGTGAGCCTCTGATAAATGAGGTGTAAGACTAATTAACTCATTAACTCTTAATTTGTTTTTTTTTTTTTTTCTTTCTCACTCTTAATTCAGGTGGTTTCTGTTTTCATACGAGCTGAACTACGTTAATTGTCCTTTTTTTGTGCTTGACTCATTTTTTTTTTTTTTTTTAATTATCTCCATTTTTATTGCCACAATAAAATTCTGTGCTGCTTATAAGATTATCTTAATATCTAGTTGAAATATTTTTCTTACCATTGTTCAAACAATACAAGGCACAAGAGCCACTCAAAGTAGAGGGTTACTGAATGAAATCATTGTATAGATGTAAAAAGAATTGTAGATTTTGAGGATATGTAGGATACATAATGGTTGACCTTAGACTTGAAGAGGTTAAGATTTTAGGGGAAAGAAAAAAACTCCCTCAGATTGATTTTTCTATTTAAAAAAAAATAATAAAAATGCTAGAATATAAGAAAACAAAAAATTATTATTAATGAGAGAGTACAATAAAAGAACAGAAATTAAGAAGACAGAAAATAACGATTGACATTGCATTTAAATTTTTGAAGATCAAAGTTGACTAGAAAGCAAAAGGCTGGAAGAGGATTTTGACAAGCAAGAAGTGCAATGGAAAAAACTGTTAGCATAGAACTTATGGTTACATCAAAACATTTTAACTGCAAAATGATGAGACCTTGCTGCCAATCTAGTACTGCACTTAAATTCATAAAGTCTAAGTACCATAGAAGAAAGTTCATCAGAACAATTACCATGAAAATATATTGACTCATTTTCTGTGGGTTTTCAACCCTATTCAGATTATCTAAACACTAAAAATATTTTCTAGATTGTAAGAATTTTGGTGGGGGAATAATAATACAATAGTGATACAACTCCTACTAATTAACCGACAACTGGGAGGGAGTTGTGAATTCATATGCATGTAAGTGCATATAACAAATACAACTAGAACTTAACTTTCCAATAAGCAATTTCAAGCCATTATCCATTACACCACCTGCATATCCAAGCTTGCAGGACCTGGTATTCCCAAGTGGTCACCCATCTAGGGATTGACCAGGCTCAATGTTTCTTAACTTTGATGATTGTATGTTGTCTTTTGTTTTTTATGTGTTTGTCTTGTTCATTGTTTACTCAAATATTGACATGGATTAGTTTTATCCTTTTACTGTTTTTTGTTTTTTTTTCCTAAGTTTTCACCCCAAGCAAGGTGGGAGGGAGTACAACTAGTACGCAAGAGAGAGAGTGGGAGCAATAGTAAAGAGGTGGGATAGAGGAAAGGATGAGGAGAAGGATGAGGAATAGATCAAGGCATCTGGAGATGTTGACATTGCATTTGAATAGTTGGAGATTATAGCTATCAGGGAATGAAGTAAGAGGAAGGGAGTTCCACACTTGGGAAGTGCGAGACATGAAACTATTGGAATAGAAGAGACGTCTACATTTAACTGTTTTAACAGTGAAAGGGTGGGACTGAGATGCCAACCTTGAAGCACATTTAAATTCATGCAGTTTGAGAACTCGTGAAAGTAGCTTGTCTGAGCAATTACCATGAAAGTATTTGTAGAAAAGACAGAGGGAGGTGACTGCATGTCTGTGAGTGAGTGACTGTAAACGAGATGCTAGATCAGGGCCAACCACATTGCATATCTGTCTCTGCATTTATGTTACAATGATACCTTGGATTAGTGAAAGAGTGATCTAGTATTAATGGGAGTTTCCTTTCAAATTTTTATGTTTTTGTAATGTGGAAAGCCAACATCTTTATCATTATAAATGTTTTTTCTTTATTTTATAGAAAAATTCATCCACACTAACAACTGTATTTTCATTCGCACTTTGCAAAAGCATATATTACATTGAGGTGAGTACATAGTAATTTTTTTTCATTTCATTTTTTTTTTATTCATTTCACTCCAAGCAAGGCAATAAAGCCACTAAAACACAGGGTTTTAGTGAAACATTATTAAGAAGTGAAAAATAATCAAGAGAGTAGATAATGATTGACATTGCATTTAAATTTTTGAAGATCAAAGTTGACTGGGAAGCAAAGAAGCTGGAAGAGAGTTCCACAAGCGAGAAGTGCGAGAGAAGAAACTGTTAGCATCGAACTTAGGTTACATCTAGTCAATTCAACTGTAAATTGATGCGACCTTGCTATCAATCTACTACTGAGCTTAAATTCATGAAGTTTAGGTACCATAGTAGAAAGTTAATCAGAACAATTATCATGAAAATAATTTATAGAAAAGGCACAGGGAAGTCACATTACGATGGTGAGAAAGTTATTGAAGCAGTGATATCAGCTCAGGACTAATAACATTGCAGATTTTTCTTTGGATTTTATCAAGAATTGCTAAATATATAGCAGGAGCACCTTATATCTGGCAGCAATATTCAAAGTATGGATGAATGGTAGACTTATAAATACGTAAGATAGATTCTGGAAAGTGAAATTGTGTACTTTTACTTATAGTTCACTTGGATTTAATTGTTTATTGTTATTTGTTCTTTTCTATTAAGAAAGTTCAGAATTACTCTTCCAGAATATCTAACTTTGAAATTATATACACTGTTTATGTAACCTATTTATTCTATATATAAAACTTTGTGACTTTCATTAGTCTGACCATCACACCCTCTAAAATAGCAATTGGCTGATCAAAACCATATTTAGGGGAGAAGTGCAAACAGATAACAGGGTACAGAGTACAATTGGTTTTACTAGGGTGCATGGTGTACAATAAATTTTCATTTGTGTTTGTTTTTTGTTTTTTTGGTGGGGGGGGTAAAATTTTTATTGTTTAATATATGAAATGCTCGCACCATTTTAAAAACAATTTAATGATTGAAATAACAAATACTTATTTAATCAAATATTGTTTTTTGCATATCTTTGAGTTTTTATATATACAAGAATCTAGGTTCCAGTTAACCATATGTTTGTGAGAACTATAAACAAATCACAAGGCCAAATGCTTTAAAAAGTTTGAATTTGGCTCCAGGAAGAAATATTTACATATGGCCAGTTGTATGTTGCCTGCTCAAGAGTAAGAAATTCTAAGAATTTATTCTATGCTGTTTTTCTTTAAAAATATTCTTTACCTTGGAGTCTTATTAAATTAAAGACGTTATTAAACCAAGAAGTAGGGTTTTTGTCAAAGTATTTTTCCAAACAAATAAGCTTATTCAAACTTCATTGATTAGTTTGTGAAATTGAACAAAATGTAGAGTTTGTATATCTCTAAAAAAGAAATGTTAACAATAACTTCAAAAATACTAAATATTATGAGGATTTGATGCAAAAAAAAGGTTCTATTTCAGATTAAATTAAACATTTCCAACCAATAAATGTTTGGTATTTATTGACCAAACAGCATCATAGTTGAAATTTGTAAAATCCTTGTTTGAAAGCAGTTTTTCAGGAAAATAGACTTCTCATTCTGCTGCTATTGCTCTTTCTAATACTGATTGGAGTTAATCACTTGTTCAACAGTTTTGCTACAACTCTGAAATTAAATTTCAAATTCTACCAAGATAGGGTTACAGTTAAATTCACTTTCTGCACAAGAAAATATTAAACACAGAATTTTGCTTATTGGAAAGATGTCAGTGATCAACACTCAAATTGAGTGTCCCTGGAAGAAATTTTGCCACTACATTTCCATTTGTTAAACAGTTGCTTCCATCACTGTTAACTGCGTACTATTGATATTTTTTTCCAATATTTAATAACTTTTATTAACGTTGGGATCATCGTTTCAAACTTTACATTTTTAAATAAAAAAAAGGGACAGATAACTATTTAAGAATTTATGGAAAAATTTGATGCTCTATTTATATTATGAACAGGACCCACCTACTAAAAAATTTGATGCTCTATTTATATTATGAACAGGACCCACCTACTAAAACATTTGATGCTCTATTTATATTATGAATAGGACCCACCTACTAAAAAATATGATGCTCTATTTATATTATGAACAGGACCCACCTTCTAAAACATTTGATGCTCTATTTATATTATGAATAGGACCCACCTTCTAAAACATTTGATGCTCTATTTATATTATGAATAGGACCCACCTTCTAAAACATTTGATGCTCTATTTATATTATGAACAGGACCCACCTACTAAAAAATTTGATGCTCTATTTATATTATGAATAGGACCCACCTACTAAAAAATTTGATGCTCTATTTATATTATGAATAGGACCCACCTACTAAAAAATTTGATGCTCTATTTATATTATGAATAGGACCCACCTTCTAAAAGATTTGATGCTCTATTTATATTATGAACAGGACCCACCTACTAAAAAATTTGATGCTCTATTTATATTATGAATAGCACCCACCTTCTAAAACATTTGATGCTCTATTTATATTGTGAACAGGACCCACCTACTAAAAAATTTGATGCTCTATTTTTATTATGAAGAGGAAACACCCTTTAAAAAAAAATTCAATGCTCTATTTATATTATGTATAGGACCCACCTTATAAAACATTTGATGCTCTATTTATATTATGAACAGGACCTACCTACTAAAAAATTCGATGCTCTATTTATATTATGAACAGGATCCACCTTCTAAAAAATTTGATGCTCTATTTATATTATGAACAGGACCCACCTACTAAAATATTTGATGCTCTATTTATATTATGAACAGGACCCACCTTCTAAAAAATTTGATGCTCTATTTATATTATGAATAGGACCCACCTTCTAAAACATTTGATGCTCTATTTATATTATGAACAGGACCCACCTACTAAAATATTTGATGCTCTATTTATATTATGAACAGGACCAACCTACTAAAATATCTGATGCTCTATTTATATTATGAATAGGACCCACCTACTAAAAAAATTGATGCTCTATTTATATTATGAATAGGACCCACCTTCTAAAAAATTTGATGCTCTATTTATATTATGAACAGGACCCACCTACTAAAAATTTTGATGCTCTATGTATATTATGAACAGGACCCACCTACTAAAACATTTGATGCTCTATTTATAATATAAACAGGACCCACCTACTAAAAAATTCGATGCTCTATTTATATTATGAATAGGACCCACCTAGTAAAAAATTTGATGCTCTATTTATATTATGAACAGGACCCACCTTCTAAAAAAGGAAAAAAAAAAAAAAAAACAATAATCTTTTACTTTTGACAATTGTGATTTCAGAAAAGTCTGATGAATGTTAATCTGCCATTCTCCATTCTTGTTCTGACCTGACTCTTTACATGGCAGTTGGAGTCAGGTATTTGCTGGATTGATGCAAGGAACTGACTATTCTTTTTGTGGTGACACCAATATATGTGTTCCATCTGAGGTTGAGAGTGAGCTTTAGCTTCAGTAGCCATTTGAGGCAAGGAGCCTCTTTGAGGAGGATATTGTGAAATGAATTTATAACCTGAAATTTTGATTTTTGATCTTAACCTCCCTCCACCCTATCCCTATTGCTACATTCATAGTCTTTAGATGTGTACATTCAATCAGAATACACACTAACAAATAAAAGGGTTCCTGGGTGGAGAATACCCCCTAACACATAACAAGGGTTACTACATGGAGAATAATCCCGAACAAATAACAAGGGTTACTGGATTGAGAATTGTTATAGTGGAACAGACCTATTCTATAGTTAATAGACTCCTCTCCCACCTATAATAAGTAGGAGTAGTAAGTGTAACGAGTTGCTCAGTCAGTCAGTCGATGTCGGACGACAGTTGAATACTAAAGTATCAGCGTCCACAACTAGATTACTCTGCGTTATACCTATTATATTAAGTTCCTAACGTTTTGTACATTGAACCTATTTTAGGACTGACTTAGTACAAATACAAGCTTCCACTGTGAAATCACTCCACAACAATAATTTGGCCATGAGGATTTGAACTCATATGGAGGAAGAAAAAATTTGTTCGCCACAGTATAATTTGGTAACGAAGATTCGGATTCATACGGTGGAAGAAAAAAAAAAATTTCGCTTGCCACATTATTTTGGTGATGAAAATTCATACTCATATGGAGGAAAAAGAAAAATTTGCTCATCACAATAATTTTTGCGACAAAATCTCGGATTCACACTTTTTTTGATTCACAAGTTTTTCGAAAGACAAGATGTCAACTTAGTGACAAAAAAATCTGTCGTATTCTCAAATGAGAAAAGAATTTTTTTTCTCGATAATACAGTTTGCTCAAATAGGTCACGAATTGCAAATTCGTTGGACAACTCTCCCCCCCCCCCCGATAAAGTATTTAGGCATTGTGTAAATTTTTGCGAAGATGGAGGAATGCAAAAATATGCAGCTACAGGAGGAAATTTTCAATAGACAAATGCAATTTCAACAAGAAATGGAACAGATGCATAAGGAGTTTCAAAACAAAATTCTGGAAATAACTGAGAAGAGGAAAGAGAAAAATCTACAAAATGATTCTTTCCCAGAGAATACAATATGGAATTCAATTGAAATATTCACGTACAGTCCAGATGAAGAGATAACTTTTGAGGAGTATTAAAAAAAATATACAGACATGTATAACGAGGACTGCCGCTCATGGTCTGAAGGAAAGAAGGTTAGGCTTCTTTTAAGCAAATTAGAAACTGCTGAGCATAACAAATTCGTAAACTACATTTTACTGAATAAAACTAGTGAGTTGACATTTACCGAGGTGGTAAATGTATTAAGTGAATTATTTAGTAAAAAGACATCTTTGTTTCACAAGAGGTGGAAATGTTTGAATCTGATGAAAGATGATGAGCAAGACTATATAACGTATGCAGCCAATGTGAATAAGCATTGTGAAGAATTTAAGCTGGCAGAGTTAAGTGCTGACAATTTTAAGTGCTTGGTGTTTGTTCAAGGACTGGTATCAGAGAGAGGCGCAGAGTTGAGAAAATTAGTACTGGCTAAATTGGAAAGCAAGCTGAGTGTTACGTTACAGAAGTTGGCAGAAGACTGCACAAGATATGTTAGTGTAAAGAAAGATTCTAAAAAGATAGAACAGTCTGGCATTTCGCATGTAAGGAAAATACGCTACAAAAAAGAAAGTCAGTCTACCAAGAAGAATTCTAAAATTGCGGATTATCAAACAAAAAGTGAAATACCAGAGAAAAATAAACAAACTCCCAAAGCCATGTTTTGCTTGTGGTGAACTTCACTGGTACAGATATTGCAATTTTAGGAATAAAAAATGTTTCAACTGTAAAAGAGTGGGTCATAAAAGCTCGCACTTCAGGTCAAAAAATAAAGACAATAAAATAAGAAAATTAAAGTCCGACGAGGTGAACAATGGAATAACCAGAAAATTTGTTACCATCGAAATAAGTAATAAAAAAATAAAAATGCAACCCAACACTGGTTCCGACCTATCTATTATAAATTTGCATACATGGAAGAAGTTGGGGAAACCAACTTTAATGAAAACAAATAAAGGTCAGTGACGGGAGAAAAAATACAATTTATTGGAGAATTTGTTACAAATGTCACATTAAATAAAAAATGCGAAAAGCTAAACTATTTGTCATAGAAAATACCATGAACTTGCTTTGTACGAATTGGATAACAGAATTCCAATTATGGGATCTACCGATAAATTCTTTCTGTTACAAGGTAGAAAGTTTAAACTCCGAAGATCAAAAATTAGTAAAGAAACTTAAGGAAACATTTCCTACTGTTTTTTTCTCCAGGGTTGGGAACATGTACCAAGATGGAGGCAAAATTCCAGCTAAAAGAAAACGCTCAGGCAGTATTCAAAAAGAAAAGGAATGTGCCATTCGCTTCAATTGAACAAATAGATAAAGAATTGGACAGATTAGAAAAAACCGGTGTACTTGAAAAAGTTGAGTATAGTGAATGGGCTACACCGACGGTATACATGAAAAATAAGTCTAAAGAAATTCGTGTTTGTGCTGATTTCTCCACGGGTTTAAATGCGGCACTCAAAGACTATAATTATCCTCTACCAACAGCAGGAGAAATATTTGCGAAGCTTAATGGAGGCAAAATATTTCCGAAGATAGACCTCAGCGATGCATATTTGAAAATACCGGTAGAAAAAGAAACGTCAAAACTTTTGTGTATAAACACACATCGGGGTCTGTATACATTTAATAGACTACCTTTTGGGATTAAGGTAGCGCCCGCCATTTTCCAACAAGTAATGGATTCGATGTTGGGTGGTCTAGATTTTGCTGTAGCGTATCCGGACGACATCCTCATGAGAAGTACAAGTATAGCAGAACACATGGAACATGTAAATGTAGTAGTTTCAAGAATACAGGATTTTGGATTTAAATTCAAGGAAAGCAAATGTGAGTTATTTATGGAGAAAATAAAATATTTGGGGCAGATCATTGATAAGAATGGTGGAAGGCCAGACCCAGAGCGAGCAGCGGCTATAAAAGACATGCCAGCTCTGAATGATATTACCACATTACAAAGTTTTTTTGGATTAGCCAATTATTACCAAATATACATCCCTAAAATATATGATCTGCGGGCACCATTAAAGGAACTGCAGAAGAAAGGAAAACCCTGGAAATGGACTAATGAATGCCAAAAAGCATTTGAAAAGATAAAGGTAGTGTTAACCTCGGAACTATTTTTAACCCAATTACAACCCGGATTTAGAGATCATAGTAGCTTGCGATGCAAGTGCGTATGGAGTAGGAGCATGTATCTTACACAAAATGACAGATGGTCAAGTAAAACCAATTGCTCATGCTTCTAGAGAACTACTTCCTGCTGAGAAGAATTACTCTCAGATAGAGAAAGGCGCTAAGAATAATATTTGCAGTAGCAAAATTTCACCGTTTTCTCCACGGTTGACATTTTAAGCTACAAACCGACCATAATCCTCTAATTTCGATTTTCGGATCGAAAAAGGGTTTGCTGGCGCATACAGCCAACTGTCTACAGAGATGGGGTACAATATTGCTAAACTATAACTTCAGCATGCAGTACATACCATCGAATAAATTTGGCTACGCTGATGGGCTGTCCAGGTTAATTCCAAAAGTGAGCGAGCCATTAGAAGACACGGTAATTGCCTCACTGAAGTCAGAAGAAGAGCTGAAATTTACTGTGTGTAATTCAGTTCGGGAAATTCTGGTAACTCTAGAAAAAATAAAAGAAGGGACAAGTATATTTTGAAAATAAAAGAAAAAATAGCCGAGAGGGACCAGTACACAACAAATGTTTTTTCGCTTTGCAATACAGTATTGTTGTACAGGGAACATGTGGTGATTCCATACACACTGCAGAAGCAAATACTAAAGGATTTTCTTACTGGTTACTCAGGCAGCACAAGGATGAAGAGCCTAATGCGAAATTTTGTATATTGGCCGAATATAGACAGGGACATTGAGAACGCAGTGGCAAAATGTAAAGGCTGTGCTTTAGCTGCAAAGGCACCCCCAATAAAATTTAACCCCTGGCCAAAAACAGACTTACCATGGTCTAGGTTACATGTGGATTTTGCAGGTCCACTGAATGGATACCATTACATCATAGTAGTGGATAGTTTCTCGAAATGGCCTGAGATACAAAGGATAAGAAATCCGACGACGCAAAGTGCTAAAAACTTCTTGCTGGAATTGTTCGCAAGGTTTGGTGTAGTAGATACAATTGTGACGGACAACGGAAGTCAGTTCACGTTGAAACAATTTAAAGATTTCTGCAAGGAATACAATGTCGAACATGTTACCACAGTTCCATATCACCCAAGATCAAACGGGTTAGCTGAAAAATTTGTGGACATTCTGAAAAGAGCTCTAAAGAAAGCTAGGGAAATACCTGCAGATGAAGCCCTACAGAAGTCTCTACAGGTATACAGAATTACCCCAAATAACGGAACACCAGCCTCACAGTCGTCAGCCCAGGTGATGTTTGCATGTCGGGTAAGATCTGTCTTTGACAAATTACGACCAAAAAAGACAAAGCCAGGTAGAGGAAACTTTATTCAAGTAAAAAAATACAATCCTGGTGAAAAAATATATTTTAAGGTCTATAAACAGAATAAATCATTCTGGGAGATTGGAAAAATAGAAAAGCGGATTGGCAATATGATGTACTTGGTGAAAGGCGAAAAATTCACATGCAGAAGGCACATTAACCAGATCAGATGTGGTTGACAGCGGTCCCGCGGAAGAAATGCCAATGGAGGTGATTTTCGATACGTTTGATCTAACAACGCCTGCAATGATTTTACCTGAGGTACGCCGATCCAGGAGAAAAAGAAAGGCAACTGATCATTTAAAAGTGGATCCAAAACGTAGGAGATACGCTACGATGTTGCTAAAAAAATAAAGTTTTTTTTTTTTTTTTTTTGTTTTTTCTTCATATTTCCTGTAAAAAATTAATAAAGAAAACTGTTTTACTCCTACAGAGTAAAGTTTTAGGAGTGGGGTGTTATGGTGGAACACACCTATTCTATAGTTAATAGACTCTCCCACCTATAATAAGTAGGAGTAGTAAGAGTAACAAGTCAGTCATCGATGTCAGACGACAGTTAGTCGAATACTAAAGTATCAGCATCCACAACTAGATTACTCTGCGTTATACCTATTATATCAAGTTCCTAACGTTTTGTACGTCGAACCTATTTTAGGACCGACAGTACAAATACAAGCCTCCACTGTGAAGTCACTCCACAACAAGAATACGCCCTAACATGTAACAAGGGTTGCTCGGTGGAGAATACACCCTAACAAATAACAAGGGTTGCTGGTTGGAGAATAATTAAACATCCATAAGACTGTGTAGGCTCTTTTGAATTCTGCCGAGGCTGGACAGTAAAGATTAGGTGGTACCAGCCCAAATATGGCAGCTATACTCTGTTCTTAGTCTGATCTGACTCTTGTAAGACAGATCCTGGCAGCGGGAGTTTGGCATTTTCTGGAGTGATAAAAGGAACTGACAATTCTTCCAGTATCTTTTGTGATGACACGAATATATGTGTTCCCTTTGAGATCAGGAGTGAGGTTTAGTGCCAGCAGATAAAATTTCAGCTAATGTGTTAACATGTTCATTCTGGATTACATTTTTTGTTAGTTTCCAAACTGCATGAATTTAAATGTGCCAGCAGGTCGGCAACTTAGTCCCAACTTTTCACTGTTGAAACGGTTAAATGTAGCTGTCTCTTCTACTCCAACAATTTCATGTCTCACACTTCCTGTCTGTGGAACTCCCTTCTTTTTACTTGCTTCCCTGATAGCTATAATCTCCAACTATTCAAATGCAATGTCAATTGACATCTCCAAATGCCTTGATCTATTCCCCGTCCTTCTCATCCTTTCCTCTTTCACGCCTCTTTACTCTTACTCCCACTCTCTGTAACCCCTTGCGTGCTAGTGGCACTTCTGCCTGGCTTGGGGTGAAAAGCTTAAAACAATACCAAATATAGACAAAAGTCAATTTACCAAGTAGCCAGTCAGAGTAGCAATCCAAGCTGAAGTAGTAAGAGGAATTATTAGGAAATCTTCATGCACCATATATAAATATCAGGCTACTTGATAAGTTGCCTATCAAAGTAGTAGTCAAAGTAACAGTCCAGGTTGAAGTAGTTATAGGAGTCTGCCTGTGTTTTGTTTATTTCCTGTCATACGAAAATTGACTAAAAGAACAAGTTATGTAAAAATCGCCTCAGCAAATTCTTGATTATGAAATCTTGTATTTTCTCTTTATTTGCTTTTTTTCTTTTTCTTTGTGGAGGAGTTGAATATTTTTATAAGGCCAATTCGTCATCTACACAACTTTCCACAAATCAAACCCAGTTCCTTTATTTGTATTTGGTGAATTAATTTCATTTGCCCCTTAAAAATAATGGAAAACTAAATAACATTTGATTAACTGCTGTGGAATAATTTTTTTTCTCTTTAATTAAATCTAGATCCGAAAGGCTTGGGAAAGTGGCGACTTTTGCTGGGATATTAAGAGAGACAAAGGATCTTGTTCTGTAACTATATGTTCTGAGAAGATGTTTATACCTCGTAAGTCCTTTTTACTGCTAATTGTTTGAAAGGATTCCATTCTCTTTCATAATGAAGTTATTGGTGCTGTTTTCCTTCTTGTTTATAGAACAGAATTTCTCTTTGTCATTATATGCTTGTTTCCCCTGCAAAATATGTAATTATTAATTTTTTTTCTCAACTATCAAAGCTAATACAACAGCTTTTTCTCATTTCTTTACTACAACTTGGACAAGTCAGGTAATTGTTGGAAACAGCTTTTCTATGTTGCTGTGTGAAGAACAACACTGAAAATGGTATGAAGCATAAGAACTGCACTGATTTCAAGGGTATTAGTGTAAAATTGTTGCAATTTGAACAAATTGTGCTGATAATTGAAACTCTTCTCAATATTTCTTTGTTTATGAATGGATTTCATCTCTTTTTCTCTCATCTGTCACTTCTTTCATCTCCGTCTTGCTTTTCCACTCCTTTCTCTCTCTATCTTTTCCACTCCTTTCTCTCTCTATCTTTTCCACTCCTTTCTCTCTCTATCTTTTCCACTCCTTTCTCTCTCTATCTTTTCCACTCCTTTCTCTCTCTATCTTTTCCACTCCTTTCTCTCTCTATCTTTTCCACTCCTTTCTCTCTCTATCTTTTCCACTCCTTTCTCTCTCTATCTTTTCCACTCCTTTCTCTCTCTATCTTTTCCACTCCTTTCTCTCTCTATCTTTTCCACTCCTTTCTCTCTCTATCTTTTCCACTCCTTTCTCTCTCTATCTTTTCCACTCCTTTCTCTCTCTATCTTTTCCACTCCTTTCTCTCTCTATCTTTTCCACTCCTTTCTCTCTCTTTTCCACTCCTTTCTCTCTCTTTTCCACTCCTTTCTCTCTCTCTCTTTTCCACACTTTTCTCTCTCTCTCTCTTTTCCACACTTTTCTCTCTCTCTCTCTTTTCCACACTTTTCTCTCTCTCTCTCTTTTCCACACTTTTCTCTCTCTCTCTCTTTTCCACACTTTTCTCTCTTTTTTTCTCCCTTTTCTCTCTTTTTTTCTCCCTTTTCTCTCTTTTTTTCTCCCTTTTCTCTCTTTTTTTCTCCCTTTTCTCTCTTTTTTTCTCCCTTTCCTCTCCTCTCTGCTTTCTCTTTTTATTCCTTCTTTCTCATTTCCTCTGCTTTCTCTCTCCCATCTATTTTTGTTTACTTAATGCTAAATGACTTTTTTTTCTAGGTGTACCTTGTCATCAAGATAAGAATAAAACAAATTCCAAAATAAGCACTCCAGAGGAAAGCAATGCATCTACGACACTATTCATAGCTTGTGGTCTGTTTGTCCTATATTTAATCCTGCAAGCAGTTTATATTTTGATATGTAAGTATTAGATATATTTGATACAGTTCCCATTATCTGACTATAAGCTTAGAGCATGCATAATTTTTCAAATAAATTAGGTAAATTCTGTGATACCTCTATGTGGTGAACAGTCCCGTAGAAGCAAGCGAGCCAGAGTGGCTTGCATCTGGTGTATAGGAGAATAAGGGTCTTACCTTAATGGGCAGCACGTGACATCAAGTTTGCTTTGTGAAAATGGCATTACTCTCCCGTCCAGACATTCTAGCAGTATGTGCAAGAATGGTTTTTTTTTTGTACAGTTTGGAATGCTTCCACCAATACCAAGTCGTGTGCTGATTGGTAGAACTGGAGGAGGCAATTTGCCTGTGTAACCGAGAATAACAGCAAAGAAAGCTGATTGGCTGGGAACCGTGGTGTTGGCCTGATAAAAGAGTGCTGGAGCCATGAAAAAGGGGAGAAAAAAAAAACGTTGACTATTCGTAGTGACGTGTGAAGAAGGCGAAAACGGTGAATTGAACCAGCGATATTGTGATTTGTACAAGTGACTGTTGGGAGAGCAATAGACTTATTTATGCTACAAGCTATTTCGGCGATTTTTCTCTAATCATGGCGGACAGAAGTTTCGATATCAGGCTGATACCTGAATTCAGTGGAGCTGCTACCGATTTACCAATTGTAGAATGGATTGAAAATGTGGAGTTGGCTTGTGAACTTTGCGAGATGAAGAAAGTCGAGCGGGTATTGCTACTGCGCTTGCGAGCCGGGGCTCTCTCTGTATATCGGCAACTCACAAAAGAGCAGAGGTCAGATCCAGAGCAGATTAAGCAGGCCCATAAACTGCATATGCAGTGGATTCATTCACTGCGTATGATCAGTTTGTGTCACAACGATTTCGGCCAGGGGAAACGGTAGACGAATTTTTAGCAGAGCTGAAACGGCTAGCTTTGTTGGTTGGCGGCCAACTGCCTGAACGATGGATGACGTGTGCCTTCGTTTCTGGACTGCCACAACAAGTCAAGCAACTTCTCCATGCATCATCCAGAATGGACACTATGACGTTGAACCAGATCCTGACTTGCACTTGGGCCGTTATGATCGATAGCAAAGAGCCGGATGAGTCAGTTGCCGCAGCAGCTCAACAGACGAATATAGCAGCTCAACGGACGGACGGCATTGTGTGCTTTAAATGTTTTGGTCCCAACCACCTGGCAAAGGATTGCAGGCAAGGCTACTCGGAGAAGACAGCTAGCCAGACCCGACGATCCCGCCGCGGGATACAGTGTTTTCGGTGCAACAAGGTTGGACACATTTCCTCATAGTGCCAGGGAAACGAATCCGGGGAACAGACGTCAGCGCCGGTCTTTTCTCCAAGCAACTAAAAAACGTGGCGCTACCTATCATTGAGGTGGCCGTAGACGGAAAGAAGTGCACGGCCATGGTTGATTCTGGGTGCTCACGGACGTTAGTGAGCAAATGTGCATGTCGCAATTGGCGACCAATGAAGACGCAAGTCCTAACTGCCGACGGTAAGGCACTAAAATGCCGTGGACAGGGCAATATTGCGTTGAATGTTAGTCGTGCTCAACCCGTGTACATTGATGCCCTAATTGTGGACGGACCACTACTTGGGTTTGATCTGTTTCTTGGGATTGACGCAATTAAAGAATTAGGAGTGCACATAAATTCCTCGGGAGAAGTTCAATTTTCTGAAGAAGCAAGTAAGCCCCAATGTGCTGCTATTTCTATCATTGAACCCGACTTTGGTGTGGCGTTCGACCGTCATAACAAAGTATGGACAGCCTCATGGAAGTGGACCAATGGACAACCACCTATAACCCTGAAGAATAGAGTGGCAGAATATTCAGTACCTGACTATGCACGGGACGAATATGAAAGGGAACTGCAGTCCTGGCTGGATAATGGATGGCTGCGACCATACCCCCGAAGATGAACTTGGTCCACCGAAGTGTCTAATCCCATTAGTGGCAGTGATACAAGAGAGCAAGCAGAAGGTCCGTCCAGTACTGGATTACTGCGAGTTGAATGGTTTTGTAGAACCATATACTGCTAACGCAGAGGTTTGTGCACATAAGTTGCGAGAATGGCGACGATTGGGGGCCTGATGTATCTTTATTGGACTTGCGGAGGGCGTATCTGCAGATACATGTGGAGAAGGCGCTATGGCCCTATCAAACTGTTATAGTGAAGGGGCAAAGATATTGCCTCACTTGACTGGGATTCGGTTTAAATGTGGCACCTCTCATTATGAAAGCCATAATTGACGCAGTATTATCTCAAGACAAAACCATTGCGAATGCCACATCGGCATATGTTGATGACATTTATGTCAACGAGAGTCTCATTCCTGTTGCACGTGTGAGAGAGCTCCTGTCCAAGTACGGACTAGTGTGCAAGGAACCAATGAGATTAGAAGACGAACGGAGCTAAGGTGCTGGGCTTACAGGTCTGGAGTGACAATGGAACTCTCCGATGGAGGCGAGGTGTAGAAATCCCGATATCCCTCCAAGGATAACTCGCCGGCGCATATTCTTGTTATGTGGAAAACTTGTGGGCCACTTTCCCGTTTGCGGCTGGCTACGAGTGGCCACTGCATTTGTGAAACGACAAGCAAGTGCTTTAACCACAGGATGGGATGACGAAGTTGAGAATACCTCTATTAATTGCATGTTAACCGACATCATAGCCAGAATACGCGAGGCCGATCCAGTAGGAGGAGACTGGTGTGTGAGTGGCTGCGAAATGAACGTATGGGTGGATGCGAGTTCCGTAGCCACAGGTGTCGTATTAGAGGTAGATGGAAACGTTATTGAGGATGCATCATGGCTACGCCCGGTTGGAGATGCTAAGCACATCAATTTGGCCGAGCTAGATGCAACGATAAAGGGCATAAATTTGGCTCTTCAATGGCAAGTGTCAACAATACATCTTTTTACTGATTCAGCATGTGTTCATCAGTGGATTTCGAACACCTTAACTGGCAAGGCTCAAATAAATACGAAGGTGTCTGGTGAAATGTTAGTGCGGAGACGGCTAAACACACTTCGCGAGCTTGTAGCTGAATATGGCTTGACGGTGGACATAATACTGGTCAAATCCAACATGAATCTGGCTGACCAGCTGACCAGGGTGCCAAGAAAGTGGTTAAACCTACACAAGGAGGAAACGGAGCCAGTGCATTCAGTATGTGTTACTGCAACAACCAAGATGGACGCACGCCAAGTGGCTAATGTCCACCAAAAAACCGGACACCCAGGCATAAAAAGGACCCTGTACTTTGTCAGGTTGATAGACCCTTCAGTATCATCAGAAGTGGTAAAAGCCATTGTCAAGGAATGTGAGGCGTGCCAAACCATTGACCCGGCTCCAGTGCATTGGCGAAAAGGAAAGCTGAACGTGCGGGACAACTGGAATAGGTTAGCGATAGACATCACTCACCATGGTAGTAAGCATTTTCTGACAATTATTGATTGTGGGCCTTCTCGGTTCGCAATATGGTGTCCACTATGTCAACAAGATTCTACTGGTGTAGTTCGACAGTTAGAGGCAATTTTTTATGAATGGGGTCCACCACTCAAGATATTGACAGATAATGACACAGCATTCACGTGCAAACATTTCAAGAATTTTTTGAGTAATTGGGGTGTACGGTTGTGGTTCCAGTGTGCCTATGCACCTGCCGGGAATGGTATAGTAGAAAGAAGTCACCGAAGCATCAAAACCATTGCAGCTAGAAAGCAGTGCTCTATACCAGAGGCAGTTTACTGGTATAACGTTACCCCTAAAGATAATCATTTGCCTAGCACTGCACCTGCTGATGCACTTTATAGGTACCATACCCGTGTCTGGGGCATCGAGGCTATGTCCCCCATTGAATCGCAGAATATTCAAGGAGCATATGAAGTGGGAGACGTCATTTGGGTGAAAACTCCACATGGGAGGTGCACAACTAAATTTAGAATGGGTCACGTGGCTCGTTAATAGCCCACAGTCAGTGCACATTGATGGAGTTCCACGTCATGTGAAGGACTTGCGTCCCTTTATAGGAACGGTCCCGACAGATACACAGGACAGTGATTCTGAAGAGAGGGAGCGGTTAGTACAGTTGAGATCAACCCCATTGGTAGACACTGATCACTCGCTTGATACTGAATCTGTTATAGACGACTCCCAACTGTTAGCGCCCAAAATAATAATGTGGTACATCCTGCTAGCTTCCCTGATGACAGTTCATCTGAAGATGAAACTTGTGTTGCTCCACTCCCTCAACGAAGTACCCGGCAAAAACGACCTGCTCGCGACTGTATGTTTTGTGATCATGAGATCAGGGGGAAGTGTGGTGAACAGTCCCATAGAAGCAAGCGAGCCAGAGTGGCTTGCATCTGGTGTATAGGAGAATAAGGGTCTTACCTTAACGGGCAGCACGTGACATCAAGATTGCTTCGTGAAAATGTCATTACTCTCCCGTCCAGCCATTCTAGCAGTATGTGCAAGAATGGGTTTTTTTTGTACAGTTTGGAATGCTTCCACCAATACCAAGTCGTGTGCTGATTGGTAGAACTGGAGGAGGCAATTTGCCTGTGTAACCGAGAATAACAGCAAAGAAAGCTGATTGGCTGGGAACCGCGGTGTTGGCCTGATAAAAGAGTGCTGGAGCCATGAAAAAGGGGAGAAAAAAAAACGTTGACTATTCGTAATGACGTGTGAAGAAGGCGAAAATGGTGAATTGAACCAGCGATATTGTGATTTGTACAAGTGACTGTTGGGAGAGCAATAGACTTGTTTATGCTACACTCTAATAAACAGGTGAATCCTTGTTTGCAAGAACAGTTTTATTTCTGTTTGTGCTGTACAAGTGCATAATATTGAGAGTAATCAGTCTCAACATTCTAGCCGATTAAAAATTAATTAAAATGAAGCAAAACTTGTGAGTGGAAAAATGGAGGTCACCAGAACACCAAGTGTCACCAAAGTACCAATGTTGGCTAAAACACCAATAATCAAGGCAAGTCGTGTCCAAAGCACCAACGTTGGCTAAAATACCAACAGTCAGTGCCAGCAGTGGCCAAAACACCAACAGTCAATGCCAACATTGACCAAAACACTGATAGTTAATGCCAGTTGTTACTAAGGAACTTGTGGTCAGTGACCAAAGCAACAACATTGGCTAAAACACCAAAAATCAATGCCAATGATTGCCAAAGCCCTGACAATGCCAACAGTATTTTAGCACCAAAGTTGGCTAAAATACCAATAATCAGCTTCAGTTGTGGTTAAAGCGCTGACAGTCAATGCCTGTGATGGCCAAAACACCCAGCTGTAAGAAAGTACTCATACAATGTTACTCTCTCATCAACTGGAGAAATCCTACTCTCTCCACATGTTTTGGTTCCAATCTGCATCAGCATGCACAAAACCTGAGAAAGACCTCAAGGAGGTGAAAGGTGGGAAAATTGTGACAGCAAGAGATGAAAAACACAAATCACTTCCAATATATATAGTTATTTTTTTCAGAGAATCAGTTGGATAGGTCAGTGATACTGGAAACAATTTCTGACAGAACAGACAAATGGAGAAGATCTTCCCCTAGGCAAATGAGAATTTTGACTCTTTATCATCCTTCTGATCATTTCTACATCACATTGCACAGATCTCATCTACCAAATAGACAGTTTGGTACTTTCTCAAAGAACAGCCTGTACACTGCCAATTGGCATGAACAGAACTACCTTCAATTCTAACTGTGACAGTTTAATATAAGCCTGCAAGCAAAATTTTGTAGCTAAGTGGCACTTGTTCTCCAAAGTTTTCATTTACTTAGCTATTTTATTATATAACCTTTTCATCGGCAGGTAGCTACTTTATTACTTCTTATTTTATAGACTTAACTGCTGGTCATAAAAACACCAGACACTTCAAGGCTTATGGCCATATCATGTTGAAACACTGGTTTCTGTATGATCAATGGTTAAGCAGCAATGAGTCTGGTCAGTACCTAGATGGGTAACTGTTTGGAAATACCAGATATTGTAAGCTATTTTGTGTAATGGATAATGGCTTGGAACTGTTAATTAAACCAAATTCCAATTCCCTTTGTGTGTCTTATATTCACTTATGTGCAAATTTTCTTGGGAAAGTTATGAATCCACCTCTTGACCCAGCTATGGGTTAATTAGTAAGACTTGTATCACTAAAACCATTATTATACCCTCCCCCCCATAAAATTATAATGCCTGGTGTCGAACCTGGTAATCAATAATGTAATGTCTAATTTGTCCTTATCGGTGGTAACCAAATATGTACCTCTGTCATCAGCTCTAGACAGCAGTAACCAATTATGTCACTCAGTCCTCAAGTTCCCTGAAATGGCCGTGGTTACCATTTAGCTGATTTTTTCACTTGTTTTGTCACTGGTTTTGCGTTAGTGGCACGGTTCCACTTGACTTAGCTGGCATTTGTCTGTTCATGACCATTCACTCTTCTGCCATGTTTTTTGGTCTCAGAGGGTGAGAAGATCTTTGATAAAGCAAACTTGAAGTGATGACGGTTTGACAATTTGGGAGCTACACAAAAAAAAACAAGAATCCTTTGGAATAAAAAATTAACTCTGGTTAAAAATGTAACAATGATTTGTTGTACACAGTGGTTTTAACCCTTCCTACTTGTTGTTATAATCAAATGACACTGGGATCCCCTTCGGAGTCTGCAGTTTGTTTTTAGTAGCAACTTAAATTTCTAAGTTCTTGTCTTCACGTCTGGCACAAGGTCTTTGGTCAGGAGGTCTCGGTGAGCAATGCAGATTCTGGTGTTTCCCTCTCTGTCTCTCTTCTTGTCTCTCCTGTTCTCTCAACCGATTCCAAGTTCAAAAGATTCAAGTTATATAGTGTCCTGCAGGTGGCGGGGTTGACTAGGGTCTGGGTTTGGTTGTCTTCTACCTTAAGTATCAACATTTACTAAATTCTCATATATAAAAATACATTTACTCAAGTGATTTTCCAAATTTGGGGTTGTCCAGCTCCTTCTTTGAGTGGTCATAGGGATTAGGTTATCCTTTAACTCCTACTCTATTTACACTTTGCCTCGTACCATCACTCAGTATAGGTGTGCTAATCTCTTTCGTCTTTCCTCTTCCTTCTGCTTCTTCTCTTCTTTCTTCCCCCATTTTCTCAACAGCCAACCTCAGCTTGGCTTCCTGGGCTGAAATGATAAATCTAACTTCTCGATGGTGCAATGACTCATTTGTTCTTATTTATCAGCTTGCTTCATACTGGGATCCTCTCAATCAACCAGACTGCTCAAGAATTAGAGAAAGGAATATTTCCACTCCTTAAAATGAAAGTTTATATTTCTCTGTCTTAGCATTTTTTTAAATGATTGACTAAACCACATAGCTTTCTTGTCCATGGTTACTTCAAAATAGTAATTAATTTTTTCTTACTACTTGTATCCAAGGGAATCCTAATTAATGGTGTCTTGGGTATGACAATAAACTACATCCACGTTTTGGGTAAGACGATAAACTACGTCCAACAGCAAGGCTTCTGATCAGGAGGTTTTGAGGAGTGTGGAACCACCTCTTAATTGCTGGTGTTCCCAGGTCCACCCTGACGCGGGGTGGTAGCACCTGTTAGGGTCCCAGCTATGGATAAATAGTTAACCCCAAAACTAAGGTAAAAGGCATTATAAAAGTGTAAAAATATGTTTTAATGCCAGAAATACTTTGTAAAAATTATTACCAGAAATAAATTTTTGAAGAAAAAAACTATTACCAGCAATATATTTTTGGCAATATGTTTTTGAAAAAAAAAATTACCAGCAATACATATGATTGTACTCAAAAACTATGAGTAATAGAAAAATGGTTCAATATATATATATATATATATATATATATATATATATATATATACACATACACACCTTTTTTTTTTACCAAACTATTGCTATGAATCTATTTAAAAAATTTTGTTGACATTAAATGACTCACTGAGGTTGATATGCCATAAACAAAACAAACAACCAACCAACCAACCTAATTAATGTTTGGATATAAAATTTTCTCTGGACAAATGTTATCAACATTATAATGGTGAATGCATGGGGTTTCTTTTCTTCTGTGTGGTTGATTCAAAACATTTTTTTTTTTTTGGTTATCCAGGGGAATTGTGAATGTTATTTTGCTGACCACTCGGATTTCTCTATTGACAACATGTTTCTATTTTATTTGACGTCTTTGTTGATACCTTAATGGTCTTTCTTTTTTCTTTTTTTATCAGTGGGAGGTGGGGGAGGGACGGACAGTCTTGTGTTTGCTCAATTTTTCATCTAATTAAATTTGGGATTGATTCCTCTTGAAATTATCTCAAAACATGACTTTTGAATGCATTTCGTTTTTAATTTTCTTCTTGACCTTTCAATCCAGCTTTCTGCAATTTTAACAATTATCATCCAGTTAGTAGACTCTATCTTATTACTTCTTTCTTTTTGAGCAACCTCTGGAGATCTCAGTGTCACAAAATTGTGTTCAAAATATTTAGATTTTGGTATTAAATAACCCATATAGGTTGATATGCTGCTAAAATAAAACAACCAACCAGAAACTTCAGACTCGGATAAAATTATTTACTGTCCCGTGAGTATATTGATCCCTGTGTGTAGAGGACCTAGAGTGTGATGTTTATATTTTCAGAGATGTGACCTTAACTTGAGAACGACTGCCATCTTTAACAGGAAATATTGTGTCAAGTTTTGTAAAGTTATATAAACTAATGAATCTTAGTTTCTTTTTCTTCTGTCAATATAACAAATAGTGTCTCTTGCTGGTTTTTTTAAGAGTTGAAAAACTAGGGGAGCACTTTTTAACATTTTCTTTTTGAAAATATCTTTGTAGATTGATTCTAGAAACATCCTTTTAAGTTTGATCCAGTTTTTTCCTTCAAGATTTACATGGTGTCTTTAAGATTTTTTTCAGCAATGCCTGCAATCCCCCATCCCCAAAAAAAAGGCATGTTAAAAGTATGTTTTTTTCCCTTGACACTGTTATTATTTTAACTACCTTCACTTTTCGGCAATATTTATTGTTTTAAAAAGCCCTGATTAAAATTTTTAATTGAATCTAAACATATGGAAATGCATTTATTCATTTTTTTTGTTGAGAATTTACAACCAAAATATTAAACACTATTTATTAGATTGTTTATTCAGAAGAATAATTTTACAGCTGTCTATATTTCTAAGATGAGGTATTGTAACTATTCACACTATTTACATCGTTCAGATTGTTGTTCTCATCTATGGTGATATATTCACTACATTTTGACCATTGTATGCTCTGGCCTTCGTCAGGATCTGTCTATATTTCTAAGATGAAGTATTGTAACTATTCACACTATTTACATCGTTCAGACTGTTGTCCTCATCTGTAGTGACATATTCACAATGTTTCGAACATTGTATGCTCTGGTCTTCTTCAGGGTATGTCTATATTTCTAAGATGTGGTATTGTAACTATTCATGCTATTTACATCATTTGGACTGTCGTCTTCATCTTTATTGACAATGTTTCACCCGTTGCATGCTCTGACCCTTTTCAGGTGATATACATTGGAATTACAATCTACCCCCCCCCCCCCGGTGGACTACATAAAGAGTCACGTTTGAAATTTCAATGGATATCACCTGAAGAAGGTCAGAGTGTACAATGACCAAAACACTGTGAATATAGCAGTAAAGATGAGGACAACAGTTTGAATGATGTAATTAGTGTAAATAGAATAATTTTATATTTACAACATTCTAAAAACTAATACATATGTATTAAGACTAATGCAATGTAATATTTATCATTTAACAAAATTTATAAAGAATATGAAAATTTTTTATTCATAAATTTATAAACATTTACTAAATTATTAAAATATGGGAACCAAGTAAAAAGAAAGCCTTATTATTTGCCATTTTACGAAGTTCAAATCAATTGACAATTATCCAATGTTTTGCCAACCATTCCAATAAATGATATAATAAATAGTGTTTATTATTTTTTTTGTAAACTCTCAAGAACAAAGAAAATGTATAAATTCACTTTCATATGTTGAGGTTTGATTAAAATCCTAATCATCGCTTTTTAAAATCATAAACATTGCCAAGAAATGAAAGTAGTTGAAATAATAGTGGTGTCAAGGGAAAAACCGTGCTGTTGATACAGTGATTTTTTTTTTTTTTTTGTTTTTATTCAAAATCTAGTCTCTACTGAATATTATACATTTTCATTTTGTTGTTTTTTTTTTCTTTACAGTTTCTTTAAAACCTATTTTGTTTTTTTATTTTCTCAGATTTGCACACAAAGCCAAAGAAAAAAGGTATTGTCCTATTTGCTGATGACCACGAAGCTCACATCAAAGCCATAGGCAGCCTTGTTGACTACCTGAAGACATGTCATTTGGATGTTAGATTTGCATCTAGTTTTCTGAAACATCACGATGACAATTGGTTTACCATATTGGCAGAGGCTATGAAATCTGATTTTGTCCTCTTGATTACTTCATTTGCATTTCAGAGAAGAATGGAAGCTTGGAGCAGGCAGCAAGACTACATTGAATTCTTCAAAGAAAAAAATTCCAGTATTCTCAGTAAAATATTTCTTAAAAAAATCCTTCTCCAAAAAAATATTTCAGTCTGTAGATTTGATCATGTGACTGCAAATTGTTACTGGCCAAAGTCTTGTTATTTGGTACCGAGTTGTCTAGAAAAAATGGCCAGAGATCTTGCTGGTGGTAGCTTCAACATATCAACATTGAAGTATTTTTTCAAAAAGAAACTCCTCTTGCATAAGCTAGACGTTGCCGTCAGGGATGCCGCCTATTATGAACACACAAACTCTGAATGGTTTTACAGAAAATACTTTTGCCCTAAAGTTATTTTAAATGAGGAAAATAGCGACATTGAGTAGCATGAAAACTGTTGCGGAGACAGCAACAGTTAACCTGATCTGTGTCAGGTCTGTTTGAATTTGGGTAAATATACAGTCTGCTTTGGGTCGTCAAGCAGTCAACATCTGGTTCATGTAGAAAATGTAAGAGGCACGACAAAACAGGAATTAATGTCCTTGGATAAGAACTGCCCCCCCTCCACTACAAATGAATGATAGAAAGTTGCTGGAACAAAAACATTAAATTAAAAAAGTAGGGAAAGCTCCCTATTTCTAAGTTTCACAGATCTTGCTGGTGGTGGCTTCAATGTGTCAACATCGAAGATAGGAAGTGATGTCCTTGGGCAAGAACAGACCCCCACCTCCACCAGAAATGAATAAAAGGAAGTTGCTGGAACAAATACACTGAATTGAACAAGCAGGGAAAGCTCCCTATTTCTAAGTTTCACAGAGTTTGATAATGGAATTTTTTTATTTTTATTTCTTTTTACACATGTCCGAGATATGTAATAGAATCTACTCCACTTTTTTCTAACTACTTAGATGTGTATTTTTCTTGTTTACTTAAAATTGTGTGGGAGGTATGATAAAAAAAAAAATCATTTCTTTACATTTGTTCAGACTATTTCCATCTTAAAAGATGCGGCAAATACACCTTTTCCAAGTTGGGAACTTCCACTGGCAAGTCTGACACATACAAGCTCATTGCAACCACTGCTCATGTGGCTTACGGCCATATTGCATTGAAACACGTGTCCTCGTTCAGTTACAGGTTAATCAATACCTAAATGGCTGACTGCTTGGGAATACCTTGGATGTGCAGGTGGTGCAATAGATAATAGCTTGGAATTGGAAATCTGAGTTCCAATTCCAGTCAGGTTCGTTATTATCTGTCTATATTTCTGGGATGAGGTATTATGTACGTTATTTACATTATTCAAACTATTGTCCTCATCTTTGTTGCTATATTTATTACAACGTTTTGGCCGTGAATAAAGGCGTTAATTAGATCTAGTAACAGGACCCAAAGAGTGTGAGTTCAATACCCAGTTAAGGTAGTATAGAACTTTCAGAGGGAAATTAACAGGAGATAACTGACATCCATTAAACATGGCATGTGGAACTAGAACAGTCTATCCCAGTGAGCGAAATAAAGGGTTCAGTTCGACATTCCAACCACCTGAAGAAGGCCAGAGCGTACAACGGCCGAAATGTTGCAATAAATATGGTGACAAAGATGAGGACAATAGTCCTAATAATGTAAATAATGCAGGTTTGTTATATTCCCTTATGTGCAAATACCCATAGGAAAGTGAATCAACCTCTTCTGTCCCCTGGTCATGGGTTAATTAGTAGGACTTGTATCAGTAAATCATTATCTCCAAAAAAATATCAGGTTCTGGATGTGTGGGTGGTGTGATAGATAACAGCTTGGAATTGGAAATCTGAGAGCCAAGTTCCAATTCCAGTCATGTTTGTTATATTCCCTTGCAAGCAAATACCCTTGGGAAAGATATGGATGCATCTCATTTCTCACCTAGTTATGGGATAATTAGTAGGACTTGTATTGGTAAATCATTATCTCCAAAAAACTCTTACAATCTAAAAAATATTACTGGCTTTAACTAATCAGCAGTAGGTTGATAAACAATAAAATACCAAATCAATCAATACACCCTACTGAGATAGCTGTGGGTGGCACATTGATCCGTGCAAGCTGTGTGGAAGAAAATGAGAATTTCCTGGAAGAGTAGAGCGAATGAATGTTAAAGATGATAGTCATGCTCTTGGAAGTGGATCCCTTTCTAGTTGACTTGCTGAAAGTCTCGGGCTTGATCTGCCATTGAAGATATATCTGTGCAGATTGCATCCTGGGTATGATGATAAACTACATTTGGCAGCAAGGCTGATCAGGAGGTTTTGAGGAGTGTGGAACCACCTCTTAATTGCTGGTGTTCCCAGGTCCACCTGACCTGGGGAGGTAGCACCTGTCAGGGTCTCAGCTATGGGCAAATAGTTAATCCCCCCAAAAGGGGTCAAAACGCTATGAAAGTATAAAAATAGGTTTTAATACCAGCATTTCTTTTTGGGAAAAATCTTTACCAGCAATACATTTTTGAAAAAAAATTTTTACCAGCAATACATTTTTGAAAAATGAATTTTTACCAGCAATATGTTTTTGAAAAAAAAAAATATTACCAGCAATAAAAATCTTGTTGGCATGAAATAAACCACTGAGGTGTTGATATGCCATAAAGCAAAACAAAACAAACCAAACTATCCATGCAGATTGAGTATATGTATCGGAAAAATGAATTGGAAATTGAAGCCTGTCATCTCAAATGTTTACAGGACAAAAATACTAGGGATTGGCGGGGGCAACTTGGTAGTGTATTATTGTGAAATTTCTCCTGTTCAAGAACAAGCGGCAAGTCCAATATGAAGGTTAACAAACGATAAACACTTGATGTTTATAGAAATAAAGGGAAACTTTATCTATAATAAAAACAACAGTTATATGTAGATGAAAAAGAATACATGACTTGCAGTAATAATTGGTTTTTAGTGCTATAAGATTTTCTCCAGCCATTTTAAAATCAAAAATATAATAAAGTGATTTTTGTATTTTCAAGCAGAATGAAAGTGATACCTCAACTATTTTCATCTTTGCTGTTGTATTTTTTTTTCTTTATTCCGTTCAGTGTTTTTCATTGTCATAGAAACAATCACTCTTGCTAGTGTTGGAAACTTGTTGAGTTGAGGAATGAAATGAAGGTGACATCACTCTTCCTTGTGTCTAAATATACTCATCAAGGCCCATTGTGTGATACAAAAAAAAAAAAAAAACTCTTTTCATTTGGCTAAACACAAATGAATCAATTTGCTTATGCATGAGAAGACCCTATATGGACAAAATAAACAGATCAATTAACCTTTTCCTGTTAGTATACAAAAAATCAGTACAAAAACAGATGATAATTAAAACGTCTGCAAAAAAAAATCATTTAAACTAGCAAGCAACATGTCTGTTAATATTTTGATATGTGTATACATTATTTTTTTTAATCTTAAAATATAGTGTATCTAAAAAATAAATGTACATATGTAAATATAACAAGATGTTTATCTTTATTATTTTAATTTCCAACAATTTTATTTTTTATTAATTTAATTTCCAAGTGGACCTACTTAATATATATATATATATATATATATATTATTTTATGTTAAGGACCCTGTGTGAGTGTTTGAGGCCCAGTTTCAAAATGAATACGAATGATGACAACAATGACAATATTTTGAGGGAAATGGATAAATGGTGTATTAAGATTGATTTGTTTGCTTAACGGTATATAAACTCTTATCGGTCATTTAATTTTATTAGGAGCTTTGAAGTAATAATAATTTTCTTGAGAGCTTTGAAGTAATAAAAAATATTATGTTATTCTGCTTTCACAATTGAATACATGGTAGACGGTACTCTGCTTTTGTGCATATAAAGGGTGTTTCATTAAGATGGATTATAAGGGTGTTTCATTAAGACATCAAAGTCAGCAATAAATAAATCAGTGCTATTTGTGAAAATTTATTTATTCCTCTATTGGATCATGTTATTTAAGTCATGGCAATTATGTGTGAAAAATAATTTCGCCTAAATGTCTGCCAGGTCTAAAAGAAAAAATTATTAGATGCTTAAACTTAATTCACATGAAAATTGGTCCAAGTTATTGGAACACCTTTTACATATCTGTGTGGACATAATTACTCAAGGCGGTGATTGTGTGTTTTATGTTGTAATTTTGTTGAAGTTATATTTTGGAATACAGTTTGATTTCTTTAGGGAAATTGTAGGATATTATATAGATTTAAAAAAACGTTGTTTTTTTTTATTTGGACATTTGATGATTGATTGATGCATTTTCCATGGTTTATCAACCCTTTGCAAGTTATTTAAAGTCAGAAAAAATTTTTTTTAGATTGTAAGAAATTTTTTTTTTTTTTTTTTTACAGATAATGGTTTAGTGAAACAAGTCTTATTAATTAACCCATAGTTGGGGGGAGAAGATGGAATTGGAACTATGCTCATCCAAGCTTACAGCATAAGGTATTCTCTGGTGTTTTATGAGTTAAACATGACGTTAATCTTCTGTGCCCCACTAGCTGTCTGTCTCACTCTTTGATCTAAAACTAATTTGACACTAAGAGAGAAGGAATGAAAAGAACTTTGTCTCAAAAAGATATAACTCAGAACTGTGACAACATAAGCTACATTTGGTGAAAATACAGTGTACGGGTGCTATTTGAGGACATTTTCAGTATGTTAAATAAACAGCAATATCATAGCAAACAATCTATATATTTAATTCAAATTGACACAAATATCCTTCATGATACTTCTTTATCTAATTATTCTATGAAACCACTTTTGGCTTCAAGCTGCAATTAAGTGGTCCCTATAAATTTTGGACATCACCTGGACAATGGCAGCCTTCAGTGCAGCTATGGTACTATAAGGATGTCGATTAGTCTCCCTTTCAATGACTCTCCACACGTAATAGTCCATAGGATTTAAATCTGGTGAGTTAGGGGCCCACATGTTGCGGGTCACATGATTGTAAAAATTCTTTGATAACCAATCTTGGGTTACAATGGCTTTATGAGAAGGTGCAGAGTCTTGTTGAAAGATGTATGGCCTTCCATTGCATACTTTATTTATCCAGGGCTTAACTGTTTTAAGAACATTAATGTATCCAGCAGCATTGACCCTAAGACCTTGTGGTAAAATGTAAGGAGGCGTGGCATGACATGACCTTCACTGCTCACAACTCTTAAAACCATCACAGTAGCTGGATATTTGGTGTCCATCACCCACCCTGGGTACTTTAAAAGGAGATGCACATAGCCACCTGTCATTCTGTCTGTTTGTTTTCTGATATTGGTCAAAGTTTTTTTCATCAGAGAAAAACCAAAGCATGTTCGTGAGGATTTTTCACTTTGTTCAGCAAACATTTTGAACGCATGAGACGGTTTTCCTGTGTCTTCGCCGATATGAATTAACCTTTCCTCATTACATATGACTTATATCGAATGTCCTGATGTACCATGGTTCTGATAGCCCACTCTGATACCTGGAGTTCTTTTGACCTCATTGATCTTCCGGGGTTCTCATCGATGATGTTTTGAACATTCCATATAAATTCTGATGTTCTCACGGTAGCAGAGTGCTGTAAATGCTTTTTTTCTTTTTCCTACAGGGGAAACATTGCCATCACATACCTCTAGCTCCAACCGAACCTTATGAACAAATGATCTGGCAACATGTAAAAAGTTACTGATTTTTAATCCCTATGTTTTGCAGCTAAAGCAACAATGACTTCATATCTTTTAATTTCTTGGGTTAACATCTTCTGACTGGGTGATCTGAAATAAAAAAAATAATAATATAAATGATTTGATTGTGTAGTGAACTTAAAACAATATGTCCTCAAATAATAATCACACTCTGTAGCACTTACAATGTTGTTTTAGATTTGAGGTTGCATTTATTAAAGCTAGGAACCTCCATAGAAGGCTGTGTCGTAGGGCACCTTGAGGTGGTGTAATGGTTAGCAAGCTTGTCTGGCTAGAACAATTACAACTGAGTAGTGAGTTTGATCCTCACTGGGTGCCCCATACTTTCGGTCTTGTGCCACATCTAAGCTATGCTTGGAAAATCACTAGAAGGCTGTGTCATTGTCCGTAAGGAGCTCGTGTGGTGGGCCACACTCAAAGAACGCTGCCTCCAACTGTCAAATCACGCTTGCTTAGTCTTGTTTTGCCAACTGCTTTCAAATGGAAAAACGTGATGGTCCACAGCCAGTGAGTGTTAAGAAATGATGATCTTCATGATGTGTGATGTTCATTCCCAACCTTTGCCAGTTCCTATTCACCTCCTGCTTTCACTTCTGGTGGATTGGTGCTGGGTCTATCAATTGGCAGTCTTTGCATGCCCGTATGGCTAATTTAACTGCTGCTTTTGTTGTTGCTGGGCAAACTCTCCTGGCAAAGAAGGTGGTGTGCTATACTCTTGGGTGCCCACTGCTTCTGGGGATAGACATGATTTGGCCTGTGTCCACATCATCTACGTAGACAGCACTCATCAGTGGGTCCGTTTTCTTTCTTCATCGCGTTAAACCACCACTATGGCATCCTTGTCAGTCAGTCAGACATGTTGTGGATTAAAGTAACCAACATCATGTCGACACCTTGTACTCCTTCACCAGATCCTTGAGTGTATTCAAGCGCCTCCTGATAAGTATCTCACTTGCTGCCTTGGTATGCACTCACGCCTTCACAGTCAGGGTTTCCAATGCAGTCAGTTTTCATGTGTAGCATCTTGCCATGTCACTGGAGAGCCAAGTTGATGCCTTTCAGCATGGCGTCCAGTTTGGCTAAATCTATGTTGAGCATTGTTTTCAAGTTGCAGCCAACAAGTGTCCTCCAGCACTGTCCCATGCTTCTCCAATGCTACTTTGGTTGCTAGAGAACTGGCATTGACCCACACATTTAGCTCCCAGCTGTTCACGCACGAATCCCCACAAGCTGGATCATTCCACTTCATTGCAACCATGGTCTTGGACATTATGCGCTGGTGGAGGGTGTCTCTTACCTCATCATCCCAGTTCTTTGTGACTGAACTGGCTCTCCTCTTGATTATTCTGCAAGCCACATGAAGTCACTTGCATACCAGGAGGTGCCCAACAAGCCTCCCACAAAAGGAGAACATGGTCCGTCACCTAATAATGTCGGGGAGTTCTGGGATCATGCTTCCACTGCGCTCTATCCCAGCACCCATGTGCTGTCCTCCAACCATTCTGGATCCTTGCATTCCAGCCCAAACTGAGCCAAATATTCTCTGATGTGGATTGGAGGCATAACATTTTCATCGATGTAAGCTGATGTTGCGCAGTCAATGGCTTCTTCCTGCGACATCACTGTGCTGACAATGGCCTTCATGATAAGGGGAGCCACATTTAGATGAAACCCAAAACATCTCAGGTAGTACTGTTTTCCGTTAATCTTCACGGTCTGGAATGGTCACAGTACCTTGTAGACATACACTTGGAGTTATACCCTCTTCAAGTCCAACAGAAATATGTTTGAAACTTTCTGTTCCCATTTGTGTAGCTTAGCTGTGCAGACATCTGCATTAGTGGTGAATGCATCAATATGATGGTTGATCTCTTAGTAGTCCATCACTGGACATACAATGGCTTTATTCTGCTGCAGTATGGCCATCAGAGGAATTAACTCTTTGGGAGGACCCAGCCTTTCTTTCAGGCATGGCACGAGTCAACCACTGTCTTTCCATGTATGGAGCTCCTCCTCATAGTCCTTTAGGATCTCCATGGCTAACGGATATTCTGCCACCTCATTTTGTAGTCTTTCCAGTACACAGTCCTCTGACCATTTCCATACTGCCGTCCATGTTCGGCTATGATGGTCGACGGTAACAGTGAAGTCGGGTTCATTGATGGAGATGGTTGCACACATCGGGACTTTATCATTGCTGATCTTCACTGATCCCATTGGCCCAAAAATGATACCTCCCAATGCTTTTATTGCATCGATCCCAAACAACAGTTCGAAACCCAGTGGTTTGTCATGCACCACCAGAACATCAACCTTGGCAGAATATCCTTTTTCCATCGATATAGTGACCACTCCAACACTGAAACACGTTCGGGACATGCCTGCAATCATCTTGATGTCCACCCTTGCATTTTTCTATGATCGTCATCGATTTGCATCTATTATTGACATGTCAATTAGCGCCAAACACTGTATCCGATCAATATAGATACTTGTCTCTGGGAGCACTGCATTTACATCTTGGTGGGGGAGAAGATTGGTGCTGATGCCTTGTCCCCGACCTGTTTCCTGAACAGTACCGTGCACAGTGCCCAACTTAACTGCATTGGTAACAGTGTGTTCTGCACTTTTGGCAGTCTTTTGCTGTGTGACCCTTGCCGCTGCACCTGTAACAGGTTACACTCGCACTGGACCACTACTGGTAGGAGTTATGGTATTACTGTGAGGTGAACGCATGGTTGTTACCAGATCTTGACTTTGGTCCACAGTCGTTAACACTCTTGCTCTCGCTATCATGTCCCTCATAAGAAGGGGCTCAATGTTTGGTGCCTGTTGAAGTCTGATGGAGATGGTATCAGGGAACGAAAGTCAGTTTAGTAAGCCTTTGCAACTGAATTCCCTCGAGCTTGGTCCATCTGACCAACGTCTGATTCTGTATGTGTAAATGTCTTCGTTTCCTAATCTTATTAAATAAAAAATGGTTTTAAACATAGAATTGTTCTAATTTAGTTTTATGATAATTCTTATTTTATTTTACATTTGTAAGTATTGTTAGATACATATGATTGTATTTGACATCTTTATGGGGGGGTCATAATCACCGCATGTTAGTGTCAAATTGTTATGTTTGTGGCAAGTAGTCATTTTGCAACAGAAATCGACCTATGTAATGGCAATTTTTTTTAGATTTCTTTGTGGCTGTGCATAATACATACCCCTAATTTTGTTTATTATTTTTTTTTTATAAAAAAATGTGTATTATACATGGGGGAATTATTTTTCTACCTTGAGTTTAAAATTTGAATAAAATAATCTTTATATTTAAAAAAAAATTTAAGACTAAAATTTAGTACCTATACAAATTACTATTAAATTTTCAATGGCATCTTATAGGTATGAAATGATATAAAAGTGGATGTCAGATACAAAAAGAGAAAGAGCAGATGACAGCATGAGTAGAAGCTCTCAAGAATTTACCAATATTTTATATCACTAACTGAATCTGCTTCAAAATCCTCTGAATTTGAACAATGACATAAAGATGAGACATCTACTGTAGAATAAATATTTACTGAAGAAGAAATGTTGCCTGACACTGAAACACCTTCAGAGAAATTACCTACAGTTTTCCCTAATTTTACTCCTTTTTTTTATCTGATGATATTTCTAAGGGGTCTTTCGTCATTTCCAATAAAGAACACAGTGCTATTGTTGAATGTAGCCCTACTTGTGTCAAGTTGGGTGAATATCCTTACAATGAACATAGATGTTTTTCAAAATGTCATTATTATCAGATAATGCCCAATAATGAAAAAAATGAAATAGTCATGGTTGGTAAATTCTTTGAAAAGTGATTGGATTTATTGCTGTTAACTTTTTTGTGATACTGAAGTCTTCAGTGCCTCTTATAAAATTGAAATAACATGAACATTGTAAAAGCTAGCAACACTCTCTCAGTGGATAGATCTGCATTTGAGTCTGACAAGCAAAGTGACTATAGATATGTAAGAAATAGAATTACTTCAGAGGCAGAAAGAATTCTGGAGGAGTGTGGTGAAATTTTTAATCAATGTAACAGTTTTTTCATCTGAAAGAAAGTTGGTTTCTTATGGAACAAATGAACATTTTGGGTCTCAGTCAAATGGCAATTTTGGGGGAGTGATAGAATTGATTGCAAAATATGATTGGAAGTCAGCTCCATCTTGTTGCCATAGCCTTCGTGATGTTGCTGTCATAATATGTCCTGGGTAGGATGATAAACTACATCCAGCCTCTGATCAGGAGATTAGAGGTTTTGAGAAGTGTAGAACCATCAACTAATTGATGTTGTTCCAAGGTTTACTCAAACCTGGGATGCTAACATCGGTTAGGGATCCAGCTGTAAGCAAATAGTGAACCCCCAAAGTAAAAATACCAGCAATATATTTCATAAAAAGAAAAGCCAACAATACATATTTATAGTAAAATGAACAATAATACATTTTATCTGTAGTTGAAGGCATAAAATTGTGTTCAAAATATTTCAATTTTGGCTTTAAATAACCCATAGAGGAAGTTGATATACTGCTAAAGAAATGGTTGGTGATCTGCATTTGTTACACAAGTGGCATAGGTTTCCACATATATTATTATCTTTGTAGACATACCTGGTTGGAAGATTATATCATTTGAACTTTTAAGGCAGGCTTTGATACCCAGAAGATTACCATATACAGGTTTCTTCATTTCAGTCAAATGGAGCATGGGATTGTAAACATACAACTCTCACCCATGTTTTCCACCGACTGACCAATGATCACTCCATGTTGCATTTTGATTATCAATCTCATTGTACTGAAAGCTGGGAAAAGGCCCATTGCATGCTCGCAAACACAAAAGGAGTAAGAATATAAACCCTCTTTTCATATTATAAAAAGATCTTTTATTCAGGGCTTTGCCTGCTCATCTGGGTGGCTAGGTAGGTGATACTTGTTGCTCTAACAACTCAGCACTTCCCTCTATCAACTCCTTGCTCACCTACTCATTCTGACATGTTGGCTGGCATTACAAATCAATGGCACAGGAAATGTGACAAACAAGTCTGTCTTCTGCCAAGGATGAACCAAAACTCTCCCCGATCCCAAGCAAGACGGTTATTATAGACCAGCACCCGGATATACCCTATTTCCGATTTTGTTACCACTTGATCTCTAAAAAGCCCTTCACCCACTCCTTTACTTTCCATTCTCCTTTGGCCAAAGTGGATGCTGTTTAAAAGACAAAACTTCAAAAGGAACCATCAGCTGGTTGGTCCATCAAACAGAAACACTTTGGATTAAGATAAAACCATCTCTTCCCTTTCTACATGGATGTCCATAGTTTCACAAGATGACAATCCATTGTCCTCATAGTATCGGATCATCCTGGGCTGTTGGCCCATCCCTGTAGTCAAAGAATGGTTTCATTGAGTCAGGAAGTAACCTCTTGTCATCAGGCTGCACTCAACTGAAATCACTCTTTTAGGATCAAGTAGTAAATAGATTTTATGAAAATGTATATGAATTGTATTAAAAGTTAATTTCAACATGGGCTATAAATGTGAAATATAATTTCGCATATTCATTTACTGAGGTGTGGAAAATTCTTGCACGAGGTATAAAGTCATACAATACACCATTTCAGCAGCAGTACAGTTCAGATCTTTAATAGTTCACAGTTCAAAGAGAAATAACAAGAAATATTTACTCCATTTTAATTGTATCTATTTGAGCAGCAACTGACTGTGGAATCTTTTGTCTGTTGGAACAAGGATGATAATTTAGTTTTGATAAGGACATCACAACGGGAAATGTTTCAGTTGTAATGTTATGACTGCAAGCAATTCACTTGTTGTCAAGCACCTCTTTGAAACCATCTATAGCAATAGCAGTGAAGCAATGAAAATCATGCAAGATTCATTTACTTATTTGGAGACCAAGTAGAGGTTGGCAGCAATCTTCATCTTTGAAGATTAGAAATTTGACAGAATACAATTTTTGGTTCTTGGAATTTTTTTTTTTTTATAATAATTCTACCTCCCTCTCCCAAGTGGTCTTATCAATGTTTTCTTCTACATTGATAAGATTCCATTGTATAGGCTGATATTGGTTGCCTGGCAGATGAAAAGAGAGCCCTCCAATGGATTATCGATGTTGCCCAGAAAATAATTGGTTGCTTGCTACCCTCCTTTTAAGGATATTTCTAATTCTCATTGTCATAGCAGAGCAGAAAAACAATGAAAGCCGGCATGCATCCTGGGTACCACTTGTTTGAACTGTTAACCTGAGGATGACATTTTAGTTCTGACAAAGCACCTGAGGCACAGCTTTTATCCTAGGCTCCTGCATAAAATGAACACAGCTGCATGTTGACAATTTTCAATATATTTTGAATGTTATTACTTTTCTTCATTCAATAATTTTTTTTATGTGTGTGTGTGTGTGTGTGCGCGCATTGGTACACCTGGAGGCTGCTGTTCAGTTTCATTGTGCATTGCGCAGTGACAAGAAGAATATCTTGCAGGGAGCACATTGATGGTTGCCCTCATGTCAATTTGGAAGACAATGTCAAGGTATGGCAAAGAAGATGGAGGGTTGATCGGCCACACTTTAAGGCAAGATCCAAGTAATAAATGCAATATGGCACTGGCCTGAGCTCCTGAAGGAAAAAGTTGAAAGAAAAAACCAAGAACGATATGGTGGAGGACTATGGAGGAGAAGGAACCTAGTTTTTCTGGGGTGAGGTGTGAGAGGCAGCTATGGGCATAATCATTAAAAAACGGGCAGATGTTATATAGACTCTGCAAGTGGAGAACTTTCAGCTAATAGCATTTACAAATCAAATATTGCATATTAGTAGTTTCCATAGAAGATGACAATAAGCTTAAGATCTGCTCCAGCATGCCTCTGTAGAACTCTTTAGTGTCATGGTCATCAACCACATGTTAAGGCAAGATCCAAACAATAGCTGAAATGTGGCATTAACCTGGGCTCCTGAAGGAAAAAAGGAAGACAATGGCATAGCAAACGAAGAGAGGAAAGCTGGTGTTCTTGGGGCGAGGAGTGAGCAGCAGCAGCCATGGACCAAACACAGTGAAAACATTTTGTAGAGGTCTTATGTGCCACAAGGCAGATAAGTTGTAGTTTCAATAGCTGCATTCTTGGCTTGTTAGCTTTATTACAAGAAATGAAAGGATGTAGTATCCTTGTATTTAGAGTAGACATGCATATCAATGACACTGTTATGTAAACGTACTACCTGTTGCATTATGGGAAATAAATATATATATATTTTACCATGTGTTGGACATGTCTACTGATCATCTGTGGTCATCCTAACAACAGAAATATGTGAACCAACTATAAGGAAATCCTTATTATTTACCATTTTATAAAGTTTGAATCAATTTGCAATTAACTGATATTTTGCCAACATTTCTAATAAGCCATATAATAGTGTAGATAATCTAATAAATAAATAGGGATTAATATTTTGTTGTAAATTCTCAAGAACAAAAAAACTATAAATTCATTTTCATCTTATGTTTAGGTTTTATTAAAATTCTAATAATCACCTTTAAAACAATAAACATTGCTGAGGAGTGAAGGTAGTTAAAATAATAGTGGTGTCAAGGGAAAAATTCATTTTCACACTTTATTTTGCATGCATGAATTTCCAATTTTACTGTGCAGAAGAATGGCAAAAATGGCACAGTTAGAACTGATAGTTTTCCTGCATCTGTAGAAAACAATAACACAGGCAAAATCCACAACATCAATGAGACAAACAGAAGGACAAACAACTACATCTATCTATATTTCTGAGATGTGGTATTGTAACTGTTTACCTTTTTTGCTGTTGTACTCAGTTTTATTGTTATATTGATGACATTTCAGACGTTGTACACTCTGACATGAATACAATATGGGAATGAGTAATACAGAGAGCTAGAGAAAAAAACATCAATAACAAAAATTGTAATATGAGCTCTGGTAAAACATAGTTACTGAGACATTAGGTTTATAAGTCCCAAAAATTCACTCACTGATGTCCCCAAGGATAAAAACATTTGCTGAAGTAATCCAAAAGTGACCTGACTCAAAGAGTTGTGAGTTCAATACCTGGTAACAGCAGAGAGGGAAAAATCTTGGCAATTCAGGGAATTAACTGAAAACTGAGATATCCAGGAAAGGCATGGCATATGGAATTAGAACAATCTACCCCCATGGAATAAAGGGTTCAGTTCGAAATTCTAATGTATATCATCTGAATAAGGCCAGAGCATACAATGGCTGAAATGTTATGAATATGGCACAATGGTCTGAATAATCTCAATAGTTAGCAAACAACCACACCAAATATACAAGCGAAACCTGGTCAAAATGTATAATCTCAAAGACACTTCAAAACAAACATTAGGTACCAACCTGTTGATGACAATATTTGCCTGTAGCAGGTGTTAAACCTTTTTGCCAGACATGGATGTGTGAAAAATCTTGCCCTGTTTCGGCTTTTTGGTGTGCGTAAAAAGAAAAACAAGTGTGAATCATGCGTCCTGTGGACATGAGAGGCCGGTTATATTTCATTTTATGCTGATATTGTGACAGGACACAACAGTTAGTGTTTTATGCAATCATGGCCGGTGTCTAATACCTCTGAACCCCCTGATTGGGAAACCCAGAAAATGCTTTGTGATCTTCACTCTTTTATCAACATTTTCTTTTTTTTTTTACCTGCATTTATAAACATTACAAATGAAACTAAACACAACTGACTATTATTAAAAGATGAAACATTTCTGCAGATTCTGAGGTCATTCTGGGGTCTTTTTTATAGTTTGAAATTTTTTTTGGGTTCCATGAATTTGTTTTGCTTTTGCTCATGCTAAATTTCGAATAAACACTATATAAAATTCTCTATTTTTTATCCATAATGTTGAATGTGTTAAAATTATTCAACTTTTTAATAAGAAAAATCTCAAGATGATAAAAATTGTGGTAAAACATTGATTTATTTAATATGGATTATATGTTTTGTTTTGTCTCGCTCTTTTTAGTTCATCTATTTTTTCAATACTTAGTTTTTGCTCAACACATGACCTTTGACCCTGACCTAGTAACATTAATTCAACACACAAGCCAAAACTAACAAAGTAACAAGTTTGAGGGCCATGAGGTTAGTGGTGAGTTTCTTTTCTTTGTGCTAACATTTACAGACTATTGTTTGCAGATTAGTCACTGTATTTCAAGATGCTGTGAGTGTGACAGCATCAGCTGCCCATACTATGGCCAAGTGTACATACCTCCTGCTAGATTAGCACCTCACAAGAAACAAAAACACAAATATTAAATTGTAATACAGTAATTGTCCCTCATCAAGCAAGATTAAAGGGGAAGTCCAGCAGACAACCACGTGCATGTGCGCACACACGCACACTATACCACCCAAGTATTGGTAAAACCAACACAAAGCCTTCATGTGACCAAAGAAAAAAAACTAATAAAAAGAAAAACCAACAACCAATAAAACAAAATCCAAGAGAAAGACTGATAGAAAAAAAGGGAAAAAGAAAAAAACGTAATCTAAGAAGAAAAAATCAAAAAGACAGACACCTACTGAAAAACAGTATACAATTTCATGCACCTGTCTATATTTCTGAGATGAGGTATTATGTACACTATTTACATTATTCGGACTATTGTCAACATCTTTGTCACCATATTTATTACAACATTTTGGCCGTTGTACGCTCCGGCCTTCTTCAGGTGGTTGGAATGTCGAACTGAACCCTTTATTTCGCTCACTGGGGTAGACTGTTCTAGTTCCACGTGCCATGTTTAATGGATGTCAGTTATCAATTATCTCCTGTTAATTCCCCTCTGAAATTCACAGTGGATAAAGGTGTTAGATCCAGTGACAGGACCCAAAGAGTGTGAGTTCAATACCCAGTTAAGGGAGTGCAGAACTTTCAGAGGGAAATTAACAGGAGATAACTGACCTTTAGATGAGGACAATAGACCAAATAATGTAAATAATTTCATGCACGTTTAATTTACCAAGACAGAGCAAATATACTTCCTAGTGACAAGACTTAGACATTTTTGGGTCGTTACTCAAGTTTCATACTAAACATGATTGTCAGTCTGAAGAAGTTCCTTCTCTGAACGAAACGAGTCACTAAGAGGATTTTATTTTTACATCTTGTCTTTCACACACACATCTTATTTATTTAATCTGTCTTTTGCGATATGAGACAACGTGTTTTTAGTGTTTTTTATAAATTCTAATATTTTACTTCATGATTAAAGAAGAGGGCTGAGCATGTGAAAGACCAGGAGAAAACGGTGATTAGTTTATTTATTTTATGAAAGAGAAATTTAGAATATATTTCAAAAAGAATCATTATTGCTTTTTTTTGTTTACACAATAAATTTCTGGGATCCCTTCCCTTTCTGGATTAATAAAGATATGATGAAAAAGAGCAGGAATCTATAAAATTCAGGCGCATTCGGCATTATTAAGGATAAAAAAAAAGATTGTAGCATAGCAGTCGTACTGTTTTTATATTTTAATCATGTAAAAAAAAAAAAAAATAGCCAAGAAAAAGCCAAAGTCGCTAAATCAATTCTCTGGTGCGAAACCAACACGAAAAAAACAAAAACAAACCCGATTTCAGAAATTTGTCGTCAAAAAAGGCCAATCTGGTAATGGGTGAAATTTTTCGGAGGGACTAATTAATCTTACACCGGGTCATATGACTAAATTTTCTAGGCTGACAAAATTTCACATATCTTACGAGGCATAACAACACCATAAAGAAAAAAACAACAACTAAAAAACAATGACGGACCGTATTAATGTATTTCCTTCTCGAATGTAAGTGATATATTTCGATTATCATCTTCCCAAATGATGAATTTCTTTCTTTGTGCGCTTAATTTTGGAATTTGGTATGACACTCCAGTAATTGACGTGTAACCAAAAAAAAAAAAACCTTGCGTGTCTTTAAAAAAATGGTTATGAACTTGTTTTTTTTATCTTAAGTCATATTTTTTTTTATATTAAAATACGAAACATTTTTTTTATGACAGCTTTTAGGAGATAATAAAAATATATATTTTTATTATCTCCTAAAAAGCTGTCATTAGTCATCTCGATCAGTTGTGTCCTTTTAGAATTGTCGCTTCACCTGTTAAAAGGATTTTTAGCTGTGCTTTTCGTTGATTTTTTTTTTTAAATTTTTATTTTGCAAAAAATTATACAAATCTTCTTAGCCAAAATACAATTTGTAACTTTCGGGCTTTTATTTCGTTTTTTATTGTGATCATATTTCAGCAATTTATTTGAAAAAAAAATTATTAAAATCTCGTAAGGACTTTTTAAAACTTCGTAAAAAAAAAAAAAAAAAATTGTGGAGTAAAAAAAACATTTTACTTCGTAAATAAACAAATCTTATTTTCTAAAAATATTTCCAAGAAAAAACAAATTAATATTATTGGAGTTTTTCTTTTTGTTAAAGAAATAAAGTAATTTACTACCATTTTAAAAAAAAATGTTTGGTAAAAAGTAAAAACCGTAAAATAATAATAATTCGGAACGAATAATAATTAATAAGAATATTTTAAAGATCCTTTTGCTTCGGTTTATAAAACCTAAGTTTATCCTTGATGACCAAAAAAACTACACGATGGTCGTGAGTAAAAAAAAAAAAAAAAATGAAATTATTTTTAATTTTAAACCATTTTTGGCTAAGATTAGTTTTGAACTGAAGTACTGTAAAAGGATTTTGTAAGAAAATATATTTTTAATTTGCTTTGTTACATGACATTGATTTCGGAATCTTTTCCATGTCCCAGAAAAAAAAGTTAATGGGATCGAGTGTGTTGGTTCTAAAGTTGGGGTTCAGTTTACTTGGTACAGGGTGCGGCAGAAATACCTCCCACATAACTAATAATAGTGGATGGTATTCTTCATCTTACTAGATTTGTGGGAGGTATTTTACCAAACTGGACCCTGACTTTATGTTCATTTGTAGGACTATGGCTGTGAAAGAAGGTCAAAATCCAACTGGACTAAAAACAGTAAAAATGACAAAACGTTCAATTGAAGAAAAAAAAAAAAATCAATATCTCGATTTTAAGAATTTTTTTTTGTTTTTCTTAGAGAATTTGGATGCACTTTTTTTACAGCCATAATTTGCCTAATCAAACACAAAATCAGGGCCCAGTTTTGATTTCAAATTTTACAAGCTAAAAATTAAAAAATCAGCTGCTAAGTTTCAAAAAACAAAAAAAAAAAAAACATTTCCCAAAGAACGAAGGAAAGGAAAAAATCGTTTTCATCTAAAAAGTCTTTTACTTCAGTTAACCAAATTTTAAACGGGATTTTAGAATGTAAATATGAGGAAAGGTTAAAAAAATTCCAAGGTCAGATTTAATTTTTAGTAGACAGGTGTTAATTTTAAAAGAAAAATTTAAAGTTCCACACGAAAATAAAAAAATGGTTTTGTTTTGAGTCAAAAAAACTTTTGACTTTTGTTTGTTCAATGAAGTGTCTTTTTTTTTTTTATCTTAACATTTTTTTTTGTATTAAAAAGTAAATCAGACTTTTGCTCGATTTAAAAAAAAATCCTTCACATTCACAATATTTCTGTTAAATTTAATTATTTTACAATTTCATTTTTTTTTTTTTTACTTACAAAACGTTTGGCAAAAAAAACAAAGAAAAAAACCTTTTGCCTATTTTTTTTAAATGTTTTCTGATACAAAAAAACTTCTGAAAAAGCATTGACCTATCATTTGTCTCATTTTTATTTTTTTATACTATCTAATTGAAAGATCAAATTACTCGTCCGTGAGATGTTTTATTAATGAATTTTCTTTTCAAACTACATAAACAAAAAAACTGAATCGAATTATTTTTTTTGTGGGGGCGGCAACACCTGCTGATTGTCTTCTTATTCGTCGTAGATAAATTATTTCACTCAGTGTTTTTATTATTCATGTTGAAAATGATCACCTTTAGCCTAATTCTTTTCGTTATTAAAATGTAAATTAATTTATATCTTAAGTTAAAAAGTTAAAGCCAAAGGGTATTTTCTTTTCTTGTCACGAGTTGGGGTGTGTATTTTCGTTTAAATGGCTGACTTGACTGTGAATTCATAGTTTCGTAAATAGACTTTTGTTTAAAAAAATATTTTACAGTTTGATCTGAGCGATGAATTAAATGGGGTTTTGGCGAATGTGAACAAATTCATGAAATAACGTATTCATCCTTCATTGAACGTGTTTTTAAAAATAGATATGAAAATGAATATTTTATGGAAATTTTCAGTAGCGTTTCAAACTAAACATCGATTTGCCTCCCTTACATTCCTCTTATTTTATATTTTTTCTAACCTCATATTCGAGACCTCACCCTAAAAAGTCGTACACATTCGAAATAAAACGAAAAATACTGCCCGATAAGTTATTATCCCCTCTCCCCGTAAGTAGTAAAAAAACAACAAAAAAAACAATCCCCCCTAAAATTTCATTCAATATTTGTAATCAATAAGTTTCATAAATTGTAAAATAAAAAATAATATTTAAAAAAAAATATTTTTTAATCATGTAATCCCCAGGCAAGGTGATAATGCCACTAGGATACAGGGGGTTCCTATGGATGAAGGAGAATGAGTAGTAGAGTGAGGAGAAATTATTAGATAAAAAAAAAAAAAAAAAGATTGGACAAACATTTTGTGTTGGGGAATTGGAAAATCATTACTTGGAAAACAAAAAATGCTGTCAGAAATGGAATATCAGTTATTTTAAAGTTAATTTGTTTTTTTAATGTTGAATTAAATTTCAGTTTTTAATTACAGGAAAATGGTTTACATTTTAATTTGGAAGTGGTTTCATTTTATTTCTAATACATGACTTTTCCAAATCCAAATTATTTCTCAACAGAGTTTTACATGTTGGCCTTCTTCACAAGTTCAAGGGCAACGGTGTGTCTCTGGATTAATATTTAGCTTAATCCAATCATTCCTAACAAATAATGTAATGCAGGTTGTTTTGAATGAACACACTTTTAGTTCATTTCACATTAATGTTGGGGACCACCAAGGGCTCTATGCTTGGACCTATGTTATTCTCTTCATCAACAACCTTCCCAATATCATCAGTTTCCAACTAGGAATTTATGCTGATAATACAACTATTTACTCCTGTCTTAAGTAGAAGTCTGACAAATCTGGCAACTGCTGTCAAAAAAGACCTCCAATGAATGGTTAACTGGGGCAAGGAATGACTTGTAAATTTGAATGCCTCCAAAACAAAACTGTTTTCATTTAATAACCATAGAGAACCTTTTTTGCCTGCCATCAGTATGACTGATATTAACCCCCAGGAGAGAAACTCATTGCACTTTCTTGGTCTCATGTTTTCTACTAACATGAAGTGGTGCGATTATATTGAATCAGTTGTTACATCTTCTGCTAGGAAAGTTGATTTACTGTGTTGTGCCAGACACTTTTTCTTGTTGGAATCCATCTTGCACATTTATAAATCTAACATTTGTCCATACATTGAATACTGCTGTCACATCTGGCACTTCTACTATACATTCTTGATAAAATTTGAAGAAGGGTTTTGTAATGTAATTGATTCTGACCAAGTATCTTGATTCCAGTCACTTTCTCAATGGTGTGACGTAGCTTCTCTTTTCCCCTCCCTTTGTATTCCTTTGTATCACATCAAGTCCTATTAGAGTCATAGGAGTATCACCTGCACTGCTGCCATAACAGCTGTGGTGTGTCTAGAGCAAGATAACCTGACGGAATCCATCCCTCTTTAGGTTGATGTAATGGAATGTAATAGATAAGAAAACTAATTTTATATCACAATATACATTAGGGTCCTAGGGGCACCACATATACTGTAGCCATAACAGCAATAGTGTGTCTAATGCAAGATAGCCTGATGAAGGTCATCCCTGTTCAAGCTGATGTAATAGACAAAAAAAAAAACTAATTTTATATCACAATATACATCAGGATCCTAGGGGCACCACATATACTGTTGCCATAGTGGCAGTGGTATGTTTAGGGCAAAATAGCCTAACGGAACCCATCCCTCTTCAGGTTGGTTTTGAATTCAGGGTTTTCCTTTTAGGCTGGTTGTCACTTCAAATCAAGTGTATTGCCATGTTATTAGTTTGGTGCAAAAATAATGATGTAATAATGTCGTTTTTTGACATATTTTTAACGTCAAAAAACAACATTATTACGTCATTATTTTTGCGCCAACCTAATATTTAATGCATTAGCCGGAGGGAGAAAAAAAATGAATTCATACTTTTCCTTCAGGATAATCTGTGTGAACTTAACAAACTCATTCAGAATTTGAATTTGACTCTCTGACTTCCAACTTTCTAACTACCTCTGCTCATCCAATAGTCCTTCATATCGGATGCCAATAATTCTTTTCTTGAGTACCACTTTGGTTTCTGATGTTCTTTTTTTCTTTACTATTTCCAGAGATCATGTGTATTCACAAAATCTTTCTGTTGGTTGTATATAGAAAAATTTAATTACTTAAACATTATTTTTAGTGAATACTCAAATTTGATTAGACATGCCATTTATTTATTAAATAGTATATTTTAGTCTATTGGTCTGAATATCTGAGAAATCTTATTAAAGAAAAATATGTGTTCTCCAGCAGGATTTGAACCCATGTCTCCCATGGCAGGAGAAACTGTTGTTAGATCTGACATGCTTTAGTCTGTTTTAGTCACAGAGTGCAAAACAAAGTTGGATAGTACCATATTGTTATGACTCACAAGAACTGCAACATAAAAAAATAAAATAAAAAATAAATATAATGTGGATCAGTTGTCAAAGGAAATGACCTGAGTTCCACTACAATAGTGAATTCCTATCACAGGATCAAAAATATGTGAATAAGGAAACTAACAGAGACAAACGAGAGGGATTTCGCCTGACTGCTTTGAGAGAGAGAGAGAGAGAGAGAAATTTTCATAGAGAGAGAGAGACAGAGTAATAGTCACAAACAGAAAAAGTTTACTATAACTTAATCTCCCTTGGGTTTATTGAGTTTTAACTTCAAGGTGTCAGCATGGGATTGTTACTTATAAATGAAAATTTTTCTCAGACACTCAAGACATTCATATCTGCTCAGTAACATAAACAAAGCAGTTTCTAAAGAAGTGATTTATTTTTATTTATTAATCTGACAGATTTTATTACTTAAACATTGTTTTTAGTGGATATCTGTATTTGTTTGAGTAGATTCTCTGTTTATTTATTAAACAGTATATTTATTTATTTTTGTCTACCAATCTAAATTCTGATTTGAGGCTAGGTAAAGCACACTGGGCCTAGAGGTGGAAATTGGCAAAAAAATCTTATTTCTTACTTAAACCTTTGTTTATAAAATGGATTACATTAAATTTCTGAAAAGACAAAGCAAAAAAAAAAAAAAAAAAAGTCTAGATTTTATGTTATTTTAAAGTTACAGAAATCTGAATAAAATCTAAGCTATTTCTTGGCCATATCCTGACCACATATTTTTAAATGCTACATCACCTTGGTAAGTGAATGGGCTAAAATCTGTTATGGTTAGCTGAGGAAATCATTTTTCTAACTTTGAATACCATATAATTGAATTCTGATTGGAAAAATCATTGATTTGTGATGAATTCATTAAGATTTTGACAAAGTAGAATCAGAATTGCTAAAAATTTCCCCAAAGTTGCACTATTTTTTTTTTTTTTTTTTTTTCATAAACATCAAAATATCAAAAACGGCTAAGATTCACATACCAAAGTATATACTTTTTGAAAATTTCACGCTAAGCCCGTTTAGAATTTGTTCAGTTTGCCATGTGACTCTTAACCCTTTCTTTCTTTAATGCAGGACCAAAGTTTATTTCTGAGACCATAAATTTATCTAACTTGTAAATTTTGTGTGTATGCTTGAATCAAAATTTAGGCTCCAAATAGATGAAAATGGTTGTAATATTACTATTTTGGGATTACAGGTAGGATATTAGCTATGAATTGCCTCAGAATACCATCAAAATAGATGAAAACATTATCTTTGCTGATTTTCACCCAAAATTGGGTGAAAATTGGTTCGATTTTACTCAAAATGCAGCAATTTTCTTGCTCTAATTCATCAGATATACTAAAAATGACTAAGATCCATATACAATAATTTACCAATATTAACGGTGTATTGGTTAAACCCTTTCAGAATTTTTAAAACCTTCCTCTTCAAGTCAATCATTTGGTTTTTGTACCTTGGGACGGCAATGCCCAAATAAGGAAATCCTACCCCAAACCCCCCAACTTTTAAGAAATTTAACCTTTTATGAACTCAGCTTGGCCATACATTTTTCCCCAAAGACCTTAATTATTAATCAGAAACAGATTGGGCCAAGTTATACATCATTATACTTCTATTTCCAAAGTTAGCCAACTGTGTAAAGTGTTGTGTTGTATAGAAAAGGTTGACACACATATAGAAAATAAGTAGTAGTTTATTCTGGAGAATAATATGGTATACAGTTGTGAACACAGACTAGTGTCATAAACAGTTAATTGTTACCTCCTTAAATAGTCTTAGACCAGTCCATCTTGTGGGGGTATTCAGCTACTTCACAACATCCCCTTTTTTGAATTGACTACTTATTCTGGAAGTCATACTTTTTCCTTTTCGGGTTTATCCCTATAATCCCTATAAATTTTCTTTCCTGTTTACTCTAACATTTTTCCTCAGGGGCTACTAAGGACATTGTTATGTTAAATGAGTCATAAATAACCTTCATTGGTTCTTCTGGTTAATTATATCCTCCAAGTACCTTTTCTTCATTTGGTTGTGATGTCTCTCAATGGTCTTTTTCAGGTCTTTAATTATATACATTAAGCTTATGATGCATTTATCAATGACATGAGTATTCCAAATTTCTTTCCCATTTCTATAGTCTTTGAAAAAAATGTTTTCTCCTGGTATATAGGATTTTGTATCTTTTTTTTTTCTTTATTGTTTTTTTTATTTCCCTTTGGCAACAGTTTTTACAACACAGATCTTATTTTTCTCAAGAAAATTAACTCTGTAGGTGACAACCCCAAATTAGTACTTGGGTTTGGTGTCACATGATATACCCTTAAAAATTGTAGGATATCGTCAACGGTTTTGTTTCCATCTGTCTTATTTAAAGCTCACTTGAAAGTGTTTACAAATCTTTCTGTCTGCCCATTTGATTGCAGGTGATATGGTGCAGTAGTGATTTGTACAATCAAAAAAACTTTACAAAAGTCTTTGAATGCTTTTACCATGAATTGTTTGCCATTGTCTGACATGGTCAGGATACCGAATCTGGCAAAGAGTTCATGCAAAAAATTAATTGTACCATTGCATGTAGAGTTTGTATGTTTCATCACCTCTGGCCATTTCGAGAAACTGTCAACAACAATTAAATAATATTGTCCCTTCATTGAACCTGCAAAATCTATATGCAGCCTTTGGCCAAGGGGTAAAATTCACCAGTGGCACCTTTGCTGCCATCGCACAACCTAAGCATGATTTTACATTTTTTCTCTATTTCTTTGTCCATATTCAACCAAAAAACATAGCTTCTCATTAAAGCTTTCATCCTCGATATATTAGGTTGGTGCAAAATAATGACGTAATAATGTCGTTTTTTGACGTAACGTCAAAAAACGACATTATTACGTCATTATTTTTGCACCAACCTAATACCAGGGTGACCGGTATGGAAGTCTTTTAATATCCTTTTTTGCAGCACTCTTGGTAAAATTCCATCACAGATAGAAAAAAAATCTTTTCCCCATTACTCTTTTTGTATTGTTGGTTCATAATTTTTTTCTTTTTCTCATTGAAATATTTGTCTATTTTTGCTTTGTTCCTGATCCCCACGAGGCGCCACAGGTAATTCCCGTAATGGTATTGCACAACACGCTTTTTATTTCCATTTCTATTCTTACGGCTACTATTACAGTTTCCTCCAATGGTTCACATAGTTTGGGAATTAACCTGGATAACTCATCCTCATACCCTAACCTCTTTGATGGAAGGAACTCCATTTTAAAATTATAATTTAATAAATATTGTTCTCCATAAATAAAAAGCTGGTTTAGATTTTAATCTGGAACTCTTCAATTATTGAGGTTTGAAAAACATGGGTTACAGTTTTCCAGGTTTTTGTAAGTTTAATTTCTAAATCGAAACAAATTATAATTACCACTGGAAAAAGCATAAATAGTGAAAAAATTATAATGATTCAAAATGACTGAAGAATTGAAGAGAACTTGGACTTAAAAACCAATGATGTACACCATTATGGCATTATATATTTTACAAACTTATGAAGGCATTGCAGTGGTAGTGGTATTGGGGGATGAAAAATCTAAACTCCTTTTGTTGTTCTTGAAATGAATGTGTGGGTGGTGTAACAGTGGCTTGGAATGAGAAATCTGAGAGCTGAGTTTGAATTCCAGTCAGGTTTGTTACATTCACTTAAATGCATATATTTTGGGGATATGCATAAATACATCTCTCTCCTCCATTTATGGGTTAAATATTAGGATTAACATCCAAAAAAACTTCTCAAAAAATTTTTATTCACTCAAAAAAAAAAAAAATTATTCTCAGAATCCAAGATGTTTTGAATTATTTAAATTCAAAACATCCTGGATTCTGAGAATAATTTTTACCATTACCATTCCTTCCTCATATCACTCGCATTTCTTTTCATTTTTCTCTTGCTTTCTTACTTTCTATCTTTCCTCCTCTGCATCTTTCTCCTTCTTTCCTTCTCTTAGATTTTCTGTTTCTGTTGTCATATGGTAATAAACAGATAGGCAATTGATGGCTCTATACCAGGTTGATAAGCTGTAAAAAAAAATCAATCACTAATCTGTTCTTGAAACTTAGAAGCCTAAAAAAAGAAAACCAAACCTTTTCATCTAGCACATTCCAGGATTTGAATCGGTTGTATTCTGTCTTACTGATTGGTCTGTATCACAGTGGGTTTTAGTTGGATTATTTTGGGTTGTTGGTTTTCATTTAAATAATTTACAACTAAAGTGTTAGTGACAAAGACCTGTTAATTTTTTCCTTATTTTTAATCATTTCAACCCAAGCAAATTGATAATGCTACAAAGGTTAAAAATTCTATTCTGATAAATCATCTCATCACTAATATATATATATATATATATATATATATATATGCATGCAGCAATCCCTCATTTATACATGTTTCATTAAAGACAACAGATGAGGTACTGCAATGAATCTTTTTGTTTAATTTTTCATGTGTTCAAGCAAGTGATTTCCTTTCTGTGTATGGAAACTGTCCAAATGTTCTGTGATTGCAAGCACTTTCATCTATACTGTGCTGACTTTGTTTAGAAAATAAAACATTCTTATAACTCTAGATACATACATAACACAGCCGATACATTTAGTTAAAAGTAAAATCAAATCATCCTTGACAATGGATAAAAGTATATATAGCTGAAAGCACTCAGAAATACAGAACTTTTGAACAGTTTTTGAAAACTTTGTGTCCAGGAAAGAAAACATTTGTCCAAACACAAGAGGAATTAAATGAAAAGCTTAATTGCAGTATTTTAATGAAACATGTATAGAAGAGGGATTGCTGCCTAAATACATACACATAATACTACTTCTGTTCCGTAATAATTGTTAGTTATTGTATGCAAATGTAATAACTATTATTATGGAACAAAAGTAGTGATAAAAACTTATAAATTAATGCTTCATCTGTTTTAAAAGAACAAAGGGGTAAAAGAGTTATAAAAATCAAATGCTGGAAACCTATTACGATTCCTTCCTCATATCACTCGCATTTCTTTTCATTTTTCTCTTGCTTTCTTACTTTCTATCTTTCCTCCTCTGCATCTTCTTTCCTTCTCTTAGATTTTCTATTTCTGTTGTCATATGGTAATAAACAGATAGGCAATTGATGGCTCTATACCAGTCGTTCCCAAACTTTTTCTGATTGCCAAGATCCCCCCCCCCCGGTTATATTCTGAGCAACCTCTTTCCACAGCTATATGAAGACAGTTCTTGGTATTAGGTATAGTGCAACTTCAAAACAACTAATTTAACATTAGACAAACCTCCTTGGCTATATCACCATGCCTGTAAACCTAGAGTAATGGCCCCCGAGGAACATGGCATGTGGTGTGTCCTTTTCAGATAGCATCAGCTAACAACAAACAAATTTGTTTGGATTTTGGTAAACAAAATATAATAAAAACAAGTTTTTTATGTCTTAATGTTAATCTTTGCTTATGGCCACATCATATTGAAACACTGGTTCCTATACAATCACTGAAGTTAAGCAATGTTGAGCCTGGTCAGTATGGGTGACAATTTGGAAATACAAGGTGCTGTAAGCTTGGATGTGCAGATGGTGTAATGGATAATAATTTAGAATTGTTAATCAGAGAGCAAAGTTCCAATTCCTGTTGGGTTCATTATATTCACTGATGTACAAAGGTATGAATCTACCACTTCCCCTCCTATTTATGGGTTAATTAGTAAGACTTATATCATTAAGCAATTATGATCTCAAAAAAAATTTCTTAGAATCTAAAAATATTTTTTGGCATTAAATAACCTGTAAAGAGTTGATAAGCCGTAGAAAGTGAATCACTTAATCAAGGAAATACTGATTAGCTACACAGGCATGTCTTTTAGATTTATTTACAGTTTCTGGAATATAAATGTATAGAAACTACAATGGCCATAAAGTGAAGGATCAGTTTATAAATTGATTGTAAGATAGAATTGATCCCTCACTTTATATCTGCTTTATTTCTTGTTTGTTTATTAAATTATGATTAGGTATGAATCCACCTCTTCTCCCAGCTATGGGTTAATTAGTAAGACTTGTATCATTAAAACATATTTATTTCTCCCCTCCAAAAAAATTCTTACAATCTAAAAACATTTTCTGCCTTTAAATAACCTGTCAAGGTTTGATAAGCCGTAGAAAGCAAATCAATCAGTCATGTTCATTTTTGTCTTTGTGAGGTAAATGCATTTTTTAAGTGACTCATTTTGTCATGGGGATCGAAAAGATAAATTATTACTTTGCTTGAATGTCACTATGCTGCCCGCTACCACACCTCATTTCCTAATCCCCTTCACTGCCTTCAAGGGGACACTACTGTTCACTTTAGGAATCCCAGCTCTATACAAAGATGTACTGAAAAATTTTTAGTTTAAACCACTTTCCAAAAATTGAGCAAACATCAGACTTTTGGGAGGTGGAAGCTGGGGAAGCTTCTTAGATCAAGAAATTTTCAGCACCTTCTTGTATATATTGTGTATGTATGTGTAATCATTTTCACAGAATATACAGTGGATACTATTCAAAAAGTACCACAGCCCATATGTAACTACCCCTCCTGTCATTTTTGACTGGTTTTTGTTTGTAAATCATAATTTTGGATTTCTGTTTCAATGTCAATGATAATCCCTATCAGCATACTGGCTGAAGGAATTTATTGTCTTCTGTGCGTGATCACAACCATAGATCATAAAGTCAGTTATAATACTGTCTTATCTCACTGAAAATAACTCTTCTGAATGCCATCTGTCCTCACCAAGCTGTTGATTGACAAACAATTTGCGATGACTCCCATAACATATGTATTTGGGTCGTTAGACAACTTTAGACAGGTGGTTGTTTTTTTCTCTCTTGCAGCATTTCATAGTTGGTCTTGTGACTAAATAAAACCTTTTCTTTCTATCAATGAAGAATTTTATAGGTAATAACTTTTAGGTTACTTTATGGGGATTGAAACCTTCCTCAACGTTTTATGTAAGAAATATTATGGGGTCAGCAATATTGAAATTAAATTCAGTGGTCTTATAAAGATGTTTTCATCATGAGATCTTTTTTTTCTTTCCTTTTTGTTATTTCCCCTCTTCTCTCCCTCTCCGTGTCTTTTTTGCTTCTTTCTCTCTCCTCTCTCTTGCTTTTCTTTCTCTCTCTCTCACTCAAAAAAAGGGTTGTCAACATCCCTACACAAATCCCAATAATGAATGTTCAAGCACCAGATGAAGGACAGATTTTCAATCCTGGAATCACCCTGATGCCAAAAAGGTATAATATGTTTATGTAGAGCAAGTGTGGCTTGAGTTAGAGAGGTTTTCAGACACAAGATGGACAGATAGAATTTTCTGTTTATTTATTTAGATAGATGTAAATGCATTGAAAATCAGGAGGAAAGGGATTATCAGTGGTCAGAAATTAATGGAAGCATTACTGATAAAATATGACTAATATAGTGATTTACCAAGCGTAGCTTAGATGTGGCACAAGGCTGAAAGTAGGGGGTACCCAGTGAGGATCGAACTCACTACTCAGTTGTAATTGCTCTATTGAGACAAGCTTGCTAACCATTACACTACCTCGAGGTGCCCATGACTAATATATGTATAATGTAAATGCATTACTAATGATTTTACTAAAGGAATTTACATTATTTAAAAATCTATTCTATCACCATAATTTGAATTAAAAATGAATAACACAGATGAAATCAAAAGATATACAGACTTGATGGCCTGTTATTATTCTAAAGAAATGTTCTGTTCTCTTATACTCTACAGAAAATGTCTTATTGCTTCTTGCTCTCCAGCTTATTAGAAATCCTTTTCTGTAGTTCCTTTTTTCAAGAACTCAAGTAAACTGTTTGAATTATTGACCTATTAGTCTTGTATCTATTTTTAGCAAAGTCCGAGAGGCTCTAATCAACCTTGAATTGGTTAAGCATCTTACTTTGCACGTTCTTCTTTCAGACCAACAATATGGTTTTTTGTTTCTCTAGGTCAATTGCCAGTGTGTTGATGATTATTACTGAAGGAGTTTGTCAAACTTTAAATAAGAATGGTGAAGCTTGGGCTATGGCTTTAGAGGTTTTGAGGGCATTTGACAGAGTTTGCTATGCCAGATCAAGGGCTATGGTATCTCCAGTCAACTTTTCAATTGGATCCAATCTTTTTTAACAAATCGTGTAATGAAAAGTTGTGTTGCACCGCCAGTCTTCTAGTTCCTTTCGCATTAAGGCTGTTTTCCTCTTTAGATTGACTCTGTTTCTTCATCAACGACCTTCCCAATGTCACTAGTTTCCAACTAGGTATGTATGCTGATGACACAACTATTTACTCCTGTTTTAATAGTAAGTCTGAACAAGTAAAAATGGCAGTTGATCTTGAAGATGACCTTCAATTGTTATACCAGCCAAGAAAGAAATGGCTTGTAAATTTTAATGTCTTCAAAATGAAACTACTGTCTTTGAGTTTTCTTAAAGAACTATTTTTACCTTCTATCAGTATGGCTGATGCTAACCTCCTGGAATGAAACGATTATATTGAATCAGTTTCTAGGCTTACTGCTAGAAAAGTTGGTTCACTGTATTGTGTCAGACAATTTTCTCACTGTGTTCCATCTTGCACATTTATAAATCTACCATTTATCCATATATTGAATATTGCTGACATATCTGGTCAGGTGCTCCTGCTATTAGGTTGGTGCAAAAATAATGACGTAATAATGTCGTTTTTTCACGTATTTTTAATGTCAAAAAACGACATTATTACGTCATTATTTTTGCACCAACCTAATATATATCTCAGGATTCTCGACAAAATCCAAAGATGTGCCAATAATGTAATAGGTCCTGGCTTGTCATCTTGATTTCAGTCACTTTCCCACTGCCATGATTTGGTTTCCCTTTGTCTTTTTTATAAATAATTTCATGGGAATTATTCTGATGAAATTTCCTCCTTGGTACCACGACCACATGATTTAAGCATAGTACTAGATTGCCAATTAGGTCTTATTGTTTTACTGTTGAACTAGCTAGATGCAGCTGTAAGTTCTATTCTAATAGTTTCTTTTCTCGCACTTCTTTACTAGCTTCTTGCTTCCCTGCCACCTATAATCTTCAAACATTTAAGTGCAACATTAATCTTGTCTTCTTGAACTCTGTTCTTTTATTGTCCTTTCTCTTTTTCTCTTAAGAAACCCCTGTGTCTTAGTGATATTATCACCTTGCATGGGGTGAAAAGAAAAAAAAAATGTAATGAAAAACAGGAAAAAAAAAAAGATGTTGTCAATGGTCAAGACTGAATGGTCAAGGTGAATATGGCTATCATATGTATAAAACTAATAAGGTGGTTGTAGTGGTCAAGTTAGATTATCTTTTTTAGTATAAAACATTTGTTCTCTACCATATCTTTTGTTTGAAATAAAAATGTATATCTATGAAATATTGGATGATGTGCCTGCAAGTGAAAGTTAGTATTTCAAGTACTTATTAAGAGATGTCCAAATGAATCTCAGTTGTGTATGTTTTTTTTTTTTGTTTTTTTTACATGTTTATTTCTTCTCTTCCAATCATATTTTGTTATGGATATATTTGTATAGATTGGTGTTTTAATAGCAGTGATTTTGTTAGGAAAGGGGATATGCTGTATGAACCTGGATGTAGATTTACCGTGGAAACCTCAGAAATTGGTGCACTTTCTATAAAATTTTGCTTGAATAAATTACTTTGCTAATTAAAGCTGCATTCTTGGGATATTTAATAATAACAATGGTGAATACAAAAGCAGCACGAAGCAGAATGAAGTTACCTTGAATTGTGCATCGAGACAAATCAATGCCAAAAACTTTAAGTTGAGCATCTTCATTATTTCTTTCAGTCTATAATTATTGGGGCACAATAAGTCCCCCAACACCCTAAGTCAAATGTGGACCTAAATGATGTTATCAGAGTCTGAAGTGTCTGGAGATTTATGGTCAGTAGCAATGGAAATGTGAAATGGTGTCTTCAAAATCAGCCGCCCATTTGACCAAAAGAGAATAAAATAATAAATAAATGAAAACTTTTGGGAACAAGTAACAATAAACCAGAAGTTAGGAATTTCCGCTTGCAGCCTTATATAGTTGGAGTCCTGGTTAGTGGCAGAGTGAGAGCCAGCCAGCTGTTATATTGGTAGCAGTTGCTAAGTGGAAGTAAGAAGAGTCAAAGAAACTCCCCAAAAGAATGCTATAACCAAATTATTGAAAACAGGAGCCATGTTTTCATTTCTTGTGGTGTTGATTTCACCTTCCATTCCTTTGTGAAAATGCAGTGTTCCTTTCCAAGATTATGTGCACATTGATGAAGATGGGAAGATGGTTTCATTGTTTGGTTGAGTTAAAACCCTGCAAGAGTGACTTGTATGTTTATATTATAACCAACATTTATTTCATTCCATCAATAAAAACATTATTTACACTGAAGAAGTCCTTTTGGAGGCTGAAACAAGTAATATAGGATATTTCTCAATTTGTGATTCAATTACCCATCATTAGTCTGATCCTCACTGGGTACCCCATACTTCTTGCTTTTTTCCACATCTAAACAACACTTAATAAATCAAGGACTCTTCAACATGTTGTAATGGTTAACAATTTTTTTTTTTTTTTTTTTTTTTAGCTAGAACAATTACAACTGAGTAAAAAGTTTGATCCTCACTGGGTTATCCACAATTTTGGCCTTGTGCCACATCTAAGCTAGGCTTAGAAAGAAGGGATAAGTATGGCTGGGCATTTCAACTTGATGTAATAGTTAACAAGCTTGTTTCGCTAGATCAATTAGGACTGAATAGTGGTTTTAATGTTTACCGGGTACCCCATACTTTCAACCTTGTGCCACATCTAAGCTCTGCTTAGAAAATCACCATATATATATATATATATATATATATATATCTATATATATATATATATATATATATATATATATATTCTTTATACAAGCCTCCTGAGCAGACTGAAAGCAGTTTGACAGCATCACTAGTGAATATTGTAATAATTATTGTATTTCTTTTATGTATATAGGGCCTTGACCCTGATGAAGGCCAGGCTAAAGGGAGCCCAGAAAGGTCATAGTTTACTGAAGAAAAAAGCTGATGCATTGACTTTGAGGTTTCGTGCCATCCTCAAGAGAATTATTGAGGTAAGAAAAAAAAAAGTTATACACTTCTATATTTATTTTTTCATTTTGATTTTTACCATTTTTTTTTTTTTTTTTTTTTTTTTTTTAAAGAATCTATACATTTCTAAAATAGTACGAAATAACCAGATTATTTAATATTTCTTAAAAATATATTTCAAAGATTGGGTAAAAAAAAAAAAAAAAATGAAATGATTTTTTCATTAGTATTTTGTATAGAATACAGAAATTCAAGTGTTCCAAGAAATACAACTTGAGATAAACCTTTCCAAAACAGAAACTACAGGGTGTGTGGCAAATTTTTTTTTTTTTCTTTTTGAGCTGTGGTGGATAGGATGGCATGGGGCCATAGTGGCCATCACAATCACCAGACTTTTTCTTGTGGGCTATACTGAAAAATCTTGTTTAGAGACTCAAACCAAAAACAATCCCTAAATTAAGACACACAATTTCTGATAAATTTTCTGAATTGCTGATATATTTTATATTTTAGTATTACAACATATTTCCAAAATGATGTCATCAATTTACTGTTATGTATTTCTTTCAGATTTTTGGTTTAATGTATTTATTCATTGGGTTTAAAATAACTAAAATATATACCGTATTTTCTGGCTTACAAGATGCTGCAGCTTGGAAGGCATAACCTAGTATTGGAAAGAAATTTCTAAGAAAAAAATAGTCATTCTCATACAAAAACATATTCACCATGCGTCCCTCACATACTGTTTACATTAATCCCTCGTCCGATTTTGTTTGTATATCAATGACATACTAGTCAAGAGCAGAAAGGCGGCTGCTGCTGCTGCTAGTAAACAGTACATGTTTAAGCTTGTAGCTCAACTCCAGGAAGGTTTATAGTCTTGGAAATACTGGTAAGAGCTGAGGTACTGAGGTTACATCATATAAAAGGCTGAATTAAATAGCTATCAGTCAAGGCAATTAGGTGACTGTCCAAGCTTACTTGAGCCTGGGTGTTGCCTTACATTTGTCTTGGAAGATGCACATGTATTTTTCAGGAAAAAAAAGAGCATCTTGTATGCTGGAAAATAATTTTTAAACTACTTTATACATTATAATTTTTCATTTTATTACTTAGAAAACTTTGATTTGTTAATTTTTTATTTATTTATATTTTATTATTTACTTGTTTACAAAATCAATATAAAATAACAAAAATGATGCAAATCTTATCATATTCATTATATTTTTCTGGTATAAATGAATACAACAATGAATGTTCAAATAATATTTTCTCTGATCATTATTATGTAATTATATGGCACTGGTCCTTGACACACTAGGGTTTGTTATACTGTAGAATGAATAAAATATACCCTCATGTTTAGTACAAATAGTCTCAAAATGATCCTGAAATAGGACATATCTCAAACTGGATAGGAAAGCTTTGCTTGCTGGTCCCTTGCATATGGGGTGGGGACTGCTGGTAAGCCACATGAAATAGTTTGAAAAACGCTGCCTTAGACTGTCTCTCTGGCCCCAAATTGTCATTGGCTGTTTTTTCATTCAGTGGAAGATGTTGGTGGAAAAATATCCAATGTAGATGCAGAATCTTTTTGTTGTTCTCTTTCAATCTGCCTGTTTTGATTTTTCTGCTTCTGTGGCACGTTTTTGATATTTTTTGACAGCATCTTTGCCAAGTTGCAGACTGTCCTTTTGTCCGGTTTTCTCTCTCTGATTTTTCAAATATTCCCGTTCTTCAACAGGAATCTGAAATTTCAAAATGTATATATGTTTAAAAACAGATCTAACCTGATTATAAATGAAAGAAAATATCACAATATTATTTACCAGAGAAAGGAAGATTATCAGATATAAATTTATTTAAATTTTGAAAATCAGGACATGAACTAATTCCAATTAAACAAAGAAAAACAAGCCTATAATTTAACATTACCTTCTTGTGAGGAGGACAAGTGCAATCTATGTGTTTTGTTTGGCAACTTTCTTTATTGCATTCCACAGCAAAATCATCACATCTTAAGACAGGCAGTTTACAGCAACATGAAGAAATATCAAATAATTTATCCAGATGTTCCTCAATTCTTTTCCTTTTGGATGCTGGAAAAGATTTTCGGTTAATCTGTTTGGCTGCCTTGAAACATAGTCTATCCACCTTCTGCCCTATGTAATATTCCCTTAACAAAGGCAATCGTGGGTTCACTCTTTGCCAAATACTGATTATTTCTTTTGCAATTAATTTGGAAATATCATATGTTCTCATGCGGGGATTGCTATTTGCAAGGAAATAGCTGTACTGGATAACTTTTCGTAAAGTTGGGGGCTCTGTTTTATCCAAAGGACAAGGTAGACCAGAAAATTTTTTGGAACTGCCACCTTGGTTTGAAACTGAAGATCTTTTTCCAGACATTTTTATCTGAGAGAGAGAGAGAGAGAGAGAGAAAAAAAAAAAAGAAAAGAATAATTTAAATTAATTAAACTGTTTTAGGCTATCTTCCAGTTTCCTATAAAAAATGACTGACAATTATGGCAAGGAGTTAGAGTTAGTTTTAACTAGGGACCTCCACTAAATTTTTGGTAGTTATGGTTTAAAATGAATTTTTAAAAATGAAAACGCATTCTTCAAGCTTTCTTTTTAACTTTAATTGAAAGCTAAATGATCAAATTTACTATTTCCATTAAGCAAAATACTTTGGTGTATTTTAAATAGAAATATTGATTGGAATCTCACCTTATTGGTCATTTTTCAGAAAATCTGTGAATATTGGCCATTTTGGCAGATTTGTAAACGAAAGTTAATCTCTAAAAATCTCACAAAAATGTGTTTGCGACACATTATTTTAGGAAAATTAGCAAATTTAAAATAGTGAAATAGGAATTAAAAAAAGTAAAAATTATTTTAAACTTTAAAATTTTGTAGGGATGATTTGCAAAGCCTGTTGAGACATGATGAAACATAGAAATGAATAATGAAAGAATTGCAGACAGACAAATTTTTCTGTAGGGACAAGTCTTAAAACAGGGACTACCATACTTACAAAACTGGGAATGTTTATACATAAAAAAAAGAATAAATTATTTTAAAAATCTTGGTGCAAAGCTACCTTTTTATTAAGCTTTTCAATTTTTGATTTGTAAATATAGTTTTCACTTAATAACAATATCACCTAACTGGATTAAAGTAATGCAGAATTTTGAACAATTTATATATATATATATATATATATATATATATATATATATATATTATAAATTATTATAATTAAAATAAAAATGAAAACAATTCTTGTAAAAATCCATTATTGAATTAAAATTAAAATTTTTAAATTAAAATTTAATTTCATGACATTAAGAGTGTGTGTGTAATATAGGTATCTTCACTAATTTGCCTAAACGGCATAGCATGATGAAAAAAGGACCCAAACTTAATAAAAAACAAGTTTTATCATCAAAATGCTTGTTATTAAGAGGAAAGACCAAAGTATTTTTTCATTATTTTATTAAATTTTTTCATTCTTTCTAGAATGTTTGAATTTTTTTAAAAAAACTGTTTTTTTTGTTTTGTTTTTTTTGAATTTCTGCAGACTACACAATATTTACCATTAGTCTTTTAGTGCTTAATTTCAGGTAAAACAAAAGCACATTGATTTGGAAATTTTTGCAAAAATCAAATAATTGTTAGAAATTTTCAGAACTTATTAACAAATAAAATTATTTTTAGATGATTTTTTTTTTTCCTTTTTAGAAAGTCAATGGTGTGTGTGTGTATATATATATATATATATATATATATATATATATATATATATATATATATATATATATATATATATATATAATTTTACATCCGTTACAAAAAATGAAGTAATGTTTGTTTCCAATTACGTTAAGTTTAGTAAACTTTAAATTTCCTAATTTTCCTCAAATGCCTTTTGAAAAAAGGTATAATTGACTTTTACAAAATTTTTAAACACAGAATTTAACTTTTGTTTACAAATTTCTAAAAAAATATAGCGGATATCATCGATTTTTTTTTAACTCAGAAAAAAAAAGAATACAAAATAAAAAACAAGATTTTTAACTAAAATTTCGGATTGTTTGTAAGAATTAAAAAATGTAAAAAAAATAAAAAAAAAATTGCTCTTTCCTAATAGCAAAAAACATTTTATCTTTATTAAGTTTGGAACCTTTTTTCATCGACAAAGTGGAGGTGTCTCGAATTTCTGGGATTCTTCATGTCTTATCAAGCATTAAGCCGAATGAAGATTAGTTTCTTTGAATGAACATCAATTAGAAAAGGGATGATTTGATTGAATTAGGATGAGGGCTGGGTGTAAAATTGGAAAGACTTTCTTTTAGGATCGGAAATTATTTTTTCAAGAAAATGAACTTATTTAAAGTTGACGAATTATTTCAAAGCAATTTATCTTTTTAATTAAATCATAATTAGTGATATCATATGCATGTTGAAACAAATATTACATAACGTGTCAAAAAACTCGTCGAGTTGATTTAAACATGGCCGTCTGGTGTTTTTATCAGTCGGTTATGCTTTTGAACTTGACCAGTTTTATTTATTATTTTTTATTTTTTTTTTATCAATTATTGGATTAACAAGAGATTGGAATCCTAAACGAAACTTTTTAAGCGCAATTTTTTTCATTTCATGTAATTTACTTTCTTTTTCAACAACGTACATATAACAAATTATGAATTAATTAAAAAATAAATTGCTATGATGAACATTGAACAACTTTGCTCATAACAAATTTGAAAACGATTCCGACGTACGCTAAAAAAAAAAAAAGTAATTATTTACCTAAACAATTTCCTGGGTTAGTATTAAAAAGGATGTCGATTAAGCATCAGTTATTTTTTTTTAAATACGAAACTAGAACATTACTCTCTATTTTAATAAAATATCAAAGGTGAAAAATGAAAATAGAGTTTTTTTTTTTTACCTAAAAATAGAAATATTGTTTCTTCCGTGGAAATAAACACAACACTTTAAATGCCAGTCGCTTCGAAAAAATGACATTAAACAAAATGTTTTTCCTTTTCAAATAATTAAGTCTGTTGTATAAAAATGCAAAAGAAATAATTAATTTTACACTTATACAGTTACAAACGAACACTAGGTTGAGATTTCAATAGCGAATATAACAGCAAACGTTTATACCGGTGCAAACTTAGATAAGACCCATCAAAAGAAAGTTCCGGGACAAGATTCATAAACAAAAATATTATTCTCTCTCTCATTTTTTTTTTTTTTTTTTTTTTTTTTTTACACTGCTACTGTTGAGTTAAAATAAAAATGAAGAAATTTCTTGTTTTTATGAGGTGGTTTTTGTTATTGTTTTGTTTTATGAGGAATTGGTCTGTTTTTTTTTTCCGTAGAAAATAACAAAACTTTTCCATATGAGAGAAAAAAAAAGGATTCAATTTTCATCGCTGGCCACAACTTAATCATTGTAAATCTCCATTTTCACCTTTATAAAGAGAATATTTTTTATATTATTCATATTTTTGATTTACTTTTCTTTGATTTATTGAGAACAAGGCAAATGTTACAATTGTCAAACATTTTTTTTAATTTATGTACCCGACCGCCGCAAAATCACTGAAAAAGCAGCATACCATCAGGAAAAGATGATAATTATTTTTTTAATTATTTAATTAATTTTTTAAAATCCTTTTTAGAACATTGGAAATTTTGATTGAGAGAAATTTGTTTTTCTTGCGTCAGCAATTGTACTAACATTTTGCATAGCAAATTTTGTCCTTTTTTTGTAGTGACAGACATTAATTTGGAAATTCTTCTTACCTGAAATTAAATAATTGTCTGACTTTAATTACATTTTCATGACTTATTCACAAATTAATTAAATTATTTTTGAAATTTTTTTTTATTAGAAAATCTTGGTAAAAATGTATTATTTATTTATTTATTTTTTTTATATGTGTTTTACCTCCTTTACTTAATGTTATGAAAACTTGAGAAATTCAATGTGATAATTTTTAGTGACTATATTAGTTAAAAGTTGAATTCTTTGAAGAGTTTAAATCACCAAATGTTTTTTCCAAAATTGGATCCCATCTTACCAAAAATCAGTTCCTGAAATTATAATTTACAATTAATTTTGATGTATGGAAAAAAGGTATCAGTTTAAAAACTGATGCCAGGTAGATAAGGCTTAAACTTGCTCTACTGGTAATTGGTAGAGATTTTTTTTTTACTAATGTTCACCCAATACAAGGCCCAAGGGGCACTCAAGGTAGAGGGTTAACGTGTGGAATTGTAGCATAAGAAAAGGCAAGATAACAGGAAATTCTAGACTAGAAGTGGTCAAAATTTAATTAGTGAATAAAATTTCAGAGTTCAGGCAGAGAGACATTAGGTGTATAGAGTTGAAGTAGACTTTAGAAGGGACTAGAAACAATGGATAAAGGTCTACTCTTTTTCCAGGGAGGAGTGTGAATTGGATGATAGGCAAACATATCTATTTCTATTGGGAGAGAAGAAAAAAAAAATTATTGAATAAAATTTCAGAGTTCAGGCAGAGACATGACAAGTATAGAGTTGAAATCGACTTTAGAAGGAACCTGAACAGGAAAAAAATGAGTAAACCTCTACTCTTGTTCAAAGAGGAGTGTCAACTGGATGATAGGAGAACCTACCTACTCCTGTTTGGAGGGTGAGGGGGTTAATTATCACATACTCTTCATTTTGTAACACATCTGCTTACATTCATATCACATTTCATTCTGTAAAGCTCTACCTTGAGTGTCTCTCAAACCCTGTATTCATTGATATATAGCATTAAAAAAAAAATATTTTTTTTACATTATGAGTATACCCAATTCCCTATCAAGTGTATATTTCAACAAGACTTTGTAAGGAAAAGAGGAAATATGGTTGGGGATGGGGGGGGGGAATAAAAATGTGAGGTTGAGGGGACAAAGCTGGATTGGTTATATACATCCCCGATTTTGACTAGTTTCTTTTGTTTTCTGTTTTCTCAGTTTTTCTAAAAAAAAAAAATTTCTTTATTTTAAATTTCAGACTAAAATGCTGATGGGAGAAATTATGAAGGAAGCTTCCTTTTCTTTGGCTGAAGCTAAATTTACGACCGGAGACTTCAATCATATCGTCCTTCAGAATGTCAATAAAGCACAAATTAAAGTTCGATCCAAGAAAGACAATGTAGCCGGTGAGTTTATCAATAACTGCATCATTTTCTCTACTCTAGGTGATAGCATACTCGTTAGTAGAGATAGCTGGAGCCCATACAATTAAAATGGATAACGTTCTTTGTTAAGCTCAAATTTAGTCTGGTATGAGAAGTACCAACAAGAATCAACTTCACTACACTCTCTATGTGCCATGTCTCTTCAGGATATGAGTAATTGTTCTCTACTGTTTCTCATTATCGTGGCTCTCTGCTATATTTGGTCAATAACCTGACCCCTCTTCGTTTTTGTGTTATTTCTTTTTTGTCTGCTCATATTTATCAAGTTACTGTTTTTCTTCTGAACAGTTTTATAATGAAAAGAAGCATGAGAGAGTTATTTGAAAACTTTGATGTAGATGACCTACTATCCTTAATAAAGAAAGTTGGTTTATACACCAAAAATATGAGGATCATTATTAGTACAAGATATATGTAAAATATTAAAAAAAAAAATTATGGTAATGTTCTTTGTGGTAATTGATATAGAAACATTAACATTAGAACAAATAATTCATTATGAAGGTTTCATACAGGTCATGAAAACCTTGAAAAGTCCTGGAAAATTGACAGAGCATTTTTCAGGGCTTGAAGAGTCCTGGAAAAACAGCAATAGTCTAAAAGATCCTTGAAAAGTTCTGGAATTTTCTAAATTGGGCTGTCCATGTATCCTTTTACTTAATACATGAAAGTCAAAATGGCAAATCCCAGAAATTTGGCTTTTTTACAAACTAAATTACCCTTTAAGAAAAGTGTTTTTTTATTTTTTTTTAGTCATTAGTAATATTTGGCAATTATTGTGAACAGTGATTTCTTTCATTGATTAGAACGAGTTCATGAAATCATAGTTACTTCTGTATTTTCTCGTCTAGCTAATGAGAAAGAAAGGGAGAAAGATTATGAAAGTGTGTCTTGTCCTGGCTGCTACCCTCACTTCAACAAGAAGCAAAGATAAAAAGGGTCAGAGACAAGTAAACATCTCCCTCAAAGATAAATTAATTCACACTGATTGAATTTATAATTGAAAGGAAAATAATAAATTATTTTACAGTAACAAAATACACTTTAGAATCTTGAAAAATTTATCAGTGTCTTTTAAAATTTGAACAACTGAAGAAATTTTATTCACATGTTAACTTCAAAAGTAAAAAAAGTCTTTTTGATCTCTAGTTAGTGGTGGATGAATTCATGCTGCAAAAATAGATTACTTGTCCATGTCAATATGTGTATCTATGTGTAAACTATAGTTGTCTAATTAAATTGTTGCCAAAAGTAACAAGTTTGAGAATCAAATTTGACTCGAAGGAAATGTAGATGAGAAGGATGATAAGATGGAAAATGTGTCTTTGAAAAAATAAGAAGAATGTTATTTTTAAAGTTTGCAGGCTAATGATGACCTGTATCTCTAGCTTTTGTTGTAAATTGGCTTTTATTGCTTGGCTTTATATTAAAAGTTCAATCTGACAACCATGTCCCTTTATTTTTGTATTTCTGCCATAGATGAAAAGAAAATGTACAAAACATGTGAACAACTCTTACACCTTTGGCCAAATGTCATCAAATTTGTGAACTTAATTAAAAAAAAAAAAAAAAAATAACAGAAAGATGTCCCCAGTCCTTCTCTGTGGTGCTGTCAAATGTGAATGATATTTTATTTCCAGCAAAGATTTTTGTGTTTGTTTTGAAAGACATTGAACCATTTGTGATAAAATATCGAGCAATAAATCGATTGCTTCTTTTCCTTGCAAATGATCTTTTTAGCATGATCATGAAACTGTTATGAAGATTTGTCAAGGAAGAGCACACTAAAAAGATAATTACATTTTCCAAAATGAATGAATTTATAAGAATTTTGTCAAACCCAAACATGCATAAAAATTCTACAATGATAGTGTGTGAATTTCTGGCTAATAGGGCTATGCAAAATTTATCCGAAAATGGAAATGTGTCAACAAAAGATTTGTTTGCATGCAGAATTGCAACAAAGACAATGTTCATCTATATCATGGAGAAACTAGAAATTTCTAGTCTATCCTCTATTACTATACAGACTGCTATTCTCTACTCTATTCACTATACTATTTCTCTATTCGAATCACTATATGAATTACTATTCAAGCAAGTATTATTAGTGTGAGTACTATTCGAAGGCGTCTGACACCAGTATTGTTCAACAGTGTATTATAATTGTATGTGCAATTGCAAAGTCTCTACTACAATGAGCATTACGAAAGTGACACTGAGTGTTTATTGACATCACTAAAAGTACCAATGCTATGACAATGCCTTGCAGTATTAACAAATTAAATACTGAAATAAATGAAATTCTAGACACCTGACAACCGTAGGGGTCTACTTGATTGTAAATCAAATTTAAGCTTGGAATTATGAACTTGAAGTTGATTCGTACATATCTGATTGTAAAGAAGCATTGAAATATTGGCAAACATGGATCTTCATGCCCACAAAAAAAAACAGTGTGTCAACAGGATGATTTTCCTCTTAACACTGATATTATCTTAACTACCTTCACTCCTTGGCAATATTTATTGTTTTAAAAGGTAACAGAATTGTAATCTAACCTAAACATATGAAAGTGAATTTATACATTTTCTTTGTTCTTGAGAATTGACAACAAAAATTAAACACTATTAGAATGTTTATTTACATGAATAATTTTATATTTGCAACATTTTAAAAATTAATACAATTAAAACTAACACAATATTTATCATTTACCAATTTATAAATAAATATGAAAACAATTTTTTTTCATGAATTTCTAAACATTTACTAAATTATTAAAATATGTGAACAACAATAAAGAAATCTTTATTATTTACCATTTTATAAAGTTGGAATCAATTGGCAATTAGCTGATGTTTTTCCAACCATTTCAATAAATAATATAATAAATTAATATTGTAAATAAACTTCTTGACTGCTTCCAGCTGTATCTGATAGTGACATTTCTACTTTTATGCTAGATTGGGCCCCCATACTATGTAATAGGGAAATGTTATCTTGAGCCATCTTAGTCACTTTTGAAAAGTATATATTTGAAGTTTTTTCTTTTTGTTTTACTGTTTTATATGGCCTGATGGAAAAGTCATTTTATTTTTACTTCAATATTATAACAACTTAATTTCTTCTTCCCTTAAAGAAGCAGGCAAAATATTAAAAAATAAGTTTTTATTTTTTTATTTTTTATTATCCTCATAAATTGTCACCTTCAATGTTTTGCTAATTTTTTTATTTTTTTATTTTAGGTGTTACTTTGCCAATCTTTGAACACTATCAGGATGGTAGTGACAGTAAGTCTCTCTTTTAGTTATTGGAATGGAAAAGTTGAGGTGTACATCCACATCTGGTGTATTACAAAGTGTGTGTATGAGTCTGTATCACAATATGATGAGTGGATGGTGTGTGTATGTGTTTGTGTGTGCGTGTTTGCATCCATATTGCAAAGTGGGTGATATGTGCATCCACATTTGTATTGCAAGCAAAGTGAGGTTTGTTTTGTTTTGTTTTATGGCATATCAACACCTCAATGGGTTACTTAATGCCGACAAGATTTTTATTGCTGGTAATTTTTTTTTTTTTTTTCAAAAGTGAATTGCTGGTATTAAAACCTATTTTTACACTTTCATAGTGTTTTGACTCTAGTTTGAGAGTTAACTATTTGCCCATAGTTAGGACCCTAATAGGTGCTACCATCCCAAGTCAGGGTGGAACTGGGAACACCAGCAATTAAGAGGTGGTTCCATGCTCCTCAAAACCTCCTGATCAGAGGCCTTGCTGTTGGACATAGTTTATCATCTTACCCAGGACGGGCAAAGGGAGTTGTATGTGTGAGTTTGTGCATGCATCCATATTGCAAATGTATATATATATATATATATATATATATATATATATATATATATATATATATATATATATACATATTAGCACATCCATATTGCAAAAGTGGGAAAAAAAAGAAAAACCCAATATAGCCATAACATTATCAACAAAAAAAATATTTGATAATGGCTTATAAATGTCAAAAGTACTGGAGATATTGGACAATTTATATTTATATTTCCAGTGGAAAGTGTTTACAAAGATGTTCCAACATATATATATATATATATATATATATATATATATATATATATATATATATAAACCTTGGGCTTATGGCCATATCACATTGAAACACCAATTCTCGTACATTCAACTAAGTTAAGCAATGGTCAGTACCTAGATGAGTAACCACTTTGGAATACTAAGCTTGGATGTGCAGGTGGTGTAATGGATAACAGCTCAGAATTGGAAATTGGAGAGCAGTTTCAATTCCAGTCTGGTTCGTTATATTCACTTGTGTGTAAGTACCCCTGAGAAAGGTATGAATCCACCTTTTCACCCATCAGCTATGGGTTAATTAGTAAGATTTGTGTCAGTAAATCATTATCATCTCCAAAAAATTTTTACAAAATAAAAATATTTTCTGGCTTTAAATAACCTGCAAAAGGTTGATAAGCAGTAAAAAAATCAATAAATAAATAAAAGAAACTTTAACTAAGAACTCTTGTTGGTTTTTAACTGAATTTGTATAAATGTTGAAAGCTTTGTGAACTAATTGCTGAGGTGCTGTCCTCATGGTAAAACAGATTCCCAAAGACGAGGGACACGAGTTCAAATCTTCACTTGGGGTTTATTGTTTATTTCCAATTTGTGCTATTTGCCTGACAGTTGTAGAACAACAACTTGAATGTTGTCATAAGAAGTAACAAAAACAAGTAGAAAGAAAATGAACCCCAATTTACAATGTTTCCTTTAAAACCTGTTCTATTTGGTGTTCTTTTCTTTACAGGTAATGAACTGACCGGTCTGTCACGAGGTGGTCAGCAAATTGACAAACTGAAGAAGAACTATGCCAAAGCTGTCCAGCATTTGGTGGAACTGGCCTCTTTGCAGACATCATTTGTTACACTTGATGAAGTCATCAAATTGACCAACAGGCGTGTCAATGCCATTGAACACGGTAACTTTTCTTCATATATTTTTCTTTAGGGTTGTCAAGAACTTGGACGCTTTATTTCACTGCTTGTTATACCTTCTATAGGTTAATTTAGTGTTTCTATAATAAATCTATAGGTTATTTATAATTCACTATTTTTTTTTTTTTTTAATGAGACTATTTTAGTTGAAAAGGAAAACAAAGTGGGTCATCTGTGTTACTGTTGTGAAGTGGGGTCTAACAAGACACAACATAGTAATATTTAGTACTAAGCTAGACAAGTCACAGCAATAGTATTGTGTTCCTTTTCTAGATAATTACCCCAGATTACATATCATGAATGGATCAATCCATTCATGATAGTAAGGAGGGGTAACAGGCTCTTACTACAACAGTTACAAACCCTTTATTTATACTTAGGGAATAGAACCATCAAAACCTTATGGCTTACAAATCATCAGATTGGTTTGGTTTGTTTTACAGCATATCAACCTCAATGGGTTTATTCACTGTTGACAAGATTTTTATTGCTGGTAATATTTTTTTCAAAAATGTATTGCTGGTAATATTTTTTTTTTTTTTTTTAAATTCATTGCTGGTAATAATTTTTTACAAGAATGTATTGCTGGTATTAAAACCTATTTTTACACTTTCATAGTGTTTTGACCCCAGCTCGAGAGTTAACTAATTACTTATAGCTGAGACCCTAACAGGTGCTAACCGCCCAGCTTAGGGTGAACCTAGGAACACTAAGAATTAAGAAGTGGTTCCACACTCCTCAAAACCTCTTGATCAAGAGGCCTTGCTGTTAGATGTAGTTTATCATCTTACCCCGGATGTGGATTTAGTTTATCGTCTTACCCAGGAAACATCAGGAACAGAAGAGTCCATTTCCCTCTGTGTCTTGAAATCAACAGGCCCATTTCCCTACAAATCAACAAATAAGATATTTTGTGTATTCACACAGTTGGTAAGTGACCTGTTTTTCTCTGAATTTTTTTTTTCAAAGCATCTCAAAAAAACTGTCATTTTTAATTTTTTTTATCAGCAACACTAAATCTTATTTAAAGAGGAAAAAATTTAAGTTTTTCTTGCCTGCATTCAATTCTGAATGTGGCATGTACAATCTTTTTCTTGATTTATGAGTCAGTCTTAAAACTCCAAACAACTGTTTGTGTAGTGTGCCCCACTTATATTGAAAATATTGGGATAATTCAAGGTCACTATAGTCAGTCAATACCATTTGAGGTCGCTATAGTCAATACAATTTGGTTTCATTTAACCCCTTCCCTGCCAATTATTTTGGGAAAAATGTTTCCTTTTCAGACAAATTTTTGATTTGTTTTTAATATAAAAACTAAGAAACTGCAGTACGTTGAAGTACCTGAGTGGTGGCTAACACCCTCTACCATGAGTTGATGATTGGACTCATTTCAAGCTCAGAAAAGCATAAAGAGAATCAAAATCAGTGTATAAACACGTCTTTAATAAGTGGTTTAAATACATAAACACATCTGTAAAGGATTAAATGCAGTAAGCACATGGGCTTCAGTATGAAACATCTTGCTGCCAAAAAAGTCAATTTTATTATGGATACTCTTTATAGGTTCTTTGTTAAACTTTAATATAAAATTGTTTATTGTAAAATTAGCATCCAAGTATTACACTGTACTCAATATTTTGGTATTATGACTAGGAGGTTGAACACAGGAAACTTGGATTCTACTGCTAGGGATTTCTGATAAATTGCTGTGAGCATTAGACTAAAATATGATCTTAAATAGCGGCAAGTAAATATTGTACAGTTAACATTCTCTCTTTCACCATAACTTATCAGTCCCATGAAACAAAATATTTTTTTAATTTTGTTTTTGTTTTCTCATCAAATTTAATTGTTTGCCAAATTTTCTTGTTTGCCAAATTTTCTTGCTCCAAATTTATTAACTCTCTGAACTTTTTTTTAAATGTAAAATTAATTTATCAGGGTCAGTCAGAAATCCTCTCCCTTCCACCATGGAATATCCGAGTCTTAAGAGAAGCTTAACTGATTTAACAAGTACATAATGGCTTATTGTCACATCATGGTGAAATGCTGGTTCCCATATGATCAATGATATGAGTGACCACTTGAGAATATCGAGTGCTGTAAGCTTGGATTTCTGGGTGGTGTAATGACTTGGAATTGTTTATTGGTGAGCAGAGTTTCAATTCCAGTTAGGTTCATTATATTCACTTATGTGCAAATACTCTTGGGAAAGGTGTGAATCCACCTGTTCCCCTTAACTATGGGTTAATTATTAAGGTTTGTATCACAAAGCCCTTATTATCTCCCCACCCAAATTCCTATAATGTAGAAATATTTTCTGGCTTTAGATAACCTGCAAAGAAAGGGTTGATAAACCATAGAAAATGAAACTGTCAAATCAAAACAAGTACATATTGTTGTCATGATTGCCATGTACCTGTTGATATAGGTGTGAAAAACCTCCACTCCATTTTTAAATTTATTTTTGATAAAATCTGCAATGTTATTGGTCCTAACCTGGCATTTTGGCTTCAACCACTTTCCCATTGCCATAATGTAGCTTCCCTTTGCTTTTTTTATAAATATTTTCATGGAAATTGTTCAGATGAACTTTCCTCTATGGTACCTAGACTTTATGAATTTAAGCGCAGTACTAGATTGATGGCAAGGTCTCATTATTTTACGGTTGAAATGGCTAGATGTAAGCATAAGTTCTATGCTAAGAGTTGCTTCTTTTGCACTTCTCACTTGTGGAACTTTCTGCCAGCTTTGCATTCCACTTTGATGTTTCATAAATTTAAATGTAATGTCAATTGTTATCTTCTGGCTTTTCTCTTATTGTTCTCACTCTTTCGTAGTGTTTTTTTTTTTTTTTTTTTTTTTTTTTTTTCTCATATTCTCTAACGCTAGGTAACCCCTTGCATCTTAGTAGTTATATTGCCTTACTTGGGGTAAAATGATAAAAAAAAAAATACTATTTTAAATGGCAGTGGCAAAAAACAAAAAAAATTAGACCTAAAGTAAAGTTGCCTTTCTGTGCCTTTTCTATAAATACTTTCATGCTAATTGTTCGGATGAGCTCTTTCCTAGGGTACCTAGACTTTTTGAATTTAGGTGCAGTACTAAACTGGCATTGAGATCTCATCAATTTACAGTTGATCTGGCCGTAAATTCTATGCTATTCTTTTCTCACAGTTTTCACTTGTGGAACTCTCGTTTCCATGATTTTCAGCCAACTTTAACCTTCAAAAGCTTAAATGCAATGTCAATTGCTATCTACTCTTCACCTGATTACTCTTTTCTTTTCCCAATTCTTTCCCACCCTGTAACTCCTTGTGTCTTAATGGTTTTACTGTCTTGCATGGGGTGAAACTAATCAAAAAAAAAAAAAAACTCCAAGAAGCTCACATTTAGCTCTTTACAATGAATTATTTTTTGTTGTTTCAGTCATCATCCCTCGTATTGAACGTACTTTGAATTACATAACTGGGGAACTTGATGAGAGGGAAAGAGAAGAATTCTACAGGTAAGTAATACCAGGGCCTTGCTCAGGCTTCTAATGTTGTTTTGTTTTTCTTCAGAATTAAGCAGTACCAAACAAATTGTGACTGACTCTATAGTTGATGGGTGGGGGACACCTCACCATGGAGTAGCAGTCAGGAAACTAATTTTAATTAGATTTTCACTGGTTGTCGCAGACTTTGAGTATTGGTCCACACTAAGCCAAACTTAGTAAACAATTAAACATACAATAATAAGCTGCATTATGTGTAGTTTCACTCAACACCACAAGTTGCTACAAAACCAAAATATTAACCTGATAACTTGAGTCATGTTCTTAACAATGCATTACGTCACATTTGTTATCCCCCCAAATTTTTAAAGTATTTGTAATTCAGAGTTGGCAACTTGTTTCTTTTGCTCTTTCCTGACTCAGTTCAGATGTGTAGCACACAGTGTGGTGTAGTTGCAGTCCAGTTCTTATGGGAGGCAGACATCTCTTTTCCTTCTTTGGAGTGTCCTTTCACCCCACCTGACTAATGAATGTAATTTTCATGATTTTTATGTGTGAAATATTATTAGCTAAATTCATAATTACAGGATAGCACTAAAAGAGTAATCACACACACACACACATATATATATATATATATATATATATATATATATATATATATATATTATAGTAAAAAGAAAGAACAGTAAGATATATAATCCAGTATTCTTATTGATATTTTTTATTTTTACAAAACAGTGCTCAATGTAAATTTACAGAGCATAAATATTATAAATTATCGGGTTTTAAAATATGGTTCCTTCGCTACACAGGAATTACCATGTTTCAAAAACCGAAACTAAAAATTTCAAATTTAATTATATAATTAAATTAAAAGCATTAGTTCTGTTTCATCTTCAAGTGAATTTTGGAATATATTTCTGGTTCCAAAATTCACTTGATGATGAAACTAATGCTTTTAATTTAATTATATAATTAAATTTGAAGTTTTTAGCTTCTGTTTTTGAAACATGGTAATTCTTGTTTAGTGAAGGAACAATATTTTTAAATCAGTTAAAATATATATATATGTGTGTGTGTGTGTGTATCTGTGTAAAAGAATAACAAATAAAATTCCAATGATTTAAAAGAAGTCTCAATACAAAAGTAGAGAAATAAATATTTATTATACACAGTTACATTAGAACATGTAAATATCCACTACAAAATTGTACATTGGAAAGAAGATAAGAAATCAATGAAAAAAAAAAAGCAGAAGAAAAAAGAAGAAAGTCAAGAGAAAGTGTAGGAAATTAATCATACTATCAAGAGACTTTCTTCTTTCTTTTTCATTCTTTTTCATTCCTTTTACTGTATATAAATCCTTTTTACCTTTTATGGAAAATTTTCCAAAAATGGAAAGTTAACTAGTGTTTCATTGATCACAATTTTGCATAAAATCGTTTAGTACCATCATTGTTAGCCACTTGAAGAAATGTTTGATTTTGATGTTGAAACAAAATGTACAATTTTGTAGTGGATATTTACATGTTCTAATATAACAGATATATATATATATATATATATATATATATATATATAAGGAAATAATACAGCTCGGTACTGCCAGTAGTTTCAGGCATCTGCTGGGTTATTTTGGAAGTTATCTTGAGAATAAGGACAACTTTTACATTTGCATACACACACCAGGACCATATTTAAGAAAACTGGTATTTAGGATGTGTCTAATGCATGCTGAAAAATTCTTTTTTAAGAATATTCCTTGGTGTCACAAAGAACTTTTCAGCACCCCCTCATAAGTATTTACCAAGTTACCAGCTAATAGAAATTGTTTGCATATCAGAATTCTTATTGCCTTTTTTGAATAGTCAAACTATATATATATATATTAGGTTGGTGCAAAAATAATGACGTAATAATGTCATTTTTTGACGTATTTTTTAACGTCAAAAAACGACATTATTACATCATTATTTTTGCACCAAACTTATATATATATATATATATATATATATATATATATATATTATTATTATTAAAATACACCTTTAAGTGCTGAATCTAGATGCGTCGTCAGTGTTGTTGCTCCCATGTCACTAGAAGTTTCGGGTCTAAATAAACAACAGACTTCTTCGATGGGCGACCCGACCGAATATGATCCGTATTCGGCCCGCACCTAGACCAAAAATTTTGCCACGAGCTTTAGGACGTGAAATATATAAGTTGCCCCAGTAGACAACGACCAATCAAGACTTCACTTGGGCTATTCGATGTTATAAATTAGGTATGCATAGTTGTGTTGATCTTCCTACATGCGGCCAAGAATGGGTGTTGTTTTTTTTTTTTGTTTTTTTTTTTGAAGAAAAAACAAAACAAAACAAGAAACATAACATAAATATACATATATGTATATACACACATACACAAACACATATATACACCAAAAAAAAACAAAAGCAAAAATGATTTATTATATTCAATTGGCTCGTCCTGCGACTTGTTCTTCCTCTACCTCCCCTTTTAACTAACTTATTTGTTTGGTCTTTCTTTTCTTTTACCTTTTTCTTTCCCAAACTACACTTCATAAAACGTTTACAATAGAGTGATTAAAATGACAGAGTATTTACAACTTTAAAAACTAAACGAAGAACGTTTAACAAAACTCGCTTAAAATAAATTAATCAAGCTATTTACATGTTAACTATTGGTAAAAAAAACAAAAAATACGTGTAAATTTTAAATAAGTTAAAAAATATCCTTACCGGAAAGAATTCGTTTAAAAACTAAGAGAAATAACTAGAATTCCTCAAAATAAATAATTGAGATATTTACATGTCGAAAAAATAGTTGAAAGAAAAATAGCGTGTAAATTTAGCTAAAATAAGTTTCTCGTAAAAAAAAACAATTATCCATGAATGAGACCAAAAAAACAGGAAAGAATACTTGTAAGAAAAATGTTTTGCAATAAAATAATCTATTCGGAAGACCAGTAAGAAGTCATAGCAACCCTAACCCTAACTGAAAGCAAATGGAAAGATTGAGTCGCAAGTTTCTCATCATCTATATACACAAATTTCACCTACATATATATATATATACACACACACACTAATCAGTCTTAAAAGTAATTAGTGATGGCATTTATGACGTATGTACATCTGTATTGGTAACGTTCTTATTTGTAGTTTTGGGCCACTCAATGGCTCTATTTATCCACAACCACCTGGTGGCCTTTTCGACGAACTCCAGGATCATTTGAATCGCCCGCCTTCTTTTTTGTCCATTTATCCCTAGGCTAGTAAGGGCTCGTATCATTGACTGTCCGGCAAACTCCCTACAGCCGATCTCGACAGGGAAACAATGAGTGTGCCATCCTTTATTTCTACAGTCATTTAAGAGTCCTTCATATTTACTATATTTTCTCTCAAATGCCTTTTGCATATGCTCTTCCCATGGGACTGTCAACTCCAGCAGAATAATCTGTTTTGTGGCGTTCGAATAAACGATTATGTCTGGACGGAGATTGGAGGACGATATATGTGTTGGGAATTTTAATTGTTTCCTGAGATCGACTCACATTTGCCAATCCGACGCAGACGATAACAGTGAATGGGATCCTGCAACCTTCTTACTCGGCTTTGCACCTTCTTTAATGAAACGGATAGCTCTTCTTTCTGGGATGAGTTTATTACTCTGTAATGCTTCAGTAAACACAAGGGGCACTTTGGTGAATCTATTTTTCCCCAGAGGTGTAGATTGGTCGCGCTTGGTAATACGTCGTACACCATCTGAACCAGGAATCTAGATCGGCTGAAGTTGGCATTCCAAAGATCTGACCACGACACTTTCCGCCGCTCTACACCATCCCACCTGGTCCACGCGCCCTGCTGGCTATAACCTGCCATTTTTGTCATCCGCTTTTCCTCCATCCCTGCCCTTACTTCGTCCTGTATCAGGAGTTGACGCTCTTTCACGGTGCTTTTTCCAAATTTGTAGGAGGGAATCAACCCCAGGCCTGCTCTGCCCTGTGCGGCTGAACCAATTATTCCTTTTACCCTCAGATTCCCTTCTGCGATAGCTAGTTCCTTAGTCGCACTCCATTTTCTGCCAGTCTTGATCTCAATTCCCGCACCTGCCCACTCAATCAGTTTCTCTAAACCACGTAATAGCCATCTACAGCCTGTAACAGAATGTGTGGTGACTGTAAGATCATCCATGTAAGCCCGGATGGGTGGTTGCCTAACTCCGGTATTTGAAACGGGGCCACGGCATTCCACCTCAGCGGACTTCACGAGCATGTTCATCGCGAGAGCAAAAAGCGTGGCTGACAGTGTACAGCCTGTAATAATTCCTCTCTTGAGTCTATGCCAGTCTGAAGAAACCAAACCGGATGAAACTCTTAGATGGAATTGTTTGTAGTAATCTAGGATCAGCTCGCAGATGCTATTTGGGACATAGTGTCTAACTAAAGCTTCTTCCACGAGTTTATGCGGTATGGACCCAAAAGCATTGGCCAAGTCCAACCACGCAACAGCCAGGTCCTCTTTATTCCTCCTTGCATCTCTTATTAATTGCGACAAAACTCCTATATGCTCAACGCAGCCAGGCATACCAGGGATTCCGCCTTTTTGTACCGATGTATCTATAAAGCTATTTTTTAGCAGAAAAGCAGATAACCGTCGGGAAATAACACTAAAAAATATTTTGCTTTCTGTACTCAGTAACGAGATACATCAAAACTGCTTGATATTTTCTGAGTTCTCTTCTTTTGGGATCCAAACACCTTCTGCATATCGCCATTGTTCTGCAACTTTACCTCGCTGCCAAATTGCTTTAATGATCTTCCATAATTTCATGAGAAGACCAGGGCAACGCTTGTACATGGAGTAAGGCACGCCACTCAGTCCTGGCGACGAAGCTGATCTCGCTGCCATTACTATCTCTTTGACCTCACTCAAACTTGGCACCTTTGTGTTGAACTCCACTTCTGGGGCGTTGGGTTTAATGAGGCGATCATTAAATCCTAATTCCTCATCCCTTCTTGGGTCCCTATAAGAGCTCTTCAAAAAAGAATCCATCCTTTCTTTTGGGCAAATCTGCCGCTTCTCTTATCTTTTGGGCTAATCTGCCGCTTCTCTTATCTCCCAGAAGTCTTCTGGCGAAACCAAACGGGTCGGAGATAAACGAAGCCCTTTTCCTGGCCCGCTCTTTCCTACGGTGACGATGTCCTTCTGCCCTTCGCAGGTTTTTCAGTTTCTGTCTTAAAATATTCCTCAGTTCTGAGAGGGCTGGTCGCTCTTCTTCACTAGCGGCCTTATATCGTTTCTTGAGGGATCTTAATTCCTGCCTTACTACTCTTATCCTTCCTTCACGCCTATTCTGAGTGTAGATTTTATTTCTCTTTTTATCAATGTGGCCGAAACGCTCTGATCCGTAGCTGACAATAAATTTACTCATGGCTTGAAGTCGTCGGTCTATGTTACCTGCAGACGTACCTTGGATTATAATGCATACGTCTTCATCAAAATCGTGCCAAGTTTTCTTGTCATTTGCTGGGGGCCATTTAATCTGCTTAGAGACTACTCTGTCCGGCAAGGTCTGAGTCCACACCGGGTGATGCTGGGCGCTGTGGTTTGTCACCGGGACCTGCTCCACCTCTGTCTTACTTGGTGTAACACCTATGCGTTTTGTGAGTTCTCAGACACTACTACACATTTCATCTTGGCCTGGTGTATTTTTAGGCCACGCTGATTCTTGCACGTCTTTCCACAGTGGCATATCGAGTCAGAAGTCCTTGGGGCGTTTGCTGTGGTTGTAACCGTTGTATCCGTCCTACCGGGGATCTCATGCTCCCCCCCTCTCGGGATTTCCTGGGGGTATGTATTCCTTGTTCTACCTGTAGTGTGAAACGGGGATCTCTTTAGAACAAAGAGACATGTCATTAGGGGTGCGAACCCTGCAGACTCCGAATAGCCGTCTTTCCAACTGTCTTTCCAGCTGTCACCGAGTCTTTCTTCAGTCGTCAGCCAGACTATTCCTGGTAGTCACTGTTGAAAACAGATTTAAAAATTATTAAAATACACCTTTAAGTGCTGAATCTAGATGCGTCGTCAGTGTTGTTGCTCCCATGTCACTAGAAGTTTCGGGTCTAAATAAACAACAGACTTCTTCGATGGGCGACCCGACCGAATATGATCAGTATTCGGCCCGCACCTAGACCAAAGATTTTGCCACGAGCTTTAGGACGTGAAATGTATAAATAAGTTGCCCCAGTAGACAACGACCAATCAAGACTTCACTTGGGCTATTCGATGTTATAAATTAGGTATGCATAGTTGTGTTGATCTTCCTACATGCGGCCAAGAATGGGTGTTTTTATATATATATATATATATATATATATATATATATATAGAGAGAGAGAGAGAGTGAGTGAGTGAGTTTGACTATTCTGATATGCAAACAATTTCTATTAGCTGTTAACTTTGAAAATACTTGACATTCTATGATGTTTTGTTCCATGAGAAAGGTTATTATTTAGCAGACTGAAATCTTTAGAACTTTAACTTTTTTAATTCTTAATTTAATTAATCAAGAATTTAACCATTAATTCAAGAGTAGTCATTCTCTTTTTCACTGGTTCTTCTTTCCATCTATGTAAATTTTGGTTTGCAGAAATGAACAGCATCAACCAGTTGCTAAGCAAATAATTGACACTTTAAACTGAGATTATAAAACAGGTTTCAATGTTTTGTGACTGGGACATCATTACTTGTCCTTTCAATAATTAAAAAAGGTTTTTGTCAATTTTGCCTTTCTTGAATCTTAAGGTCTGTGTAATTTCTGGAATATTTTTTGAGTAATTTTTGTAAATTTAGTAATAAGGGACTTGTTTAAAATGTTAGTCTTCAACAAAATTAAAAATACAAACTGAACTGTTGACAACATCTGAACTGTGAGGTTAATTTTTTCATTTTTAAATCTTTGCTTAGTGCAGAGTGAAATATTTTCGTAAACACTGTTATGACAAGAAGAATATTAACTTCAAAAAGGTCTTATTTTTCACTCCTTCTCTTTTCAATCCATATAAACCTTAGTTAATTTTTATAATCTGCAGGAAGGAGCAGGATCAGTTACTTGTTAACCAATTGATTGATCCTTTTAACTATAGTTACAAAACAGTTTTCATTATTCTGTAATGATGACGTCCTTGTTCGTCTTTCTAGTACAAGACTGATAATGGTAGTTACATTTAGTTTCTGTGATTAGATTCAGTGATCTTTTAAAGACGGAATGGTCTCTTTTCAAAATTACATTTTGCATTTTTAAAAATGGATGTAAATTTCTTTGCATTTTTCTTTTCTCTTCAGGTTAAAGAAAATCCAAGAAAAAAAGAAGAAACTGCAAAAAGAGAAGGAACATGAAAAGGAGGAAAGGAAGAAACAAGGAATCGTGGTGCCAACAGCAGCCAATCTTCTTGATGATGAACATGATGAAGACTTGTTGTTTACTGACTGAGAAACTGATATGAAAGCATCTGACTCGGATTTAGTCACCTCTCCTTCCTGGTTAATGTCATGTTTAGTTTTGCAATGACGCCAACACATTCCATTCTGATTTGGGGGAGAATGACTTGAAGAAAAAAATGTTCGTCTAGCAGTAACCCAGTTTAATGCTGGAAAAGAACTTCATTATCACATCTTTTTTTTTATTTGATTGTTTAAAAAAAAAAAAAAAAAAAAAATCTTGTTATTCAGTTTAATTTATAAAAAAAAAAAAAAAAAGAAAAAAAAAGGAAAAAAAGAAAAAGGAAATTTGATTTGATAAGAATACTGTTATAAAATTCCGATAATAAATTCAATGTCTGGATGAATGCGTGTGTGCTGAAATGAAATTTTCTAACTAGTCAATGAAATAGGTTTCATAGATTATTTTCTGTCACGTGATTGAAGTGAAAAAAAAAAAAAAAGCCAATGTCTTAGTTACTTCCCCTTGTGGTCATAACGTAGTTACCTCCCCTAGTTGCAAAGAGGCCATCTAGCTTTCATTAAAATAATTGAGAATGTGTTTTAATATTCTGCAAATAAATGCAATTTTAAATATATATATTTTTTTTAATTTAAAGTCAGTATTTGATTGCACGAAATTGTTAAAAGTGGAACTAATTTTTTTTTTCTTATGTTGAAATATAAAAATAATTTTTCTTTTCTTATCTTAAGTTTCAATCTGTTTTTTTTTTTTTTTTTTTTTTTTTTTTTTTTTTTCAGAAACTCTCTAATCGGAACATAAATATAAAAAAAATTATTTTTCTTGTCTGGATTTCTTAAATGAATCATTTTCATTGTTAGTATTTGACTAGTTTGTTGCTTTTTATCACATTTTTACATGGATCAGTTGCAGAAGGTAGCCGACTGGAACATTGTGATAAAAAGCAACAAAATGTGATGAAAAAAAAATAGTAATCATATTTTTTATAATTGTTAAAAAAACGTTTTTGATTCTCCTTGGTGTTTGTCAAGATCTGAAGGGAATTGGATGATTCAGTTAAAGTATGATTACCTATTTTCTGATATAGTTTGCTCTGCTTTATAGTTCTTTAAGAATCTTTTTTTTTTTGAGAAATGTAAAACTAGACACTTAAATTGTGTTTGTAAACGAACTTATCTTCCATCATAAATACAATGTAAGATTAATTCTAACCTGGACCCTGTTTTATCCATCTTTCTGAAAATTATGGGATCTTAAAAAGATTAACTTGTGTTTTCCTTTTTTTTTTTTTTTTAACTGAAATTAGTGATAAACAGTTTTGAGTTCCTAATTATAGAGAAAAACAATGATGTAACTTTATTCCAATATTTGCATAAAGATGGGCACAAAGTAAGGATCAAGTTCAGCATTATAAATGTGTCTCCTGCCACTCCTGGGGGAAAAAAAAAACAAACAACAATGAAGAAATGAATTATTCCATCTGAAAATGCATTTAAGTTACATTTGTTTTGTAACTGAAAACTTTTGCTTCTCAATTTGAAAATGTTATTTTGAAATAAGGATTGTATAGATTAGATAGGATATTTTTGTCAAACCAGGCCTGCAGGTTTCTGTGTTAGGCTTTATTTAAAAATGTAAAAAGTTAATACATGTTTTAAATTCACTATTTTTTAAATTTAGAATCAAAAAGTGATTTAAGTTATTTTTTATTTTTTTCCTCCTACAATTCTGCTGAGAGTCATTTTGACAGTTTTTATTTTTTATTATGGTTCTTAGATGCCATGAAATGGACAAAAGACTGAAAATGGTTTAGTATGTTTTTAATGTATAAAGATGTCTGAAATAAAAGATGATTTCATAAAGTGAGTGTTTCGTACTTTGTTTTGTCAATTATTTGCTAAGCTTGGCTGAATAGAATTGAGAGTTTAGTATAATACATTCTTTCATATTAGATATAATCCCAGAAAATATGTATTTAAAATCAAGGCTTTTGCATAATTTCTGGCAAAAATTATTTTATTTAACATTTAGCTAAGTACATTACTATACGATTACATATATAGTGACATAGCAAATATTAAAAGCATAGATAGAAATTCATTGGAAATGATTTTACTATAGGAATGCATTGCAAATTATTTACTAGCCATTTATATAAGCTGTCTTATCACTGATAGGATTTATTAAAGAAATCCATCCAAACTTTCATTCCCTCTAATGATTACATATATAGTGACATAGCAAATATTAAAAGCATAGATAGAAATTCATTGGAAATGATTTTACTATAGGAATGCATTGCAAATTATTTACTAGCCATTTATATAAGCTGTCTTATCACTGATAGGATTTATTAAAGAAATCCATCCAAACTTTCATTCCCTCTAATGATTACATATATAGTTACATTGCAAATATTAAAAGCATAGATAGAAATTCATTGGAAATGATTTTACTATAGGAATGCATTGCAAATTATTTACTAGCCATTTATGTAAGCTGTCTTACCACTGATAGGATTTATTAAAGGAAACCATCCGAACTTACATTCCCTCTAATGATTACATATATAGTGACATAGCAAATACTAAAAGCATAGATAGTAATTAATTGCAAATGATTTTACTATAGGAATGCATTGCAAATTATTTACTAGCCATTTATATAAGCTGTCTTATCACTGATAGGATTTATTAAACTAATCCATCCAAACATTCATTCCCTCTAATGATTACATATATAGTGACATAGCAAATACTAAAAGCATAGATAGAAATTCATTGGAAATGATTTTACTCTATAAGGAACAGATATAGATTGATACAGGTTTTTAACTGTTTAATGAAAAAAACTGACAGCAAAATCTGGCAGTAGATATAATAATGAATCTGTTGCAGGGAGACAAAATTTTCCCATCCCACTGATTCCACATACTCTTTTTGTAAAGGAGATGAGGGTGGAATTTGATTACTTAAAGCAAAATAGCAGTGATGTTAGCAATTCAGATCTCTCAATAATCTGTCACATTTTTCCATTAAGTGAAAAGTTAAAAAGATAATAGGTGTTATGAGAAACAGTTATCATGTCACATAAGGGGGTGAGGAAAATGCTCTGCTACCCTTAAAACTAAGAGCTTACCAATGCTTGAGATTAGTTAAACAGATTTGTGTAAGCTGTTGAGTTCTATAAAAGAAAGTGCCAAAAGCTGAGTCCTGGTCTGCTGATGATTTTTGTCAGAAAATATAACACCAATTTGGTGAGGTAAGCAACCATTTTCTTTGCTACAATAAGGAAAGAAAAAATATTGTACACTGAGAATTCTAATGTCTATTGGTAGAATTGTTATGGCTTTATTGTACCTAATTTATCAAGATTCATCATAGATATGTTTTATAGACAAAAGTTCAAAAGAGTTATCTTCTAATTTCAGCTCTCCCCAGTTACACTTTTCATTAGTGTAAGATAAATATTTTACCTTTTTTGTTTACAAAAATCTTGCTTTTACATGCGTTAAACTCCAGTAATTTACTGGCCTACATGTTTTTCTTTTAGGCATTCATGATCTGTGTTTATTAGGGCAGATCGATTTTGGAATTGTGGTATTGCATTCAGTTTGAAAGTTGGGGTTTTGACATGATAAATAATGACAAAATATTTTTTTCAAAATCATTACCATTTTCTGAGGTAACTAGTTTAAAGATTAATTTTAGGTTCAAAATTGTAGCATTGGAATTTCATTCTGGTGATCAGTAAAATCCTTATATCACAGACTTATAAAATTTATAGTTTTCTGAAGCTTTACAAATTATATATCGGCAATTTGCATGTCACAAGGACATTATTAGTAAATCATTGTACCATCAAATAAGACCTTCATTTACTTCATAGGGAAATTATACTGAACCACTTAGCTATATGTAAGATGTTATACAGTGCAGTAGTTTTAGTGTGATTTTCAATAAACAATGAAAATTTTAAATATTTTGACTTATAATGTGTGTCCAACAGTATTATGGTGTTATATCTTTTTTTGTTTTTATTATCATCTAAAAAATCATATTCATTGAGTAGCTTTGGTAATTTTTTTTACTTTTTTTTTTTTTTACATTTTATTTATCGACTACAGTAAAAAAAAAAAAAAAAAGTTGCATATTTTACTTGTGGTGATTCATAATCAGAATTCTGGTTTGAATATATTTTCTATTCAATGTATATAATACAAAAGATATTAGGTTGGTGCAAAAATAATGATGTAATAATGTCGTTTTTGATGTTAAAAAATACGTCAAAAAACGACATTATTACGTGCTTATTTTTGCACCAACCTAATATCAACTTTAGATTTATTCTAGAAATAGTAAAATTTTGAAGTCAGTTTGTAAAACAAAAAAAAACTACAGAAATTACCATATAAAAAATAACGCATCATCATGCTTCTTTTGAAGACCTAATTTTAAGGTGGTCACATCATACACAAGAGATAAAATTAGCGTATGGACTGCTGGCACTTGCTACACCATTGACCAAACCATACATCCATTTACTGTAGTCTAAAAGTACAGTTGTATTTAAAATAAACATGATTTTGTTAAAAAAACTGACATTTTACTTAACTGTATCCAATAATAACGCGTTTAATATTCACATATTAATATCGTATTATAAAATACAAACATAGCAAATATGCATCTTTTCTATTGTTTACATTTATGAGATGTTTATCCATTTCTCGTTTGGTTGTTTATGGCTGTACGTGTTTACGCATTGAGTATAGCGTTACTAACGATACTTTTATCATTTTCTCTAGCTAAATAAGTTAATCATTTAATGAGAAGATGGGATAAAGAGACAGAGGAAAAGAGGTTAGTCTATTGTAATTTGGTCTCTCAAAAAAGGAACTCACATGATGCACAAGATATATGATGAAATCATTTTTTATAAGTGAAAAAAAATTTTTTGGCGGGGGGCGCACGTTACCCAGGTATATGCAATAGGTATTTCTACAGATTTTTTTTTTTTTTTTTTTTTCAATCTTTAAAACTAAATGCTCAAAAATTGGTAAAAGCTATGAATCTAATTTTTGATGTTGGTAATTGACACACCAAACTCCAGATTTCACACTGAATGTAATATTGATTTTTCTAAACAAAAATGAGAAGTCAACGTGCCCTAGTGTCTGTGTATGTATGTATGTATATATATATATATATATATATATATATATATATATAATAAGCTGTATGAACTGCAATCAAATATGGATTGGAGTCCGACAATGATAGGATAAAAAACAAATAGGAAACATTTATCAATCTAAGATGTTTCACTTTTATTAAAGCTTCAAAGGATATGGAAAAAAAAATTGTGGTTTGAAACTCTGGTGTTGGAACACCATAAATCATACTAATGCTGCTTAACAATTCAAATGGAGCCTGATTAAGCAATGAAATCAAACAACACAAAAATAAAAATACCAGAATTTCTATTTTTTTCTTTCCATATCTCATTCTCTGATGAAGCTTTAATAAAAGTGAAACATGTCAGATTGATAAACGTTTTCTTTATTCTTTATGTAAAGACAAAAAGAAAACTTTACCAGCACATTTTGTTCTTTGAGGGACCTTATCCTGGTAAATGTGGAGATTTTATTTTGCAACTTATATCTACAAAAAGAAAATGGAGGAAAAATGTAGTTAAATTTGCTTCTGTTCATTACAAGTCGCAAGATAAAATCTTTACATTTGCCTGGAGGGGACAAAATGCATTGGTAAAAAGTTTCCCTTTTGTGTCACGCACACAATATATATATATATATATATATATATATATATATGTGTGTGTGGATGGATGGATGGTTTGCCACTTAGGATGCTGAAGGCAACATCAATTAACTGACTCCAGAGTTTCGCAGGCGGACATGTCCATTCACTTTTCAGCAATTTACTGCTTATATTTTTTAAATTTTCTTTTTATATACACTTGTCATTGGTATAAGTTGTTTTTTTTTTTCATAATGTGTGCATGAACGTGTGTAGGGTGACTTGATTATTGTTCTATTCTTCAGGTTATTTTTCTTCTCCAGTTTACATTCATTTCTTAGCCTTTTTCCTCTTTTCTTTCCATTGTAGCCATTTGTTGCTATTTGCTTTCCATTTTTTTCTAGACATCATTGTTTTTAATTTTTCTTGAATTATGTAAAAAACGAAATACAATTTTCCTAAGTTAAAAAAAATGATAAAAGTAAATATTTATATGTCTTCACTTGGCTATTATTTTCATTTTCTTATTTGGTTTGGTGATATCTTAAGTACTATGAAAGTATTAATTGTAGGAAGTTAGGTCACATACACATATATATATATATATATATATATATATATATATATATATATATATATGTGTGTGTGTCCAGGTTCTTACAACATTTTACTTTTCTTGGCGGATCTTGTTATCATAATATTTAATAACAAAAGCGTTAAAAACAAGGTGCAAAGTAAATTAAACTGCATAACCAAACCCATATTAAAAAAAAAATGAAGTTTAAAATTTCAGTGTCCAACCTCCTCTTCATGCACCTGTTTAGTTGCATTAATGTAAATATCACTTTATTTTAACAAAGTCCTAAAAGACTAAACATGTCACATGAAAAAAATCTTTTCTTTGTCATTAATTTTCTTAATATTGCTCTGATATTGTCATATCCCAGGTTGTTGGGTTGAATGAGAATAAAAGTTTATTTTAACACATAATAAAATAAAAGGCAAGTGTATTTTAACACATAATAAAATAACTTTTATTCATTTACTGTCTGAGAACAGCAAGGATTGGTTTGGATTTAAACCATGAATTCAACATGTGTGTTAGCTTATCACCATGTTGAATTCAAAAAGTGTTGTGGTCCAACTAGCGCACAAGTGAAGTAACTCAGCTGCATTTTGAGTTATTGTCCTTTATAGGGAGATTAAGTTTCTGTCGTATCCTTAAAGAGCTTACAAACAGACGAGGATGATACTTGAGTGAAGTTAACAGCAACACATGCATAGATGACAGAAGAGAGGTTTATTGTAAAAGAGAATACACTATTGAAAGATAGGGAATCGGAAGCAAGCCCCAGAGGTGTATCCTGTGCACACTATATATAGCTACTGATATAGTCAGTCCACATAGGGAAGAGGGAGTGTGGGACGTTCCATTACAACACCTCACCCTGAGCTAATTTTCCCATGAAATTTTGCTCAATAGTTAGCATCCTCCTAACAGATATATAAGAAACAGCAGATATATATATATATATATATATATATATATATATATATATATATATATATGTGTGTGTGTTCAATATTAAAAGTAAGGCATTATTGATATTATATAAAAAGATTACATCACTTTTAAATATCAATTTTTTTTTGTTGCTTTCCCCGACTTCAAAGTTTCGTGGTAAATTTCTGTTCTTCAAGGGTTCTGTATTTAAATGATATTTCCAATTTTTTTAATTTGTTCCGCAAATTTTCAGTCCGGTTTTTACTCCTTTTTGTACACGTGTGTATTCATGAATTTAACGTTCTTTTACACATGCATGTTCATATTATTATTATTAATATTAAAACTTTTAATAATCAAATTAAATTATTAAATAATAAGAATGAGATAATGGGCCGATGGCGACATATTAACAAATATTTACTTTGTTACTTTAATAATAATATAACATGATAAATCAATTAAAATATTAATAATGGCATATATATATATATATATATTTAAAAATATTTTTTGTGGTACAAAACTTTATTACGGTGTTAAAAACAAGAATATTTTTACATTGGACCATGATGTTATTAAAATAAAATACCAGCCGACCGGTTTCGCCCACTCTCTTCAGAGCTGTAAACGGGGGAAAAATTATGAAAAAGGAGAAAAAAAAAAAAATATATGGGTGACGTGAATGAACGGAAGGGACAGTTGTAACACCTAAAGATGCTAGAGACCCAGAAGAGCAAGCCCAAGGAAACAATCTCTCTGTTTACAAAGAGAAGGTCACCCAGAAGGTTTTCTGTGTTGTCCACTTCACACTCGTTGTTTCATCTGAAGGTGTTGGAGACGCTGTTTATCAGGTCTGGGCGACCTTCTCTTTGTAAACAGAGAGATTGTTTGCTTGGGCTTGCTCTTCTGGGTCTCTAGCATCTTTAGGTATTACAACTGTCCCTTCCGTTCATTCACGTCACCCATATATATATATATTTTTTTTTTCTTTTTTTTTTTTTCTCCTTTTTCATAATTTTCCCCCGTTTACAGCTCTGAAGAGAGGGGGCGAAATCGGTCGGCTGGTATTTTATTTTAATAACATCATGGTCCAATGTAAAAATATTCTTGTTTTTAATGCCGTAATATATATATATATATATATATATATATATATATATATATATATATATATATATATATATATATATATATATATAATTATTATTATTAATCTGACAGATGTTTTCACTTAAACATTATTTTTTAGTGGATACTCATATTTAAGTAGACACTGCATTTATTTATTTTCATTTACCAGCCTTGATATTTGAGAAAACTTATTAAAGGGTACATCTTAATCTTCTTATATGGAGAAGTGTACTCTCTCATTGGCTTCCTCAGTTTAAATGAAAGAAAGACAGAAAAATGTATGAGAAAAATGCCTTGGGATCTCTGGGTAGAAGTGGGTATCATAAATCAAATCAAAATATTATAATTTAATTAATAATATAACATAACAATTTCTATATGAACCATGAAAAAAAAAATTAATTTCAAGGGAAAAAATTAAAAAAATTTACAACTGGAAGAAAAATCTAAAGCTGAAAAAAATGGGGACAGAAATGGAAAAAAAAAAAAAAAAAAAAAAAAATTTATGAATTTGTGCGTGTGTAAAAAAAAAAAACGTTCAATTCATGAATGCATACAAAATGGATTGAGAAAGATCTGGAACAAATTGGAAAAATTGGCAGTATCATTTAAATATTATATAGAACCCCCAGAAGAATGGAAATTTATCAAGAAACTTCAAAGTCAAGGAAACAAAAAAAAAAAAAAAAATTGATATTTAAAAGTAATCTTTTTATATGGGAGAAAATGATAATTTTTTTATACATTTTTTTAATTATTTCATCTGAAGCAAGGCAATAAAGGCACTAAGATACAAAGGGTTACTGCACGTGAAAGACTAAGAGACAAAGAAAAGCATTATTAAGGAGAAAGAGAGAGAACAATAAAAGAAGTGTGTGTAAATATAAATAAAATATCTATAAGAAGAGAACGCAAGCAAAGTCAAAGGGAAAATTTTCTTTACAAATGCGTTTCATTACCTAACATGTTGATAAAGAAAGGTTTTCCCTTTGTTTTTATTCACATATTAAATGAGAAAGAAAACATAGCACTGAACTCCCCTCCACATGATTGTGAGGGAACACCATTTCTCAAAAAACAACAAAAAAGCAGCTTTGATATTAAATAAATTGTTTTTATTACATATATATATATATATATATATATATATATATATATTAAGATAACAGAATGAGTTGTGTGACACAGCAGTCATTTTTAGCTTTTTGTTTCAGTTTATAATGTCATAAGAATAAAACTATCATGTTTGACTAAAGATAAACCCAAATGAAATTATATATGAAGATGAGGAGATAAAATGGAAAATTTTATTAAAGATGCATTGGAGAAGTGTTTGGTTTCCTCAGTTTAAATGAAAGAAAGACAGATAAATCTGTGAGAAAAATACCTTGGAATCTCTGGGTAGAAGTGGGTATGATTAATAAATTACCTTAGATTATTATCTCCTAATTTCTATACTTGGAGAGAGGCTGTCTGCCTGTCTCTACCTGTGTCCTTCTTTGCTCTATCTATATCTGTATTAGAGCCATTTGGTATACTAGGACTTTAAATCAGGGATTTTTTTCCACCTCACACACATCATTTTGTCTTTCTTTCATTCAAATAGAAGAAGCCAAAGAGAACATACACTTGCTTCTCTGTTGAAACATTTCTTTAATAAAAATTTTCCACGGTGTCTCATCTTCACTTTTGTCTTAGATACTATTATACATCCTACAAACCCATATATATATATATATATATATGCATGAACACAAATGTAATGAGAATGCAAATAAATTCTAAAGTTCAGAGCATTAATTCAAAAGAGGGCTCTATCCCAAGAGTAGACCAATAATTATTTATTATAAATTTTTTCATATGGACAAAACAATTTACTCACGACAAAAGTGCACCAGTCGAGATGCATTCACATCGAAACAAAAATGCATATTTGTCATGTGTAAGTTGTTCTGTCTGTATGTAAAAATTTAAATATATATATATATATATTTGGGCATAATCCCTCTTTTATGCAAGTTTTGTTGAAAATGACTGAAAACATGTGGTAGCTGAGATTTTATATAATTTATCATGTGTTCATATAATTTTTTTTTTCTTTCCCAAACAGGGTCAGTTGTTTTCAACAAAACTTACATGCATATATATTATATATACACATACACACATGTACGTGTGTCTGCATATTACCACTTAAACATTATTTTTAGTGGATATGCAAATTTGAGTAAACTGTCTGTCTATTTATTAAATAGTGTATTTATTTATTTTCACCTACTGTCCTGAATATTTAAGAAATCTTATTAAAGAAAAGATGTACTCTTTAATAAGTTTCCTCAAATATCGAGGCTGGTAGATGAAAATAAATAAATGCAGTGTCTACTCAAATATGAGTAGACACTAAAAAATAACATTTAAGTGACAACACTTGTCAGATTAATAAATAAAAATCCATTACTTTATATATATATATATATATATATATATATATATATATATATATATATATATATATATATATATGCCATTTGATTTTGATGTATAATGGCCAGCTTCTCAAAGAGATCTGACATTTATCAATATACTCAAGAAAGTTTTTTTTTCAAGCAGGTGTTAAGAGTTTCAGTCTAGTCAAGAACATGTAAAATCCTAGCTGTCCATATAGTAGTGATCTGATAATTTTAAAAAGTTTTTTTTTTTTCTAACATTTGTATATATATATTTATTAAAGACATTTTTATGTTTAACGTTATAGATACAAGTATTTAAGTAAATGCTCTGTTTATAATAAACAGTATTAAATAACATTTACCGGCCTGAATGTCCGAGAAATTTTCATAGAAAATATTCGTTCTTTGATTTTCTATGAAAATTTCTCGGACATTCAGGCCGGTAAATGTTATTTAATACTGTTTATTATAAACAGAGCATTTACTTAAATACTTGTATCTATAACGTTAAACATAAAAATGTCTTTAATAAATAAATTGTCAGACTTTGTCCATTTCGTAATATATATATATATATATATATATATATATATATATATATATATATATATATATATATATATATATTTCTTTTTTTAATCAATTAAATGTAAATATTATTTCATGTGTCAATTTCTTTGAATGTGATGTAACCAGCAAAATGCTCCAGTGTCTAATCACTGAAACATCCTATAAAACATAAGCAGAATAAGGCTGTGCATATGAGCAACTTTGTACTGGCCATTTGCTGCTCTTCAATACAGATTTGTCCTGTTACACAGGTAGTTGTGGATGGGTGGAAATTTCCCCAAATCATGCAGGAATAGAGTATCAGCAATTGGGTCAGTGTTCATTGGAATGAACAGAAGCAACACTTTGCTCAACAATCTGGTTTTAAAATTATGATTACAGCAACAGCCATCATGAAAATCCACATGACATGAACTTTTTTTTATTTTTGGCCTTTTCTCAGAGAGGAGACAAAAAAAAAAAAAAAAAAAAAAAAATTAAGTTTAAAATTAAGATTTTAAAAAGTAATTCTTAATTTTTGTGCTTATACAACTCCAAAGGCAATTGAAGAATTTCTATCACATGAATACAACATTAAACCATTTGGTAAGGAGTGGCTGTTATTATAATAATAATAATAATAATAATAATAATAATAATTTTCCTTCCCCTTACAAAAAAAAAAAAAAAATAAAAATAAAAGAAAAGTTAAACACAACCAAAAACATGGACTCTATTGCAGAGGCATATCTATAATGTAGAGTGTGCAGTAGAAATACCTCCCATATAAATGGTAAGGCATTAGCAAGATGAAGACACCATTGCCACTTGTCTAAGTTTACTAGCACCACACATGTGGCAATTTAAAATGCGGGAGGGATTTCTGCCACACCCTGTATAACGAATTGCTAAACATATACGACATTGGTGAAAATAAAAAGTCGTAATTTGCTTTCCATGTAATCAAATTTTTAAATTAGTCTAATTTATTTGCTATAATTATATGTAGGTTCTTCTAAGAACTCTGGAACAATTTAATGTTGGGTTGTATGTGAATGATTCCAATAGAGAGAAAGTGGTAAGATTTCTTTAAAAAAACAAAAACAAAACAAAACAAAAAACCTTGCAGTCATTAGTTCGATCCCTGGGTCAAGCAGTAAAAGTGAAATGAGCAGAAGCAATATTAGATAAACTGAGATGATGATTATGCTAGGGGAAGTAACTCTTATCAATTTGATAAGAGTTATTTCCCCTAGCATACACAGCTGAATAAGAACAACCAGACTTTTAGTAGCATGAAGTCGGCCAAGTCCCAGACGTTTTAGCAGCAGGCAATTGAAGACGGCTAATGAATACACTGGCAGCAGTTCAAATAATTGAGAATATTGGCTATTATTAATCTCAGAAAATGCCGAAGCATGACTATAACAAGTAGAACGAAACAGCAGTTCAAACAGAAAATATAATAATAATAATAATAAAGGATATGAGGAAGGCTTAAAAAACACAATGGTTAAAAATGTGATAAAAACAAAGATAAAGATATTATTCTAAATAATTTAGATTATTTTTTAAGCTCTGGAAATGTTGGGTTGAGTCATTTAAAATCAAAGCCATAGTCATTATAACACACACACACACACACTATAATAATTTTATACTGGATTCAATAAGCAACTAAAAAGACTTGTCCTCTTTTTTTTGTAAAAGTTAGTTTTTTTTTTCTAACTAATCTTACTTGAATAAATAATCTCAATAAAATGTTTTATTTATAATTACGACTTGAATGAAAAATTTTCTTCCTTGGAAAATTCATACTGAACGCATTTTGTTATTCAATCTGCATATAAACTAAAATTACAAAATGCATTTTTTTTTTATTGCAATAAACGTTATTTTAGTGAAGTACATCACTGTTTAACAGTTAAAATAATGTCTATCGGCCTAGATCATTGAAAGTCTTATTAAAGAAAATGTGCTTCTTGTCAGGAACCAAACCATCATTCCCATTTTGATGATCTAGGTCGGTAGACATTAATTTCACTGGTTGCAAATATACAGGCATGTCTAGCCAAACATGGGTGTCTACTAAAATAATATTTATAGTAATAAATAAAGCTGGATTAAAAAATCTATTTGTTTCAATTAATATAATCTGGTAGTGGGGGAAAGTCATTTTTTGTCTGATAACTTTTAAGACATGACGTAGCCATTGTTTCATTCACATCATTTTTTTTTTCTTTTAATCACAGCAATTTGAATTCTTTCAACCTCCCTCCAGTTTTTTTTTTTGTTGTTGTTATATTTGAATGCCAAATCTTGAAAGGTAGTGGACATGATGTGTAGGGGGGTGGAGGTTCATGCCTTCTCTTATTAAGGTTCAATGTTTCAAATACAACAGGCACCTGAGGAAGGGGGAAGGGTATGAAAGCCAAAACACTGTAAAAGAACAAAACAAAAACAAAAAAAAGAGAAAATTAGTTCAAATGAATCGAACTAAAAACCAACCAAACAAACAGAAAAAACAAAAATAAAACACAAAAAAAACAAAAAAAAAAAACGAAAGCAAACAAAACAATCCAAACACCACCCCCAAAACAAAACTAGGTCAGTTTTATGAAGAGTTCATGAATGCTTAAAAAGTATACTTAATCATAAAAAGATAAATTAACATTCAAATTACTTGTTAGAAGTTGGTTATATGAAAATAAAGTAGAAGGAAAGTTTTTAGTGGACATTAGCTAAAAAAAATATTTTTGTTACAAAGTACCAAATGACAATTTGAATCGACTCAAAAATCCAGTCCAGCCGGTTTGTCAGATGTTCCACACATTTGAAGGACGTAATGATCATTTTTGTCTTTCAATCATCCTGAAAGAAAATAAAAATAATTCTAAGTCAATTAATTTAGCTACAATGTGACAAATAATAAAAAAAAAAATATGGGATTTAATCAATCAATGAAAATGAATAGGATATTTACTCTTATGAACTAAAGAAATTTCTTAAATAATTTAAATTCAAAGATAATGTTTTCATTATTATTCATTTTTGCCTTGTTTTTCTTGGTTGAATCGACTCTGAGTCAAGTAAATAATCTGAATTTCAGATAAAGTTTGGTTTAATGATTCTTTTCTGCTAGTGTCTGTATTTTTTAACTTCCAAAAAAAACTTTCATGCACCCCATTATGAATTGGACACACATGTATTGTGTATCTGTTTATATTTCTGAGATGACGTATTATGTACACTATTTACATTATTCGGACTATTGTCCTCATCTTTGTTGCCATATTTATCCAATCCTTCAGTATCTGTCTAGATTTATGAGATGACGTATTATGTACACTATTTACATTATTTGGATTATTGTCCTCGTCTTTGCCATATTTATCCGATCCTTCAGTATCTGTTTATATTTTTGAGATGACGTATTATGTACACTATTTACATTATTCGGACTACTGTCCTCATCTTTGTTGCCATATTTATTACAACATTTTGGCTGTTATATGCTCCGGCCTTCTTCAGGTGGTTGGAATGTTGAACTGAACCCGGTTAAGGCAGTGGAAAACTTGGAGAGGGGAATTAACGGGAGATAACTGATAACTGACAGCCATTAAGCATGGCATGTGGAACTAGAACAGTCTACCACAGTGAGCGAAATAAAGGGTTCAGTTCGACATTTCAACCACCTGAAGAAGGCCGGAGTATACAACAGCCAAAACGTTGTAATAAATATGGCGACAAAGATGAGGACAATAGTTCGAATAATGTAAATAGTGTACATATATGTGTGTCTATATTTCTGAAATGAGGCAATGTAGTTATTGACATTATTCAGAATATTGTCCTCCTGATTGGAATTTTGAACTGAACCCTCAGTGTATGAAGTTTTGGGACTTATAAACTTAAAGTTTCAGTAACCACTTTTTTTTTTTTTTTTTAAAAAAACCAGAGCTCATATTGCAATTTTTGTTGTTGTTATTGTTTTTCTCTAGCACTCCATATTAATGGTTCCCATTTTGTATTCATTTCTATGTTTGGTTGGCTTAGAAGATTTTTGTGGCCTAGCATATGTGCTTCCTTAAGTTTTTGTATTTTTCAGTAATGTTCTCTATTATTTCAACCTCATCCCATACAGGGAATTTATCTCTCTTTTTCCCTTCCATACGTCGTCAGCTATGCCTGATTTTAATATTTCCCTTCATGTTATGGCTTTTTGATGTTCTTAAAGGGGTGGCCTGTTTGCCGTTTATATTTCTTTCTGCATGGTTTGGTGTACACAGTCCTTAGTCATGTTCTCCTATATTGTATGGCGGAGTGGGATCATACTCAGAAGAGGTGTCTGCAAAGTGTTGAACCACTTTCGAAGGTTGTCCTGATGCTAATATGGACCACACATCTTTTGTATTTTTTCCAATAACCCTTTCACATAGGGTAGGCAGAGTGAACATTTCCGCCACACTTCCAATCTTTAAATTTCAACATACAAATGCATATGTATAGACACAACACCACCCGTATACATACATATGTCATATCCGAAACTGCCCACATATGTTTATGAGTCCCGACGGACGACCAAGTATGTATATGTGTCTGCATACATCGATGTTTGCGTTAGTACGATGAAAAAACGACAAAGTTTCCCCACCACTTCCACAATAACACCAATACACGCAATCTACATAAACCCAAATTTTTTAAAAAATTAATCAGTTTGTCTGACGATCGCTAAAGCGTGAAACCCAGGGTGAGAAACTCACATCTATCCAACCAAATATGTTAGCTCTATCTCTGATATTGAGCGCTTTCTAATAAGTACTGCGCATATAATATACAAATAATTATATATATATTTATTTATATTTATATACACACACTTTTCACACACACACACACACATATATATATATGTATTTTTCTTTTTGTCTATTCTTTTATATATATATATATATATATATATATATATATATAAAATGTTGGATTAGAAACAGCAATTCTCTCTCTTTCGCTGAGATAGTCACAAAGGTCATGTGATGGCTAGTGAATGACTTCATGATGATGAAGAGCAGTTGCGATGAAGGACATCCCTAGCTCTCAATGGTAGGTCTTACAGGAAAAACTACATGGCCTAAGTTTGTAGAGAAAATGCCATAATTCCAGTTTTCACTTTGTGAAATATAACACAGCGTTTATTGTTGCATATAATTTCTCTGCACGGGACACTTATATATATATATATATATATATATATATATATATATATATATATATATATGTGTGTGTGTGTGTGTGTGTGTGTACATATCTAATTTTATGTATGATGCAGTATTATAAACTCTTTGAGAACTAAGTGTGTTTGTCATTCTTTTTCCATTCAGCTATTCTGCTACATCTGAGAAATATTGGTATTGTTATATCATGGATATAATAATGTGCCTAATGGGAAAATAAATCTTTCTTCTAAGCACTCTCATTACATACACACAGGCGCACACACACACACACACATATATATATATATATATATATATATATATACATATATGTGTGTATATATATATATATATATGTATTCTAAGGTAATGGATTTTATTTATCAATCCAACAAATTTTGAACACTTTAAATGCTAATTTTCGTGGATAGTGTCGGGGTGCATATATTTTTCTTTAATGAAATTTCTGGTACATTCAGCCTGGTTGATGAAAATAAATAAATAAATAAATATGTTTAACAAATAAATGGAGTGTCTACTCAAATATGAGTATCCACTATATATATATATTATATATTGATGCATGTTTCATTAAATAGTATAGACAAGATTTGTCCATTTTATGTAAATTCTTTTCATATCGTCTGATAAGCTTAATAACATTATCATTAAAAGAAGAAAGAAAATCACAATATTGATACATATTTTTTATTCCTATCTAAGCTTTTGGCTTACATAAGTCATTATCAAAGATGACAATTACAATATATTAAAAAATACATGGACAAAACAATAATGATAGTCTGTTTTTGTTTGCATGGAAGATTTCCAAGCAACGACTATATATATATATATATATATATATATATATATAAGCCAACAGAGATAGCAGAGGGAGAATTGAGAGAGAGAACATACACATGCATGTGTATGCATATACACAGGAAGCAAAAGTGTAAAGCAGAAGGTTCTAAGGTCAAAAGCCATTTCTAAAAATCTTACCAGGAGGCCAATCATCATTTTTTAGGGAAATCCCTTCTTGTTCAAGCCCCCTTCCACAACTCCATCATATATAATTGATCTTGAGAGACTTAAGCAATCCTGAAAAGTACGCAGCACTTACCCATTCGTCTTCATCTGCCCCCATGCCTTCACTACTGATGCCGCTGGACCCACTTTGATTGCCATCAGTTGCAGCAGATGCCTCTGCATTGTCTGACAATTTCAACTGCATTATTTTGTATGTCCAACCATCACCAACTTGGTCCCCTCCACTGTAGTTGCCAACTGTCTGTGGTTCCAGGCCTGGATCAATCCGTGTAAAACTTTCTGATAAAACAAAGAAGATTGCAAACAGTTAAGATTCTATTTGTGTTTTGTATATAAATGCACAATGCAAAATATTTAATAATAATAATACTAAGACTGTTGGATTCTTTTTTGGGGGTTTTGAATATAAGTAAACAATCATCGTTGGCTTTATCTCGTATCCAAGAATTTAATTTCTTCTTTGCTGATTGCTTTCCCAATGATGATGGCGTTGATGATTAAATTCACTGCTAACGTGCAGGTTCAGGACTAGAAACTTCTAGTTTCACCAAAACCTGCACCCCCCCTCCTACATTCATTACTGCCATTTGGCTTTGCAAAGGTTGGTTGGAAATGAAAAAAGAATCAGAGTAGAAGAAAGTGCTGATGGTATGTATTTGGTTTAGGTCATCTACCGTTGGGGGCTTTGGGGTTGGTTGCGCTTAGGCTGGGACGTTGTCTTCAACCTTGCTGCCAAGAGTGGCCCTATCAGGAGTTTAGAACTCCCAATTGCATCATTATCAGAGTCATCCATCCACTATGACAAGGAATGACCATCAGAGGTATTCACATAGAAATGCAAAATATTTAATAATAATAATAATAATAACAAGAGATAAGTTTGTTGATGCGTTCTGAATATAAAAACCTGAACATGTGATACTTTGAAAATAAAAGATATCAGATATAGTTATCAAAAACAATTTTGCCATTGAATGTAAGGAATACTGACAGTAAAAATGAAAAGATATTTGAAGTATAAAATATAATAATTTAGAAAGGAAACATTTGTGTCATGAAACTGAAACTAAAAAGGTCAACAGAGAAAAAAATGGCAATTTTTATTTGCTTTTTGTGAGATTATACACATATATGCAAATGTAAAATGTGTAAAAAAGAAGAAAAAAAGAAAACATGTCTTAAACCAAGAAAAAAAACAAAAACACACTAATGTGAAATCACAAAACAGAGTCAATGTATTCATGGTATATAAGTAAGGCAATACCAAGTAAAAGGTTTTACAGTTTTTATCACTTGTCTTGCTGATGTAGTGATATCAGTGTTAGCTGATATTTCATCAAATGAAAACATCTGAAACCATTTTGGCAGGAAGAGACACAAGCCTGCTACTGCATAGAACACATCCATCAAGCTGAGGAGCAGGAGTCTAATAGACATTTTTTTAGCTAACGATAGCGAGGATTGCTCGGACCACAAGTGTCAGCATAGTTAACAAAGAAGACTGTGTTATGTAGTGATATCAGTGTCAGCCAATATCTTGTTAAATGAAAATGTCTGAAAGATGTTACAGAAATTGTTTCAACAGTTATTGCCTTGATGATTATCAGTTAAGTGAAGTGGACCTCCTGAGAACCATGTCAAATGACCCTGACAAAGAAGGTTACTGAATGGAACAAGACCATGGGTTCTTGATAAATTACTTTTTTAGACAAAGAATGCTGTTTTCTGAGACAGTGGTCACTAGCAGCTGAAGACAGAAACCCACAAAAAGCGGACAGGAAGGGACAAGAGCCTGCTCACCATGGTGTTAAAAAAGGAAGACACATTTGTTAGGCTGTTCACCCTCTCACCTCTGCCTCACTCGTCTACAGCAGAAAGTTACAACTGAATAAAATTTGCTTACTGCTACAATTGGCTCATGGTTTTATTTTGTGAGTGACAATAGGGCCAAAGAGTTATTTTTGTAAGCCACAAGCGTTAAACTGGAAGAAGCTGCATCCTTAGAATAAACCTGGCATTTGGTCTGAGCTGTAACCACTAAACTAACTGGTGAAGAGACTTGTTGACTCATTGTGTTGAAAAATTTTTTGCCTGTTTTATAATTTTCAATTTTTATAGATCCTTTTGTATTAATGAAGGTGTCCTTCAGGGTTCTATTCCTGATCCTACTTTGTTGTTAATTTTCATCAATGACTTTCCTGATTGCATTAGCATTCAACTTGGTATCTATGCTGATGACTCAACTATTTTCTCCTGTCTGAACAGATTGATAAGCTTAAATTGGCAGCTGATCTCAAAAAAGTCTGTTGTTAACTGGGACAAAGGATAGCTTTTTAATTTTAATGCATCCATAACAAAACTGCTTATTATTAATTATCCGAGAGACTCTTATAGCTGATGCTAAGCTCCAGGATAGTGACTCATTGTGCCTTCTTGGGGGGGGGGCGCTAACATTCTCAGCTGACATGAAATAGAAAGACTATATTGAATCCATTGGTAGATCACCTGCTAAGAAAGTTACTTCTCTATGTCATGCTAGACATTTTTTCTCTCCAAAATCTATCTTACATATCTATAAGTCTACCATTTGTCCATGTCTTGAATATTGCTGCCATATATGGTCTGGTGCTCCTGCTTTATGTTTACATTGGTTTGGTTTGGTTTGGTTTATGACATATCAAAACCTTAATGGGTCATTTAATGCCGACAACTTTTTTTTTTTCCCTGGTAACATTTTTGTTTTGTCAAAAGTTCATTTCTGTTAATATTTTTTTCACAAAAATGTATAGCTGGTAATATTATTTTTTCAAAAACGTACAGCTGGCAACATTATTTTTTCAAAAACGTATTGTCAGAGGCCTTGCTGTTGGACGTAGTTTATCGCCATACCCAGGACGCGCTTTATGTTTAGAGATTTTGGATAATATCTAATGATGAATCAGCAATATTATTGGTCCTGACTTGGCATTTCAGTATCAGTCACTTTCCCATTGCTATAAAGTTGCTATTCTATAAATACTTTCATGGTAATTGTTTAGATGATCTCTTTAGTATTGTACCAAGACTTTGGAACTTAAGCGCAGTACTAGATTAACAACAAGGACACATCGGTTTACAATTGAATTGGGTAGATGTAACAGTAAGATCTATACTAACAGTTTCTTTTCTCACACTTCTCGCTTGTAGAACTCTCTTCTGGTTCCATGCTTTCCAGTCAAATTTGATCTTCAAAAATTTTAATGCAATGTCAATCATTATCTACTGCCTTCCTGATTATTCTTCTATTGTTCATTAATAATGCTTCTGTTTTCTAATTTTCTCACACCTTGTAACCTCTTATGTTTTAGTGGCATACAGTTTGATTAAAAATAAAATACCAGATTTCATGGACGGGGTAAAGGTATTAATAACATAGGAATATTTATAAGGACAAAGCCAGCAGTAGTAGTAGTAGTAGTACTAGAAGGAGAATAATAATAATTTAATCTGTAACTGAGAGAAGAGGTAATTTTGTTTATCTCTTACCAATAAAAGGGCAGTCACCAGCAGTCCTCATACGAATGGTTTCTCCATCTTGTATTTCTATCTTGTCTACATTACTTTCCTCCATCCAGAAAGACACCATAGAGTTATTTTGCTCAATCATTGGTTGGCTGAGAATGGTCAGAACATCTAGTTCTTCTTTACAGATCAATGGAATCACTTGCGATGCACTCATGCAATCTGTTTGACCTTTTGGAGCCACTTCTGGAAAACAATAACATAAAACAGTAAATTTAAAAAGATCTTTACAAGTCAAGAATCAATCATTTGCTTGATTTGTGCAAATGAATCAAGATGCTTTGTCTATTTTCTTTTTACTATCAAATTAAGTTTTTCTTGTAAAGAATTCATGGTTTAAGGATTAACAAAAAAATTGTGAAGTTGTACCCCTTTTTTATGTAGTCTATAACTGATCTGACTTAAATTTTACTTCACAGTCATCATACGATCACCAAAGTTAAGCAACATTCAGCCTGGTCAGTACCTAGCATTACTGTTTGTGAATACCAGGTGGTATAAACTTGGATGTGTAGGTCATAAAATGGCCCAGGGGTGGGGGTACTAATTGGAGGTCCCAGGTAGAGCTTTGTGACTCTCACTATCTTACCAACATTTGCTTTATTTCTGCTTACATTTATATATGTTATAAATTAAGCTAAGCACAACAGAGTATTAAAGGATTAAATTTTTTTTGCAGATTTTGACATCATTCTGGGGTCGTTTTTCTATCCAAATCTGTGAATTTCATTTATTTTACACTATTTTTTTATCCATAAGAAAAATCTCAAATTGACATTAAAATGTCGTAGAATGGGGGATTCCATATCATAGACTTGATGCACTGGCCCTGGTTATATGTAAATCCATCAGTAGAGAGATTGTTCTAAGTGGAAAGTCAGGCAAAGATGCTAAAGAGGAGTCGAAAGTAGAACTGGAAGAGAATTTACAAACAAAGCATTCTACTTTATTTGTAGAAGATGATACTTCCGATTTACCCTTATTTAACACTATTACACAGCCGCCAGTATTCATGAAAACCAAATTTGTTAGGAGGCTGTTCAGTGCCTCATTCTGTCAGCAAACAAAGACTTAGCCACATTGAGGACATGTTTACATGTATTACGAGCGGATACAAAGAGGTATCAGTTGTGATCAGAATTATCCTGCTGGTACAGCTGGAAAAAGTGACTCGTGTGAGCTGTAGTGGACAAACAGACAAGTGTGAATCAAGGAGAGGATCGTGGCTTTTTTTCTTACTATCAGAGATTTTGGTAACGTTTTTATTTATACACTTTTTTTTATAGTACCCAGTGATTTTAAGGTGCCCAATTTTTTTTTAAATTTCTAGATTGTAATATTTACTTATTTTGTCATTCTTTAAATATATTTTTATCTGATGGCACTGTCATATCTCAGAGAAGACAAATTTATTGTTTATAGTCTTTGATCAACTATGTCTTGTCTGTTAGCTTTTATGAGGTCTGATCCAAAAAGCATTGGGATTGGTTCTATTAAAAGAAAACTATAACACATATCAGTTCGGTATTTAATCGAAACTTCTTCAAAGCCTCTTTTGAAGCAACACACTTTATCCAGTATTGTTTCCATTTATAGAAACATTCCTGGAACTCCTTTTTTGGGATAGTGAGCATCTGTTTTGTCACATTCTCTTGAATTTCCTTGACATCTTAAAATCTCATTCCTTCCAAGTGGAATTTGATTTTTGAAGAGGAAAAAGTTGCAAGTGGTGAAATCTGGGGAATATGGTGGTTGTTGGTCCTGAGGAATGTTGTGCTTGTCCAAAAAGTGATCCACAAGACATGATCATGGATGAAACCTCTGTAGTATAGTAGAGGACCATAATCTAAACACTTTCTTTCCAAACACTGCTATAAATAGTGGAAGTGAGGGAGAACATTATAACTTGGTGTGCATGCATGACAGATTTCAAGGTCAATCTGTGACAAGCAGCTTCACTCGGCGTACTTTAGTTCTACTACCATGACAGTCACGACACTTTTTGATCAGACCTTGTATCTGTCTATTAGTATGAATGGCAAAATCTTAAAGAAGAATGACCATCTTTCTTTGACTGTTTCACAATGATATTCATACCACTTTTCAGCATTTGTCACATTGTAATTCTGACATATCTTCAAATGAATATACTGCCCAATCTTATATTATCTTATTACATGGAAAAGAATTTACAAAGAAAATGATAACACCTCAAATTGAGTGAAGGGAGGTGTGATAGAGGAGCTGCCTTTATTTAACATGAAGCTGCTAGTATTGATGAGAACCAAATTTGTTAGAAGCTATAAAGTGCCTCATGCTGTCAGCGAACAAAGACTTAGTCACATTAAAGATATGTTTACAAATATTACAAGTGGACACAGAACAGAGTCTGTTTTCATCAGGACTACTACATTGGTACAGCCAGAAAAAAAGTGATCACTGTGGGCTATACCAATTAAAGAGGCAGGTATGAATCAAGATAGTGTTTTTTTTTTTCTTTTTTAATATCAGGGATTTTTGTAAATGTTCTTGCTTGTTTTTACGATTGTACAAAGTGTTCCTGTTATTACTGGTATAACAGTTGTCTTAAGGTGTTATATTTTGTTCAGTTTCAAGATCCTTATATTTACTTATTTGGTCATAGACTTTAATGGACATATTTTTATCTGATGACACTGTCATATTTGTAGTCATTAATCACTGTCTTGTCTGTTAGCTTTTATGTCTATCAGTATGAATAACAAAGTCCGAAAGGAGAATGACCTTGTGGCTTTCTTTGACCATTACAGAATGATGTTCATACCATTTTTTTAGCATTTGGCACACTCTAATTCCGGCATATCTTCCATTGAATATAATGCCCAGTCTTATTGTGTTATCTTATTTTTACTATTATTATTAGTAGTATTATTATTGTTTTACTACTACCCCACCCACCTTTATTTAAGGTACCAAGAAGAAGACTCACTGTAGGAAGAATTGAGAAATCCTGTAGAGACTTTCTTTGTTTCCCCAAAGTTTGGCTCAATTTCTTTCCCAGAACTGTCATATTTGCGTCGATGGGCCTTGCTTATGATGATGTGCAGCACAATGTATCGAAACTGGAAAACAAAAAACATTTTAAGAAATGTAAAGAAGACTTCAAATTTTTGCTTCAAGAAACTTGCAATGTTTTAAGAAGTTATATATATATACATACATATATATATATATATATATATATATATGCATTCCAACATGGGTTAAAATTAAATACTTTGTTGTGGCTTAAAAAATAACAAAAAGGATTTCAAGAGGCAAAAATAGATAGTTATAGTTTAAGGAGATAAAACTGTATTTAAATGTTTCATGATACACAAAGACGAGTTTAGGTTTTTTTGTTTTTTATCTCAACCACTTAGTACCTGTCATGATGCATACATTTTCTACACAAACCAGATGTTGACCGCTCAATGACCCAAAGCAGACTGTGTAAATACATTTTCTATGCATCGGCACCACACATACATCTGTTTTAATCAAAACAAAATGAACAATATATTATGATCAGTTAGACTCACTCCTGTTCAAATCCAAAACCTTAATTTCAAGCCAACTAAAAACTATATATATATCCAAATTCAAACAAACCCGACACAGACCAGAGTTTGATGACAACACTAACTTACTGAGAGAGGGAGAGGTGCCACTGATGACAGCCACTACCAATGTCCATTTTGCATCTAATTGTCCTACTCTTTCTCTTATCAACAGCAACAGATAGAAGTTACCAGTCTTTGTATATATATATAAACAAATTATATATTTATTTACACTGACTCAATGTCCACTTTTGTTTGACACTTGCTAAGGCAGAGAAAGAATTAACTTCGGTCAAAGTAACAACTGGTTAGCCATTTCCACCTCCGCAACATGCCCATTATTTCACTAACTACCAACTAGGTTGCCTGTCAGGATGCTCATTGTAAGGATTTTGGTTGCACATAATGCAGATAGACACAAGGTACTACTCTAGGAGTTCCTGTGATTTCCATTGGATTTGGAATAATTTGGTCTCAGCCATTGTCCGGTAGGAAGGATCTTTTTGCATGAAACCATTGGCCTGTTAGATTCTGCCATTGATCACATCTAATATCAAAGACTTTAGGGGCCCTCACAGATAGCAGCATTCCCATGCAGTACTAAGAAAGCACTCTGTGCAATTGTTCCATTTGCAACAACATATCTTTGTGAAAAACTCTGGGGTCATGACAGATTTGTCAAACAAGCAATTGACCCCAATTTGTGATTTGTTATAATTTTTTTTTTTTTTTTTAAGAAGATGGCTTGTCATGCTGCCTGAAAACTGCAAAGATCGGTGTATGCTTGCAAAGAGATGAAGTTGGGGAAATATTCACTCGGATGCCCTCAAAATAACAGTAGTTACAAAAAGCAACACCCACATTTCAAACATAATTGCAAAGGCAAAAGGACAAAAGTCTCATTAATAATTAAAATGATTTGACATTTTTCATATTTTCTAAAAATTTCTGTTAATTAATCATCTGAGAGAACCTATTCTGCCTTCCATCAGTATGGCCAATGCTAACCTACAGGAGAGTGACTCATTTTGTCTTCTTAGTTTAATATTCTTGGCTGACATGAAGTGGAAAGACTAGATTGAATGCATTGCTAGTCCAGCTGCTGAGAAAGTTGGTTCACTGTGTTGTTCTAGACAATTTTTCACTCCATAATCTGTGTTACATATTAATAAATCTACCATTCATCAATGCTGCAATGGAGAGATGATTATCAATGCAGTGTACCCTACCAATTAGGCCATGGGATACCGTCACCATGAAGCAAGAAAACAAATCTTTAGCTTAAGTGTGTCCCATCAATTAGGACATGGGATGCAGTCACTGTGAAGCAAGAAACCAATTCTTTAGCTGAAGTGTGTCCTACCAATTAGGCCATGGGATACCGTAACCCTGAAACAAGAAACCACTTACCTATTTAAGGAATGTGCACTTCCCATTGAGACCTTTTGAATTCTATATCTTCAAACTTGTTTTTTATACTAGAAATGTAAATGTAATTTTTCAAAAATTAGATTGATTTTATTTGATATTATTTCTTATTACTAAAGAAGATTTATGAAAAAAATGATCTATGGTATAATATATCCATTACTAGGTCTGCTGTTAAGAAAGTTGGTTCATTGTGTCATGCTAGACAGTTTTCTCTATTAAATCTATCTTACATATCTATAAGTCTACCATTCTTCTATGCTTTGAATGCTTTGGTCCAGTGCTCCTGTTTTATATTTAGAGATTCAAGATAAAATCCAAAGACAAATCAGCAATATTATTAGCCCTAACCCGGCGTCTTAGCTTCAGTTACTTTCCCATCACATTATGAAGTTGCCTACCTGTCCCTTTTCTATACTTTCATGGTAATTGTTCAAATGAGCTCATCACTATGGTACATAGACTTTACAAATTTAAGCACAGTACTAGATTGTCAGCTAGGTTACGTCATTTTACAGTTGAAATGGCAAAGATATAATTGTAAGTTCTATGCTAACGGTTTCTTCTCTCACAGTTCTTGTTTGTGAAACTCTCTTCCAGCTTCTTGCTTTCCTGTTAAGTTTGATCTTCAAAAATTTAAATGCAATGTCCATTGTTATCTACTGTCTTCCTCATTACTCTTCTATTGTTCTTGCTCATCAATAATTCTTCTGTTTTTTGTTCTCTCACACCCAGTAACCCATGCACCTTAGTGGCTTTACATGAATTATATATATGTATATATATATATATATATATATATATATATATATATATATATATATATATATATATACACACACACACACAAAATCAATATAAGTAAAAGTTTGTCACTTAGCTGATTGATATTACTTTCAGGATCTTGACTCAGAGGTGGACCTGTCCGTCCAATCTTATATAGGGTGAGGGAAAAATTGTTTACCATAGTGGTAGTTTATTAAAACTATAATTATAGATGAAAGTTTTATTTACTAGTTATTTAATTGTTATATGTGCTATTCAAAATGGCCTCCTCCTTTTTCAAAACACATTTCAATTCTGTGCCTGCATGATTCCTTCACATCAGGGAGCGTCTCATGTCATTTTACTCCATTTATATCTAATTCTTTTTTTAAGTTCCTCAATATTTCTTGGGCACATATGATAACTGATTTCATATGGGCCCCATATAAATCCAAGAGTGTGAGGTGTGGTTACATCCATGGCCACTCAACTGAACCTCTTCAACCTATTCATTTAACCCTTATGGTGCATGACTTTTAACTCACCCTGTGTGTGTGTGCGTGTGTATATATATATATATATATATATATGGTAATGCAAAATTCATACACCATAGGGATGATTTATTAAAAGTATAATTACAGATAAATATTTTATTTACTAGTTATTTGTTATATGCGCTGTTCAAAATGTCCTCCTCCTTTTTCAAACCACATTTCAATTCTGCATGATTCATTAACACGTGACAATGTTTCCTCTGTCATTTTACTGCTTTCATATTTAATTGTTTAAGTTCCTCAATATTTCTTAGTTGCAGCTGATAAACAACTGATTTCAAATGGCCCCAAAGCACAAAAATCCAAGGGTGTGAGGTCTGGTGACCTTGGTGGCCACTCAAAAGAACCTCTTCAACCCATCCATTAACCCCTATGGTGTGCAACTTTTGCCTTACCCTGTATATATCTAACCATAGAAGTGCATGACAAACGTTTTTTGATAATTATTCAAAAAGCAACAAAGACAACATATTGAAATTGCTACACTTACAAGATCCAAATAATCTGTTGGGAAATGTATAGTAAATTTGCAATGTAAAATGTATTGCAAGTGATTTTTCATTTATAATGCAATTTTATTTCATTAAAACAGACCAAATTGTCTTACCTTATTCTTATCTTTGTCTGTAATGGCAAATCGAGATCGCCTCAGCAGTGTACCTTCAAGCAGGAAACCATGGCCACTAAAAAAAACAAAAAACAACAAAATCTATCTACAAACATTGAGGAAAAGTAGAGATTTATCACTTGTTTCCTGTTTAGGATTGGGTTTCCCCATTCCTTCTAAAGTCTTTTCCATTCTCTTTCACTCCCAATAACTCTTTGCGTCTTAGTAGTATTATGACCTTGCTAGGGATGAATTGATAAAAACAAAAAAAAAAAAAGAAACGAAGCAAAACAAGAGCATTAAACAAAGCAGCTACAAATTTTGTCAAGAGAGATAACCATAAAAACTGTACAAAATTCATAACATTTTCTAGAGACCACCCAGTTTTACTGTGCATGGGATTTTTTTTTAATTATTTCACCCCAAGCAAGGCAATAAAGCCACTAAGACACAAAGGGTTACTGAGTGTTAGAGAATATGACAAAAACAAAAAGAAAAACGGAGTGGGAATAATAAAAGAGGAACCAAGAAGACAGTAGATAATGATTGATATTTGCTGGAAAGCAAGAAGCCAGGAGAAAGTCCCACAAGAGAACTTGCTGTTGTATCTAGCCAGTTAAACTATAAAATGCTGAGACCTAGCTGCCAATCTAGTATTCTGCTTAAATTCATAAAGTCTAGATACCATAGAGGAAAATTCATCAGAAAAATTACCATGAAAATATTTATAGAAAACATTGCAGATTTTTCTTTGGATTTCATTAAGAATCTCTAAATATATATCAGGAGCATCAGAGAATATGTGGCAGCAATATTTGAAGTATCAATGAATACTGTCAGAAATCTTGTCTAATATGTTGCAATCTTGATGAGAAGGTGAGTGATAAAGGAAGAAGAGATAGCTAACAGAGTGCAATAGTGAAAGAAATCAAGCACATGAATAATCATCTGGGGACTCAAGGGACAATTCCAATTCCCTTGCCATTGGAAGATTTTCTCAGATATAAACACTGAAGCCATGTGTATGTATGCTAGAATCTTTTCGGAAAATTTATTTAAACATTTTAACTCTGGCTACAACTGAAGATAAGAACTGCTTTTAGGAAAGAATATATAAAACTTTATTCAAGTGAACATTGTACTGAAAAAATTGGTCATAAGTTCATCAATGCCACATAGAAGATATTTCAGAAGCACCAAAGCAACCCACCTTGGGCCCTATACCTATTGGTATGAAGAGAATGCTGGATAATCACTCTCGCATGGGATCATCCACAGCTGTTCAAATCTATTGTTTTTTGTTTTGTTTTACAAACATAGTACCTGCACTCCCATGTCTAACCAACGCTGTATAGCTTTGAGTGGTTAGGTTTCATGTTCAGAGTTGTTGCTCTTCTAGACTTCTTGTTGACCACAGCTGGAGAGTCCAGTCTACCCTTTTATTTTATCCATAGGCTGTGAAAAGAATGGATGGATTCAAATCTTTACACAAGAGTATTTCTGTAAAAGCGAGTGTAATGAACCTGAGTAGAATTAGAACACGGCTTACCGAGATATTTTTTTCTGAGCTGCTGACCATTACACGACATGTGCCCTCTGTTTTTAGAGAACCGAATATGATAGACATATAAGATGCCATCTCAGTTCAGCTAATGTGGTAATGTGCTAAATTATTTTTGTTTTTGTAATGACAACTGATTGAGCCAAAGTGATCAGTTCACTTGAGAATTATTTAAAATTCATTAAATTAAGGCCATTTCATAAAAGCAAATTTTTTGTTGAGATTAAATCTGTAGTGATGAGATGCTTATGCAAAAATTGTCAAAGTCTGAATTGTGAACTGTCTTGATATGTAGGCTTGTGTAGGAAAATAATTTTAAAAACTGGTGTGTACTAAAGAAACAAAAATCTTAACCTAAAACTGAGTGGATTTGAAAACTCATAAAAGCCTTGAGTTAGAAAAGAATCATTCACTGGGCAAAAATCTTATATTTTGATGATATATCTGAAGCAAATGAGGTGTAAGAGTTTATTTTTATTTTTTAATGGCAAAACTAAAAGAATAAAAAATGACACGAGGGAAAATGATTCAATCTAAAATAAAATCATGAACAACGGCAAGGGTGGGGTGTAAAACTCATAATAAAATAATGAGGAACATGTAAAATCTTTTATTTTTATGTCTGCATCATATAGAACACTTTATGAAATTAAACTGGATTAATTTTTTCACAGCAATCTTGAGAATATGCAAAATCATAATCCCAGTTTTTATAAGAAAATGTGATGCCAGACACACGATCTCCTGCATTTCTTTATAATCAAAGGTTCACATCATACCTAAACTTTTAGTCTGTCCTTGATAATCAAATTAATCCATCTATTTAAGAGTCATAATTTTATCTGTCTATATTTCTGAGATGAGGTATTGTAATTATTTACATTGTTTGAACTGTTATCCTCATCTTTGTTGTCATATTCATAGCGTTTCTGCCATTGTATGCTCTGGCTTTCTTCAGGTGATAAGAATTTCAAACATGGCCCAGTGGATAAAAGCGTTGGTTGGATCCAGTGATGGCCCAAAGAGTTGGGTGTTCAATATCTGGTTTACTGCAGTGGTGAAAGCTGAGTTAAAGGGAGATAACTGAGACATCCAGAAGAGGCATGGCATGTGGAACTAGAACAATCTAAAGGGTTCAGTTTGAAATTCCAATCACCAATATGGCAATAAAGATGAGGACAACAGTCCAGATAATAGTCATGATTTTATTTGATAGACTTGCCAAATCAATCAATTGTGATAATCAGAGATGGATCACCAGGTCAATTATAGTAGAAATGCAACAAAGAACCAAATAAATGGGTTAAACAGACTCTTCTGGACCAATATATATATTATAAAAGAAAAACTGATTCTCTGTCCATAACACATCAGTTTGTGACTTTGTATGTGCCAACATCTGGTGTAGGGCTCCGTCCCTGTGCTGGTGGTATCATGGCTACAACTAACTTAGACCAGCTCTGACCAGCATGGACAAGCGGCCCAAGTGAAAACACTTGGGTTCCCACATTAAAAACTGATCTTGTGTCACAACCTGACTCAGTGGGGGGTCAAGTAAATATATATATATATATATATATATATATATGTGTGTGTGTGTGTGTGTGTGTTGTGCATGTGTAACTTACATGTACTTGCAAAATTTAACATACAAATGAATGCACATATATCCACACAGGTTGACTAAGTTTGAAAAAAGGTATTGGAATAATACACTCCACTCAGTCTGGATGACACCTACCCTAGGCTGACCAATAAAATCAAAGTTGAAGAAAAAAAAATAGGTAATTGTAAGATTTTATTGAACTTTTTGGAAATTATTCAATAACAAATAACATTTTTCTTTTTTGTATTTTGTAATAATAATAAAATATAGTAATAATATATAATTTAGTAATATGTCATTAAATTATACATGCACACATGAAAACTCACATAATTTCAATGAAATTGAAATGGACATGTGTCAGGAGGTTTAATTTCCCTTTTTGTCTGGCAACAACTCCTGGATAACAGGAAAAGAGTATCCATTTGAAATCATTTTTATGACTTCTGTCAAGTGAATACATTTACTAATAGATGTAGTAGTTTTAAATGAATAAACAATTTAGATTTTAAATTTGATCATCTTGCAACATGTACCAAACCAGTTTTTAATAAAAAACATGTCGCACATATCCTGTATCATTCATGCAACAATAACAATAAATTCTTGATACACTAGTCAGTGAGAATTTTGGTAAAGTGAAACAACACAATTCAACGTTATATGGTTGATAGCAGCTTTTGGTTTATTCAAAACTAGCTCAAAAGCTACACTTTGTGCAAACTTTTAAGCTAGCTCCTAGCTCCTGTGGAGGGCTAATTGGGCTTCCGGTTCAAAACTTAAGGGACCTCTGGCCCAGCTTAGAAAACAGCCATAATAATTTGGAAGAAATAACTTTGAATTCCTTAATGCACTCCATGGAAATTCAAAACCTCACTTGAACTCTGATTCAGGCTATACGTCCAATTCTGGCCAAAAGATGGATTGGGGAAAAATTTCCAGTTCTTCAAATCACAAACTCTGTGGAACTTTAAAACCTCAAATCATGAAACCTCTCACTTTAAGTCTGATTCCTTGATATTTTGAAAATATAAAATTGATTTCCTCAATTCACAAAATTTTGGAAATATTTTAAACTGAATTTAAAACAAAAAAATTTAAGTCCAAAGTTTTTGTGTTTCTTTAAACTCAATATAAAGTAATATAAAGTAAAAACTTTTAAAGTCACACATTCTTTTTCAGTTATTTTAAAATTTGAATTTTAAATTGTTCCGTCCTTATCTGGACACAAATATCAATACTGAATGGTCAAGCACCAGATAAAGGGAAGATTTTCAATTGCAAAATATATGTCATATAGAGCAAGTGTGGCCTGAGTTAGAGGGGTTTCAGACACATGGATAGACAGACAGAATTTTTTTTATTTAGAAGATAGAAGAAAAATAGGATGTTAGACAAAGTTTTTTATTTGAAATTTTCTAAACTCTTTCAACAGTGTGGGTTACAGCACTTCTACACCAAAAGCGAAGTGGAAAGTGGAAAAAAAAATAAAAAGAACCTAAGCATGAGTGTTGGGGGGTAAATTTCTCCTTGTTATTTTCATATGTGATGGTTGGTTGGGTTTTATGGCATATCAACCACTGTAGGTCATTTAATGCCAAATTAAGTTTTTATATATATATTAAATATACAGTACAATTAAACGTATAGCTGGCAACATTATTTCTTTCCAAAAAAACGTATAGCTGGCAACCTTATTTTTTCAAAAAAAAAAAACCCAAAAAAAAACCGCACAGCTGGCAACATCATTGTTTCCAAAAAAACGCATAGCTGGCAACATTATTGCTTCCAAAAAAACTTATAGCTGGCAACATTATTTGCTTCAAAAACATATAGCTGGCAACATTATTGTTTCCAAAAAAAACGTATAGCTGGCAACATTATTGTTTCAAAAACGTATAGCTGGCAACATTATTGTTTCAAAAACGTATAGCTGGCAACATTATTGTTTTCCAAAAAAATTGGACCAGGGGCCAATGGAATCCATGTCCAAAATTGGAAAACTGGGTGGGGGGTTGTGGTGGCAGAATAGAATCCATGCCCAAATAGGACTGGGGGGAGGGGGTAGAATTTAATCAATCTAATAGTGTTTAATATCTTTGTTGTAAGAATAAAGAAAATGCATAAATCCATCTTCATATGTTTGGGTTTTATTAAAATTCTAATCATTTCTTTTTAAAAACAAACATTGCCAAGGGAGTTAAAATTGTATTCAATAATAGCAGTGTCAAGGGAATAACCATGCTTTTGACACACCATTTTTTGCAGGCATGAAAGTTAAACATTGCCAATGCTTTTCCTTAAATTGGCTCCTTCAGTATGGAAACCTATGAAGTTCTCTATAAATTTCCTACAATTTTATAATTTCATGGTAATTGTTCAGATGAGCTCTTTTCCCTGGTGCTAAGGCTCTTTAAATTTAAATGCAGTACTAGACTGGCAATGAAGTCTCATCAATTTACAGTTGAGCTGGCTAGATGTAACTATAAATTCTATGCTAACAGTTTCTTCAACTTCAATCTGCAAAAATTTAAATGCAATGTCAATTGATATCTACTATCCTCCTGATTACTCTTCTTTTGTTCCTGCTCCTTAGCAATGATTCTGTTTCTAACTCTTTCACACCCAGTAACCCCTTGTGTCTCAATGTCTTTACTGCCTCAATTAAAAAACATAAAAAAAAAATGGAGGTGGGTATAGAATCAATGTTTAGAATTGGACCCGGGGTGGGGTGATATTAGGTTGGTGCAAAAATAATGATGTAATAATGTCGTTTTTTGACATATTTTTTAACGTCAAAAAACGACATTATTACGTCATTATTTTTGCACCAACCTAATAATATAACGATATAAAATTAATATCATTAGATGTTAATTTTAAAGAAACTTTTTAATTAAATAATAATGGCTGACTGCTCATATTTGAGGATGCCTGTCTACCACAGCGGCTATTGTAGATGCTTACTCATGTGCATTTTTGTGTTTGTTTAATGTGTGGTTTGTTCAACCTGTGGCTTATACTGCAACTATACTGAGCAGACCTTGGTGTTATCTAGTGTAATCAACAAATCTGAACAAGGCCAGCATGTTCAAACCCTTGATCATGATGACTTGTGACTTTGTGGTAGCACAGCCATTGACAGACCCTGAGGGTTCTGTTTATCTAATTTCCCTCACAAGAACAAGCTTGGGTCAACCTGTGGTATGGTTTTCAGGCACTTTCCAAAGGTCCTACACACTGGGATCACCTCGTCCAGACCCAATAACATCAAGAAGTCACCTTCCTGAGAAATCGACTATGGTGAGATTATCCAACCCAAGTCAGAAAGTGAACATTCTAACCACATGGCTACGTGCCCACCACTCACTATTGTAAGCCTCAAGGAACGAGATTTATTTTCATGGTCAACGCTTTCAAAATCAAATTAGTATTATTAACCAACATATATTCTGGATATATTTATTTTCTAAAATAAATACCCCAAGTATATTTTTAGCATGTTTATATTAGAAATATTGACAAAAGCAGATCATTTGGTTATTCATCGTATTATAAATATATACAATACTATAGTTATTGACATAGATTTCAATTTAAGGTATATAAAAATTACCATGGGTCATAAAGAAGATATAATCTCAAAAAAACAAATAAGATATTGTAAAGTTACCAAGTGATCAGAACAGGTATTACTATGGGTCAGAAGGAAGATATATCCTTAAAGAAACAAAATATTTAAAGTTACTGAGTGATCAGAACAGGTATTACTATGGGTCATAAGGAAGATATAAAATTAAAGAAAGAAATCAGATATTGTAAAGTTACCAAGTCATGGCACTTGTAAAAATATAATATGCTGCGTGTGTGTGTAAAAAATGAAATGCAGTGTGCAAAATTCTGACATGAGATGGATAGAAGTTATGATCCCATTCATGTCCACATGCAAAAAGCTATTGTGCTGACAAACTACAAAGCAATTCCTTTCTTTTCTTCTCTTGCGAACTACAACTAAAGCAAAAGGAGTGGCTGAAAGTAGGCATGAAAAGAAACAGATACACAACTGCAAAGAAAGAAATAAAGAGGGGAGGAATAGAAAGGGATAGAGAGAGGAGATAAATATAAGTCAGACAAAATTTGGCTGTGGCTTATATTTTTAATTAAACTTCACATAAAGTTACTTTTCTTTGAGGTGACTTGGATTGCATGATTGACTATCACTAGCAATGATGTTCTAATTTCTCAGCAAATTTGATTCTCAAGAACACCCAAGGTGTGTCACAAAAGCTATGTGTGCATGCACATACACAATGAGGATAAAATAGAGATATCTTTCCCCGAGATGTTTATAAATTGTATACTGTTCAATTATTAACTATTTATATTACAAAATTGTACTTGTATTAAATGAAAATTACTTACAATACATATTACTTAATACATTCCTTCTTGATGTCAATTTTTATGGCACAGGTATACTAGTAGGTATATAAATATTGCCACTGGTCGAAAAGAAGATATAGTCTTAAAGAAAGAAATTATTGGTTGGTTGATTTGTGTAGCCAGCATGTTAACCTCTATCGGTTATTTAATGCAGAAATCTAAATATTTTATATGCAATTTTATGGTTTCAGCTACAGATATTTAGTACATAATTTCATATTTTTGGGATAAACGTATGTTTTATTTTGTAGATGATAAAATGCATTGTTGGTAATCTTTTTAAAAATGTATTGCTGGTAATTTCACTACAAAAATGAATTGTTGGTATTTTTTTAAAATAAAATATGTATTGCTGGTAAACAAACTCTGATTTAAAATTTATTGTAATTTCTTGGGGTGAATTAATATTTGCAATAAGTAACTTAACATTATTCGGGGTGAATTAACAGAAAAGATCCCTTGAATTGAATTCATTTTAAATTATTTTTCTTTTAATTTTGAGATTTACTGGTCACATATACTGAATTATATTTAATTTTTTGATTAAAGGTGAAAATACTTGAATTATTTACATTATTCGGACTGTTATTCTCATCTTTATTGTCATATTTACAATGTTTTAGCCATATGCTCTGGCCTTCTTCAGGTGATTGGAATTTCGAACTGAACCCTTTATTTTGTTCACTGGGGTAGATTGTTCTAGTTCCACATGCCATGCCTCTTCCGGATGTCTCAGTTATTTCCCTTTAACAACTCTCCAAGTTTGTTTTTTTTTAGTTCAACACTGCTGTGGCCTGGTATTGAATTCACAACTCTTTGAGTTTAGGTGAAAATACTTGGAATAAATCATGTCGCATTTTTTGGACACTATTTTTGTTATGCATAATTTTTCTTCATATCTTAGTTGGCTCAGAATATGAGGTCAGTGATAAAAATTTAAAAGGAAATGTAAGGGAGATAAATCAGTGTTTGGTATGCAGAAAAAAATGTCTTTCTTTTTTTAACTTTTAAAAAAATCTTCGAACAGTTGACTTTCGAATTTTATTTTAAAACGTTGACGACTTTTTGAGCGAAAGTAATAAACAATTTCGGGAAGAGAAGAGGCAAATTTTATATTTGAAATATGACTTTGCATCTTCATGATTTAATTTGACGACGCAATTGTGAAAATTAATGAAATAAAAAAAAGAATCTTTGGAATTTATTTACGGAAATAAAACACGTAAAAAAAAAAAAAAAAAAAAAAAAAAGAAGGTTTTACTTACTTTTTACAGAATTTACAGACAAAATTTCTGCTTCGAACAATTACACATATTAGGATTCCTAAGTCCTTTTTTTTTTCTCAATAATATTGTAACTTGAAAAGAATTTAAAATTTTAATTAAATAGACTTAAATTATTGACACTTGAAATTTTTCGTGAAATCAAAATTTAACTCTACAACAAGCAGTTCAATATTTTTATCTCTTTTCCTACTAAACACAATAACTTTAAAATTATTAAATTTGTCATCCTAAAAGAAAAAAATACCAAAATAAATAAACATTTTTTTTAGTAGTAAGTAAAGTAAAAAAAAAACATTTTGTTTTGTTGTTTAAAAATGGTCGGTGTACTGTACTCAGACTGTCACTAGCCTATTAAAAGCTTCTAATAGAATACATAATTATATGTTCCATGTTCTATATTCTAGTGGATAAGATAATTTAAAGCTTTCTTTTACCTTTTATAGTGACTGGGATTCCAAACTTTTGACCAGTTAATGGTCTTTACAGGAAGGTTTTGCAATGGCCTGTTGTCATATAACCGACTCATGGTGTATCCTGCATGTAATGTCAAGGGAGATAACTCTATCATTTTTATTGCGAAGAAAAGTGTTCATGGGTGAGCGGTGTCAAGTTGGAAATATAACAACTCTTCCCTTCACTACTTGAGGCATACAGTGTTTACTCATTCCCCCACGAGAATGAGATGTGACACAAGGTCTTTTTAATGTGGGGACCCAAGCGCGTACACTCGGGCAGGGACAAAAATTCCCCACAGCCCCCGCAACCGACGGTTGCGCTGGCCTCAGTGCGAGCACCGATCCTTCCCTCTTGTGCAATGGGAGGGCGCGGCCTCGGGGAGCTGTTCCCCAGGGCTGGGCACCTCTTCAGTATAATTTTCTCAGTTGCCCTTCAGTATAATTTTCTTAGTTGCCCCCAGTTGAGATGATAAATAATGTGTACAAATAGTAATTTATACACTACTTGAGGCATACTGCGCATGTAACGAGTTTCTGTTTAATTTATCCACTAGCTTCAGTTAATCATTAAATTTCACTGGCTTCTGCTATGCATTTTTTTTTTACCCTAGAGATTCTTGATAAAATCTAGGTAAACACCCTAACTAAAATTTCGAACGTGCTAGAAAGTATTAAAAAATAAAACAATCAAAGAATACTTTGGTCTTTCCTAAACATTTTAACGATAAGACTTTGTTTTTATCAAGTTTGGCGACTTTTTCATCATGGTATACTCTTTTTTAGCGAATTATTGGAGATGGCAAAATTGATAAAAAAAAAGGGTGCTTTTTTCCGAAATGAAAGCAAAAAAAAAAAAAAAAAAATCGCTACACCTTGCTTTCTAAAATATTTGCCAAAAATCAGAGAATTTTCCGATTCAAACGAAACTTTCAGTAATTATTCATTAATGAATTCATTTTTTACTGAATAGTTTTAAAAAAATTGGAGAAATATTTTTTGGTGGGGTATGTTTCATCTATAGGATACAAATCCTATATCATTCCAACAAATGACAAAAAAGCACAAAGTAGATTTGCACACCAGCAAAATCGGATCAAAACGATTAAAAACAGATTTCGCAATAAGGTGTGAAATTAATTTTCTGACCAATGAAAGGAGGCGATTTGCTAAGATAATAAATATACAATGTTCTATTTTCTACAAACGTTCCTTATCGCGTTGTTTCTTCTTGAAATTTGCGTTGTATTTTGTGGGCAGGGTATCCCGTATTATTAAATTCTCCTTTAATCCGGGTACGCTGAACCCCACACATCCCCCACAACACCTTTTCGATATCTCGTGTGTACTTTTTAATTTGGGATGGGGATTCGCCAATTTTTTTTTTTTTTAGTTTTAAAGAAAAATCCTTGAAGATATTTCAGTAAAAGCATTATGCAATATCAAGTGTAAACATACGGAAAATTCGGCCCGCATCTTACCAAATAATAATCCATTAAAACTAAAAAAGTAATTTATTTTTAGACTTGGTGTTTGTATAATTTAATAAGACATTACTTTCTTTCAGATTTGACCGAAAAACCTACACTTAAAAAATAAGTTAATTTAATAATATTTATTTTAAAAATATTTACTTGTGCGTTTTTGAAATTCATCGCGTTGCTGTTCGTCACAAAGTTAAATAATAATTTAAGTTTCGTTTATTAAATAAAGACAGGTTTGAAGAATTAAAAAAAAATTAAAGTTTAATACCATGATCACGTCGGGGTTATAAATGTGTTGCGGGCCTGTGTATGCGTTGAGAGATAAACACGTGTGTCTCCTGAAATGCCCACTTAACAAACATAGCAGACTCGGGATGTCAGTTCACGTAAAGAAAGGAAAGAACAGATGTATATGTTACGAACAAATGATAATGTATTAACAACAAAGGGTTACAAGTGACAAAGATAATAATGTGTGTGTCATAAATGAATGTGGAAACTTTTTGGTCTCTAAAGTATGTTAAGTGAGTGAATGTGCGTACGTACGTGTGTGTGTGTGTGTGTGTGTGTGTGTGTGTGTGTGTGTGTGTGTGTGTGTGTGTGTGTGTATTGTTCATGTGTTCCCCAAAAAGGGAATGCGTTTCTTCCACGAGAAATTTACATATGACGTAAAAAGTAAGAAGAGAGTGATAAAAATATCGCAGAGTATTTATAGTGCTGGAAGCCGTCCCCTAGTAACGGTTTCAAAGATTAGGAGGAGGTAACCCGACACCATTTTTGAATGGGACCTTTTTAAAAATATGTTTTTCTTTTAGCTTAGATTATTTTTGGTATGAATGTACAGAAGGGACTTAATTGGGAAATCTCGCTTTGATTTCCTCCTATTTGATATCGGAAGATGAATTAATCTAATTTTATATCTCCCCTTCAATCAGTTTTTATTCCTTGAAAAGCACTATTTCCCTATTCATCGGCACGCGTGTGTTTCTCTCGCGTGTCTCTGCTTTCCTGCATTCATTTACAGATTCTTGTATCCAAGAATAACCAATAGTTACTAGTTGTAATGCTAATAACCAATAGTTACTAGTTGTAATGTTAAGTTTTTATTATTTTATCATAGTGTCTATGAAAGTTTGTAAAGATAAAAAGAAATGTGATTTCTTCGCATGCATGTGTAAGAAAGAAGAGGCAAAGGAGAAAGTGAGAAGAAAAGTAAGTGTCACGTAGCTAGGTGAGGTAGACAAGTGAATGAATGAATAAGGAAATTTCTTTTAAGCCGAGCCGTCGTGAACTGTTGCCGTCTACCTCTCTTTACTCTTTTATCTGCCTAGAAACTTTGCTTAAATACCCTTCATAGGGATCATGAAGCATGTTTTTTTTTTATTGTTATCGGGAACACGACCCTTTGGTTGAAAAATGTTAAATATTTGTCTTTAAAAGCATTAATTTATTAACCGGAAAAATGCGCAGATTCACCGACTCAGAACCCATTTTTTTGTCATTTGTTATTTGGCTGTCTTGGTGTTTATTTCTGTCTTCGCACCACAAAACTGTTTCATTCATATAAAAGAATACTTTACTCAACTGTAATTTTTCTAAAATTTACTCTTAAAATAACTGCTTTTCTTTAATCATTAATTTAACTCAGTCTACATTTACGCTATATTTTTGTTCTAGTCGCGATTTGAAGCCTTTAAATTTATTCATTATAATAAATTTAATAAAAGTGTACAGAATAAAAAAATATTAAAGGTTAAAGGAAATTTATCTTTAAACTTAAATAAAAAAAGTCTTGCTTATTGCATTGCTGTTTCCCCGTTTCTTTTTAGGTTTTGTTCTTACTTTTTCGCGCGCTTTTTTTTTCGGACAGGGCTAAAATTAGTGTTTCTATTTTGTCCTTTGACCTCCTAGGTTATCTTGTGCAAATAGAACTTTACTTTTATTCTGTTTTACCTAAAATAAGCATTACTTTTAGAAAATACAGTTAATTAAGATTTAAATTTATTAACAGAATTCGAAACACACCTCTAGGACAAATATTGCATTTTAAAAAGAATTTTAATTTTTTTTACACTTTTTGTATACAATCACGGCTTGATGAGTGATGAAAAAACTTACTATGGTTTTAAAAATACTTAAAAAGTTTATTTATATACGGAAATTAATTTTTCTTTTAATTAGGATTACCTTTCAAACAGAACCGAAAGCTAAATTCCAAGAAGGCATTTGAATGATTTAAAATGCGTTTTACAGTTATTAAAAAAAAAAAAAGTCCGTGGCGGTACCCAATAAAATCCTACAAAGAATCTGCAATGTTATTGCTCCTGACCTAGCATCACGGCTTCAGTCACTTTTCCACCACCGAAATGTACTTTCCCTGTAACTTTTCTATCAATATTTTCATCGTCATTGTTCTGGTACGCTTTCCTCTTTGGTGCCTAGACTTTAAGCGTACTACGAGATTGGCGGTAAGGTTTGATCATCTTACAATTGAAATGACTAGATGTAACCATAAGTTGCTAGCAGTTTCTTCTCTCGCCCGTGGAACATTCTTCCGGTCTCTTTCTTTCCAGTCAACTTTGCTCTTCAAAAATATAAATGCAATGTCAATCATTAACTTCTGCCTTCTTAATCCTTGTTCTGTTCTTTTATTGTTCCCTCTCCTTAATATGGATTTTTCTTTTTTTCTCATATTCTTTAACAATCAGTAAACCCTTGCGCCTTAGTGGCATTATTTCTCCGTCTCCATTCATTTCTGAGCAAGACGAACATATATTTTACGAATGGCCTGACGAGACAAAGAAAGGGCAAACAATCATGATCAGACTTTTCGTACAACGCATAATATCGACTGATTGGATATCTTAGCCAACGACATTGCACAAGATACTTTATAGGGATATCAATATTATAATAAATAAATAAATAAAAATAAATATAAAATGTAAAATAATAACGAAAATTATAAATAAAATAAAATAAAACAATAATATTTAAACCTTGTTTAAAATAAAAAAAAATAATAATAAAATTACTCCCAGCATGTAACAAAAACTGTTACTGTCGGAAATACGGACATCCTGTCAAAAGATATATTCAATTTTTTCGCCAAGAACCCTCAGGCAGGCAACACGTGTGTAACTCCTCCCTGTGTAATAAAAACTAATTTGTACTTAAAAGCGAATCGGTAGCAAAGTATGCATCGAAAAATAATTCATATTTATCTGTACCTTACTCATTTAAACCGTTATTTAACTCCTCTCTTTAAAACTTCTTTCTGTTAAATTTTAATCCCCCACCTTCACCTTTAGGCCTTCCTGTTCTTCTTTCTTCTGTTACCTCTCTCTAGAGATTTCATACATTTCCCCCTCACACTTGTTTCCCACTCCCACACATACACTCTCACTAAAATTTTATTTTTTTATACCCGGAGTTATATTTTCCGATTTCTTTTTTAATTTGTAGGTCTGATGAATTGGATCGTGATTACGATTACAATGTAATAAATTATAACCATGGAATATTAGCGTTTAAGCCTTTTTTTATTATATTCTTACTCTGTCCTGGACATTCAGTTCTACCTGGATTCTATTCTCTTGGGAATATATATATATATATATATATATATATATATATATATATATATATATATATATATATTGGGTAGTAAGAATTCATTCAAATAGCTTTTATTACATTCAGCCAGAAAAATACGTTTGTTTAATTTTTTATTGAATGTTTTTCCAATTTAAAAAATATTAAAGTATTAAGTTGAGATAATAAAATTATTTTTTTATATTCTAAAACAAATCAGTAGGGGTTTATTTTAATTAAGAAAAAGGTAAGAATGGAAACAATTTTCGTTTTCTGAATGAATATTTTGAAATGGTGTCTATTATCGCGAGAATTGAAAATGAAAAAAAAACAAAAAACAAAATGACAAAAAACAATTGGTAAATCGTGAAAACTCCATTAAAATTCGTCAAAACAAGGAATGCGGATATGGGACACGTGATGAACGCCATATAAAAGTCGTAAACTTGCGTACAATAACAATAACAAAAAGAACAAAATTAGAAACATCGCTGGTGAAGTAACATTCTTCATTGGTAAAGTAATAATTAATAACTTTGAACGCACTACTTTCTTCTGAGATTCCGTAACTTAGACGCGACTTCAGCCTTGGTTTATATCAGCGCTTGACAAATTCTTTCATGAAATTTGTAAAAGGAAGCACAATAGCGACAACTTGGTCATGTCTTATTCAGTGTATATAATTTCATTTGTACCTATCATCCTACTAGAAGTTCTACTCATACAATCAAGTGAATTGTTGACGGTAAGTATTTCACTAAGCGTCTATATTTTTTCTTCTTCTATGTGCCGTGTCCCTTCAAGACGTTGGCGGTTACGGACCTCCACAATGTCCTGTCCTTTGTAGCTCTTAATAAATCCTGTCTTTTTGCAATCTCTACCAAACCCGGCTCAGCCATACATTCACTCAAACTCGCCACTTAGGTTATGCGTCGTTTTCCTACGTCCCTCTTGCCTCCAGTCTGCCCTGTGAGTAGTAAAATTTCCAAGCCCGCTTCGCTCATTATATGTCCTAGAAATTTCTACAGTTTCTTACTGATGTTAAGTATAAGAGTCCTTTTTGTTTTCAGTGCTTTTAAAACTTCGTCGTTACTCACAAGTTTGGCTCATGGATTTATTTCTTTTTAAGAAATTATTATTATTATTATTATTATTATTATTATTATTATTATTAATAATATTATTTGTACATGTTATGTTTCCTGCTTTGTATCCTGTAGAGCCGGGTCCAAACTATAGTCCTTAGGCCCTATATGAGAATTGTCATTTACTTGATAGCACTTTTCTTAGTATATGGGATGTTCCTAGTAGGGCGATCTTCTGGGCAACTTGTATGTTGATGTTACTTGAGACACTGTTAGTAAGATTGTCCATTCCTTTTCTCACGAGGCCCAGTGCTCCGATTACTATTGGTACAGTCTCAGTCTTCATTCTCCACTTCCTGTTAATCTCGATCTCCAGGTCTTTGTATTTGGACAATTTCTCGATAATTTTCATGGAGGTGTTTATCACAGATGGTACTGCTATGTCAATAAGCAAACACTTCCTGATTTCTTTTTTATTTTATGATAATATCAGGTCTGTTGGATTTTATTTCACTGTCAGTTTGAATTGGCATGTCCCTGAGGATAGTTACATCGTTATTTTGGGTAACTGTCTGGTTGGTGCTCATACCATCTCTCAGTGGTTTCGAGTTTGTGCTTCTTGCATATCATCCAATGTACATATGTCACTACCTTGTTATGTCTGTGGGTATATTCATTTTTTGAACATCCATAGATAATATGGTCAACAGTTTCATCATATTTTCCGCAGATCCTGCATTTCGGTTTTGTTTCATATTTCCTTTGATTTCTGTTGTATACACATTTCCTTTCGGGTCTCAACCAGAGACCTAAGGTTAGAAATGGCTTCATGACATTTTTCACTGATCATTTTGTAAAATTGTTACAGGTACTAATCTCTGTAACCGGGTCTGGGTGATGTTCATACCAGTTTCTTGCAGTTTCCTTCCCGTAAAAATTGCATATATTACAGATATTGGCACACTCTATCATGTTGAATTTTATATTCACTGGGAGCTAACACCGTGCAACCTGATACAAGATGGTCAATTATTATTATTATTATTATTATTATTATTATTATTATTATTATTATTATTATTATTTGCATAAAAAAGAGAATTTTTAAATCAAAGGATTTTTTAAAATAGAAGTTTCTTTTACATTAGAAACAATTTATTTTTGTACCCATCCCCTTATATATATATATATATATATATATATGAAAGGAGGTATATTCATAACGGGAAGCAATAGTAGCAAGTCTAATACAAGAGACGGCTCCTCTAGACAAGCATGAATTACACACCCAAACCTCATTTTCTAAACTACATTTTTTTTTCACTTTTCTACTTTGATTTCGATCTGTCTTTGGATTCGTCAAATAAGACAACAACCATAAAAAAAAAAAATTCTCAAAACTTATTTCCCCCTCCTACTTAAACTCTTCAATATAATATTACGTCGCTTTCAAAAGTAAATCACTTTTTTTTCTGAAGTTATTGAATATCGCTTGAAAATGTAACAATAATTTTAGTTCCGAAACATTGAAATTTCTGTGTCGCGATGAAATAATATTTTTAAATAATAATAATAATAATAATAATATATATATATATATATATATATATATATATATATATATAGTTAAACCTAGATAGGATAGATACGCCTAGGTGAAACCTTGGTAGGTTTGTCTGGCTCTCTAGGCTTAACTAGATGACTCCTGCGTGCCGTAATGGGTGAACAGACTGATGTGAACCAAGGAGCGGATTGCGGATTTTTTTTTCTTACTATCAAATTAGTAATGGTTTTATTTGCACATTTTTTACAGTGCCCAGTGCTCCAATTATTATAGGTATAACAGTCATTTTAAGGTGCCACATTTTTTCAATTTCTAGATTGTAATATTTACTTGTTTTCTCATTCTTACCAACGGCCCCATCGTTGCTACAAGCTTACCTGCATATTAATTTCGTATATTAATTTCTGTATATTAATTTAAAAAAAAATCATTTCATACCCGTCGAGATGCCAGGTCAGGATCAGAACAGGAGTAGAAGTCTATCCCTTGTTCCCTGTTTAGGATCAGGTTTCCAGTTGTTCTAAAGTCTGCTTCAACTCTATACTTCTAAAATCTCTAACTGAGTTCTGAAATTTTATTCACTAATTATTTTTTCTTCTCTCCCAATAGAAGTAGATAGATTCGTCTATTGCCCGATTCACACTCCTTCCCGGACTTTTGAAAAAGAGTAGAGGTCTGTCCCTTGTCCCTTGTTTAGGATGGAGGTTTCCGGTTCCTTCTAAAATATTTTCATTCTCTTTCACTCTCAGTAGCTTCTTGCATCTTAGTGGCATTGTTGCTTTGCTTTGTGGTGAAGTGATAAAAAAAAATATTGAGAAAAATCCCAAACCTCCCCGATTATTAAAAGCACTTAAAAGTAAGTTGGAATTTTACTTTTTTCTTATTACGGCTCTCTGTATTGGAGGAGGCAAGATGGAGTAATGGATAGAATTGGAGAATTGAAGAATTGGAGAACCGAGTTCGAATTCCAGTTGAATCCATTACATTCACTTACATGCTAATACCCTTGGGAAAGTTATTAATCCTCTTCTTCTCCACCCAGATGTGGGTAAATAGCAGGACAGACTGGATGGCAAACTACTGCAGGAAAAAAATCTACCTTGTCAGTCATGTATTGAAAGATACATGATCGTCTAAGCATGTATCACGCATGGCACATAACTGACTGATATTGAAATCATGGAATAGGTATTTTAAAAGAACCATATAGAAGAAGAAGAAGAGAGGGCTTGGAGAATTTGACACTCACAGGATATATCAAAAGTGAAAGGGACAGTGGAATGTGGCGGGTGAATGAATGGTAGAACGGAGTGGTGGTAGAAGAAATAGTAAAAAGACAAATGTTACGAAGAGATAAAAAGGATAGAAAAAATGTGATCGTCCATTTTGTTTGATTTGTTCATTTTCTACAGTTTATCAACCATTAGCAGGTTATTTAAAGCCAGAAAATATTTTTTGATTTTAAGAATTTTTAAAAGAGTTAATAATAGTTTAGTGATACAATTCTTACTAATTAACCCATAGCTGGAGGTGAGGGTGGGGAAGTGGTGGGTTTATAAATTTCCTCAGAGTATTTGCACGTAAGTGAATATAACGAACCCAACTGGAATTAGAACTCAGTTTTCCAATTAACAATTCTGGCCCATTATTCATTACACTAACCGCACACCCAAGCTTACAGCACCTGGTATTCTCAAACGGTTACCTATCTGGGGGATCAGGCTCGACGCTTTCTTAATTTCGGTGATCATACAGGAGGCGGTGTTTCAACGTAAGTCACCCTCTGAATGGACACAACACATGGAAGAAGATTAAAAAACAATGTATACTTTGTACATTTTTAAACAGTTTTCATGTCAGTAGGCTGACTGAGGGAAAATAGGACGAATGTTTTGTTAGTACATGAAGAGGTCATTCTCAAGAGATATAGGATTGTTCAAGGACTCAATCCTTTCTTTTGTAAGCACTTTTTGAGTGTCAGTATTTTTTGTTTCAAATCAAAACAATTACAATAATCTTTTCAGCCAGTTTACAATTCCCCACTGCCAGCCCAAGAAATAACCATTTCTTAAGACTTACTTAGTAAGGTATTTTTCAAAGCATACGCCGAAAGTTAGGAGCACTGGGTGAGGATTGAACTCACTACTCAGTCATAATTGATCGATCAAGACACGCTTGCTAAACATCGCAGCAATGTTGAAGTGCCCAATTTGCATTCGATATAGTGATTTTCAAAGCTTAGAATAGAATATGGCACAAAGCGGAAAATAAGGGGAACCTGGTGAGGATTGAACTCGCTATTCAGTCATAACTAATTGAGTGACACAAGCTTGTTAGCCATCATACCAATGTTGAATTATACAATTTTTATTTGATATTTTGATATGCGCTGCTTTCATCTTTCAGTCATTCAAAAGTTTTATTTAGGTATTAGGTTGGCGCAAAAATAATAACGTTTTTGACGTTAAAAAATACGTCAAAAAACGATATTATTTTTGCACCAACCTAATACATTTCAAATTCAAATACCTTTAAAATCTCATCTTTCTTTTTCAGGTGTTCACTGGCAAATATACTTTGCTCAATACAAGTGGTAAGTGTTACAAGTTTTATGCGTCTTTGAAAAGAATACAGAATTATATTTCTTTGAATAATAATGGTAAGATTTGAGGTTTCCTTATTTTCACTCCTTGGCAATTGGGTAGGGATCAAAGTGTAGGATCTGTTCTCCTAATTTCTAATGGTAATAACTGTTTCCTTATATGGAAACATTTGACATTCAATGACCAAGCAGCCAGTGCTACTTAAGTTATGTTTCCCTTCATCTCCTGGTTATCAGGGCTGAGATCAAAGTGTAGTATCCATTCACTTCCAGTTTAATGGTAATAGTAATAATAACCATTTCCTTATAACATATATATATATATTATATTTACAACGTTTCGGCCAATGTACGCCCCAACCATCTTCAGGTGATATACGTTGGAATTTCAAAACAAACCCTTTATTTAGTTCACGGATGTAGATTGTTATAATTCTATGTGCCATGCCTTTTTTTGGGATATATCAGTTTCGTTAATTCCTTTTAGTAACTCAAGTCTCCAACAGTAATACAAAGAGCTGGAGAAAAAGAACTATAAGAGAAATTGTAATATGAGCTCTGATAAAAAAAGTAGTTACTAAGACATTAGGTTTATAAATCCTCAAAATTCAATCAATGATGTCACCAAGGTCACTTGGCACAGTGGATAAAAGTGTTGGTGTTGAGTAATTCAAAAAGTGACTTGACCCAAAGCCAAAGTGAGTTTGTGAGTGAATAAAAACACGGAGAGTTGAGTTACTAAAGGTAATTAACAGAAACTGTGGCAATAAAGATGATGACAATAGTCCGAACGATGTAAATAGTATCAATACCTCATCTCATAAATATAAACAGATTCAGAAGGTCGGAGTGTACAACGGCCGAAATGTTGTGAATATGGCAATATTTTAGTTTTAGACAGAAACTAACAGTTAATACTTAATAAAAACCAACAAAGAATAAAAATAACCAATGAAAATCAAAAAAGACAACAGTATTTCTTCCTTTTTTTTTTCTTTATCTCATTCTCTGATGAAGCTTTAATAAAAATGAAACATGCTAGATTGATAAACATTTCCTATTTGTAAGAGTGATAATACTTCCTATTTGCTCTTTATTTTATCATGCTTTTAGTATTTAAATAAAATAAACCTTATTAATAAACTTTACCTCCAACGTATAATATTCCTTTTTTGTAGCAGGAAGGATATCCTTCATTTTTTAAAGAAAGATAAGCATTTAAATTATTATTATTTTTATTTTTATTTTCTTTGCTTTCTGGCGTTTACACATTTCTTTCCGGGTCCTGCCCAGGGACTTAAGGTTAGAAATGGCATCATGACACTTTCTACTGACAAAAAAGAAAAAAAAATTACATAGATAAAGCCCTTCGTAAAGTGTGGGCTGCACTTGTCAGAACAATTTTTTGTATCTCCTTGAGGCATGGACTTCCAGGAATCCCTTCAATTAGTCTACTGCAATCTTTTCCAATCAGTCCTCGGGCTCCAACTACAACAGGGATTGTTGATATTCCTATATGCCACATTTTCGAGATTTCTATTTCAACGTCCTTGTATTTTGACAGCTTTTTGAATATCTTCAAAGATATATTACAGTCAGCAGGGACTGTCATATCAATAAGGAGGCACCGTTTTTGTTTGTGGTCTTTAATAACAATATCTGGGCGGTTGGTTTTGATTGTTCTGTCAGTGTGTATTGTGTAGTCCCATAGAATTGTAACAGGTCCTATCTCCGTAACCTGGTCTGAGTGGTGTTCATACCATTTTCTTTCAGTTTCCTTCCCGTAGAAGTTGCAGATTTTCCAGTGCAGATATTGGCCCAATCTGTCATGCCGGGTTTTATATTCAGTGGGTGCCAATATCGTGCAACCTGATACAAGATGATCAATCGTTTCTCGATATTTATCACAGAATCTGCATTTTGGGCTGACACAATATTTTAGTATATGTGCTTGATAATTCCTACTTAGCAAGCATTGGTCCTGTGCAGCAAGGATAAAACCTTCAGTTTCAGCTTTCAACCCTGCACTACGTAGCCACTGATGGGTACGGGTTTTGTCTATGTCAGCTTGTTTGGTACGGGCAGAGTATTGGCCATGAAGCGGTTTATCTTGCCATCGCTTCTGTATCTGGTCGGTTGCATTCGTCTTTGCTGTCTTTTTTAAGTATATTATTATTATTATTATTATTATTATTATTATTATAAGTGATTGCTGTTTGTAGATTGTACCAAAGATTTGCCTGTCTACAAACCAAACTCGAATGGACAATGGCCATCTAAAATCATTTCTGCTGAATATGAGACCTTTGTCAGTGATAGACAGATGGGACTTAAAATCATTTGGAAAGCAGGTAAGTTTTTGAATTGATTTATGGAAGCTTGAGAGAGGTAAATTTGTCCTTGTTATAAAACATTCGCCTGAAAAGAAAAAGGAAAGGAAAAAAAAAGAAAGTAGATAAAGTTTATTTCCAAACCTTTTATGTTCCAGAAATCGTTAAGGCGTTTCACAAAAATTGTTTTACATTTTCTTTTTAGTCCAGTTTCTTTGAAAACAGTTTTCATATGACAGGGAATAGACTTGACGCAGGAAGATTACTTAATGACTTCGGCTCGGGCTGTTACATCTGCCTGCTACCCATATTATCACACAGACTGCTTGTATACTGATTGATTACTTGATACATTGTCATTTTATTTGAAAATGTGCTACTTGTAGAGTAAAAAAGTATCCTAATAACTCAATAACTATAAATGCTATGGAGATGAAAATTTGGAGGCTAATAATTTTATATATGCTTTAAGTTAGTTTCCAGTGTCATACTATACAATTTTTCTCTCCAGAATCTGTCTTACCACATCTGGTCTAGTGCTCCTGCTATATATTAGAGATTCTTGATAAAATCTAAAGAAGAATCTACAATGTTATTGATCCTGACCTGGCATCTTGGCTTCAGTATATTTTCCACCATTATAAAGTTGCTTCTCTGTGCTTTTTCTATTATTTCTTTTATGGTAATTATTCTGATGAACTTTCCTCAATGGTACCTAGATATTATGAATTTAATTGCAATACTAGACTTTTTGAAAAGCTAAGCGACACCGGTTACAAAAACAGGTTTAAAAAAAATGGAAAACAACCGATTGGGCCACAGAGGAGCGTTCGGTGAGCAAGGTCGGTTAAGGCACGTCAGGTCCGTTAGGATACAGGTTCGATTCCTGTCGGAAGACGAATATTTTCTATGAAAATTTCTCGGACATTCAGGCCGGTAAATATTGTTTAATACTGTTTATTATAAACAGAGCATTTGCTTAAATATTTGTATCTATAAAAAGAATGTATAAACATAAAAAATGTCTTAAAATAATTGTCGGACTTTGTCCATTTCATAATGAGTGACGTCATTTGTTTACATTTGGATACGCCATGAGCAGATATGAATGTACGTGAGAGAATCATGGAAGATTGTAGTTTAAAGACAGTAAAATTGAACTTGCTAACCGAATGCTAATCTGTGGAACAATTGGTTAAGGCATGTCAGGCTATATAACGGTTCCGTATAATATACAGGTTAGATTCCTATCGTAGGACGAATATTTTCTATGAAAATTTCTCGGACATTCAGGCCGGTAAATTTTGTTTAATACTGTTTATTATAAACAGAGCATTTACTTAAATATTTGTATCTATAAGAAGAATGTATAAATATAAAAAATGCCTTAAAATAATTGTGGACTTTGTCCATTTCATCATATATATATTTAATAAAGCATTAACATACAAACCTTTCGTTGAATGATACGATCCTTATGTTTAAAATTGTAGGGTATATATGATGCACTATTTAATATATATATATTAATTTAAATAAAAACAGACCACTTTAAGGTTCCATGTAATAAATTATTTCACCACAGCCCTTTTAAAAGGACGGCGGATAATCAGACTTTACTTCCAAACAAAAAATGAAAAGAAAATTTACACACTTTTTACGGGCCATATTAAACATGTAAATTAACGAAGTGACGAAGTGAGGGGAGAGAGAGAAGACATGAGTTAGCAGATATTGACACATTTAAACGGTTAACTTAACGGAAGTTATATATTGAAATCGAAGGGGTAGAGAAGAAAAAAACATAGAGAGAAAAAGAGGGAAGGAAGTTAAGAGAGAAGATGATGTCACTAATTTTCTTTGTAAATAAAGGTTAGAAACAGACGCTGTTATTTTGCTTTACTTTGAAAGTGTTATTTTGGGGGGTTCATAAAGATTATAATGTTTGATATAAGTTTGAATGTCTCTAGACTGTCTACAAATAATTTAATTTGATGTTTGTTAGTGATTTAATTTTTTTTTTAAATTTTGGGGATTTTCTATGAAATAGTCGATTAGAAAAATATTCATAGAAAGTACATTAAAAAAATAAAATTTTATTTTAAAACATAAGTTTACTTTTAGTAATCTTTTTAATCTCTTTAAAAAATTTTTATTATTGATTATTAAGTTGACATCTCAATCCGTTTGAATTTTGTTCATGAATTTAACTCGTGACTGTTTCTAGATAGGTAATCTCTTTTACTTAAAGTTTAGTTTATATGGGGTAATATTTGAAGGTAATATTAAAGATCTTGCTCTGTCATATACTGTATACACACCCATGCAAATATCACATATACACACGTTCCTTTACATGTTCAGTCACTCATACAGGTACCCATGTGCCGAAATACACAGGTAACTTCATGTATTAACATCTACCTAAATATCAAAAATTTTTCCAATTTAAATATTTTATCATCAATAATAATTATTAAAGGGTAATATATTTCAATTTAAATTGAATTATCAATTTAAAAAAAATTTCCTCCATATTATAAAGAATTTTAAACTCACACTTCCAATTGGAGAATATTAAATGAGAAAATGAGATAAAACACTAATAACAGGACTGTAAGTCCTTCTTTTATAATATTCTATGTATCCATAAATATGCATCTACACACATATCCGTACACATACACGCATACATATCCATACATATCCATATATATGCATATATTCACACACACACACACACAAACACATATATATATATATGTATATAATCATACATACACACATACACATGTAGATATACACACATACATACATACACATTTACATATACACACATATACCCACATATATACACACATATATATACATATACACATACACATATATACACATATACACACACATATACATATACACATATACACATACACACAAATATATATATATATATATATATATATATATATATATATATATATATATATACCCACATGTGCGTGCATGCAAAAAACATATCAAAATCCATACTTAATTACCTTATTATATCTATATTCTTCCATATTATATATATGAACTCACAACTACTTATATTTATACATACATGCATACACTATCTATGGAACGACATACATGTACCCAACTATGTATACACACCCACACTCATACATACATATATAGAAATTATAAAAAATTGTATACATACACATCCACAGATATACATGTACCCACATACCAACACATACACATATATACACCCATGTAAATATATAACTACATATATATATATAAAAAAACAAACAAAAAACCGCTCACTTATATACATACAAGTATATATACATACATATCCATAACCATACCCACCCACTCCAAAAATGTGCCCACAATACACAAAAAATAACACATGCATAACTATCTTTCCATATAAACGCATATACATATACATATCAAAAGACGTATCAATGTTCAAGTTCAATTACATAGTTATATACATACAGTTATGTGTTCGCACTTATGTGTGCATAGCAACATTTCCAAAAACAAAAAAACCAAGATCATGCAATATTAGTCTTCCTATATAGATATTCCTAAATATATTTAGTTAGATTTAGGTTGTTCTTATGTCGGATTTAAAAATTAGTTCATTATGTTTGTTTAGTAATAAATCCGGATCTTTATGTTTTATTATGAGGATTTTTTCTTTAAAGCATAAGTCGCATCTGTCTCTGAAATTTATTGGAGTTCTGGCTCTCGAGATTATCTTCCATTTTATTTGTGGGGTTAAGCCACCATCCAACAACTCCCAATAATGCTTTGACAGTGCCTTTTGGTTCTTTTTACATTTATCTTTGAAGGACTGGCGATGGTTATAAAGTCGATGTTTCCAACTTCCCGCCGATATTCCTATGTATATCCTTTTCTGCTCAAAATTTTGAATTTACATTGAGCTCTCTGGATTTTATCCTCCTTAGGCTTACCCATACGGATTACCTAGTTTTTCATAAACTAACTAACTAACTAACTATATATATATATATATATATATATATATATATATATATATATATATATGTGTGTGTGTGTGTGTGTGTGTAAAAGTTATATATGTGATTCTGTTTTTGTTTGTCTTTAATCTTGAACAACACCAGGACTTTGGCAAAAAGTATGTGAAATTTTTTTTGTCATTGACTCATTCCTCTTTTCCTGACCTCCCTTTGTACATAATGTTGCGACTTCCTCTGTTTCTGTTATAAACAATAATAATGACACATTTGTTCTTTTTATGTAGATATAACAAATGTGAAGGGATTTAAAATTGTCCTGAAACCGACTGGCAAGCCTGATATTTGTCGTATATTGGACTACACTGATGCAATCACCAATTCCAGTTCTGGCCTGGTACGTGCCATTATATTCCTGATTTTTTTAAATTTTTTAATTCAGTCATTTTACCACAATCAAGGCAATAATGCCACTAAGTTCGTAGGAGTGAAAGAGAATGTTAAGACTTTGTGAGAGAAAGGACAATAAAAGAACTGGTTTCAGGAAAAACAAGATGCTGATTGATATTGCATTTACAGGATTGCAAGTGGCAAGAAATCTACTCCACAGATGAAAAGTGCAAGAAAAAAAAACTGTTTGAATAGAGCTGACAGTTGCAACTAGGTAGTTCAACAGTAAAGTGATGGGACCTAATTGCCAATGTAGTAGTACGCTCAAATTCATGCAGTCAAGATACCAAGGAAGAAAGATCATCAGAACAATTTCCATTGAAATATTTGTAAATAAGACAGAGGAAAGCCATGTCATAGCAGTGGATAAAAGATCATTTTTGAGATCAGCTGCCAAATTGACCTTATCAAACCAATCAAACTTACCATTAAGACATGAGTAAATAGTTGTATCATAAGCATAGATACCGAGAGCTGAAGCCATCATGAAAGTCATTAATAAAAATTAGGAGCAACGTAGATTCAAGGCTAGAGCCCTGGGGGATACAGCTGCATTAATACAAAAAAATCTAGAAGAGTGGTCAATCAAGGCAACGTTCAAATTTTTTAAATTTTTTCTACTTTCAAACCGTAGACTTGGCGATGTTAAGTTTGTATTGGTCAGGAAAACTTATGTCTTCTGCTTTGTTATTTTCTTTATCCTTTCTATGCATGACTATGTAGTTGTTCTATTTCTATTCCGTTCTTGTTGAGTCATCACTTTTTGCTTGCTTCCTTTTTTAAAAAATGTATTTGCATAAAATCCTATTTGATCAGGAATTTTCAATAGAGTTTTTGAGAAATCTGAAATTAAATTAATAAAATGGACAAAAAGAAAAAAGCATTACACCTGCTTAATAAAGTAGATTTGCTTGGGGCACCCAATGAGGTTCAAACTCTCTATTCAGTGGGATCGGCTTGTTACTAAAACCACAATGGGGTATATTCTATTTGCATGGAGGGGTTATCCTTTAGGCTAGTATAGGTTGCAGCCTAGTGTCCCTCAAGCTTTTATCAAACAATGATTTTAATTTTCTAGATGTTATAACTTTTAAATAGTTCCATAAACTGAAATAATATATAATTATTTTGATTGTTTTAATTTTATAATGCTGTTCTTTTACTATGGTTTTATTGATTTTAGAAGGAGGGTGTGACAGACGGACTAAAAAAAAGTCACAGGATTTTATATATAGATTCCACATAACTATTTACTCATGTCTTTTTGCCATAAATAGTAATTCTTAAAGTATATTTTTTATTGACAAACAAATGATAAATATTCTAGTTATTTTAAAGAATTTGAAATAACTATACTTTAAGCTATTTAATGTTGCTAAAGTAAAAATATTCAAGATGGGTGCAGGCATGGTAGAGGATGGCTCCGTCTGAGAAGCTGGGGTATAATTTCATTAGCTTAGGGGCCCCAAAAGTCATCATCCAGCCCTGTCTATTTGTATTCATAAGCATTTTACTTCCATAAACAATTTTTTTCTTTTTCAGTTCTATTTTAGGATTAAATTCAGTATCACTGAGAATATGAATTACACAGCAGAGTTATCTCCCTTACCCAGACATGATGAAACCTTAGTTCATACTTCACAGTTTGATTCAGTGGGTAAGATTTTGATGGTTATTTACAATTTGACTTTATATGATTTCTTTATTACTCATTTATGTTTTATTAATTTATGCTGTCAAAAAAATGGAGGCTCATGTGAAATTTGAGATTTTCTTAAGTTTTTAAATATATATTTTCAAATATTAATATGAGATAATGTTATATATTTTTTACATATCATGAACAGTATTGGGGAAAGAATGTATGACAAAGGGGAAAAAAGTTTTTTTTTGTGATGCGTTTCGTTTCATGAAGTCCTAAAGAACGAAACACATCACAAGCAAACTTTTTCCACATTGTCATACATTTTTCCCCAGTATTAATATGTAGTAAAAGTGGGGGATCAATTTATAACTTAATAGCAATAGCAAGCCGTTCCCCTACTTTGTATTCAGTAGAATCTCATTAATACTGGCTTGCCCATGTGTGGCAATAAAATAAGCAGACACCATCTTGCCTCTCGTGTGTAACCACGCATTACAATAAATATAAATGTTTTTCAGCCTGAAAGCTGAATTAAGTCTAATAAAGCTTCATAAGCTCCTTCTTGGTGTTGTTACTATATTACACCATACAATCATCGTCCTGGATAAGACGTTAAACTACGTCCAGCAGCAAAGCCTCTGATCAGGTTTTGAGGAGTGTGGAACCACCTCTTAATTGCTGGTGTTCCCAGGTCCACCCTAACCCAGGGTGGTAGCATCTGTTAGGGTCCCAGCTATGGGCAAATAGTCAACTGCTACCAGCAATACTTTTTTGAAAAAAATTATTACCAGCAATACAATTTTGAAGTAAATATATTACCAGAAACAGATTTTTGACAAAACAAAATATTACTAGCAATAAAAAAAATTGTCAGCATTAAATAACCTATTGAGGTTGATATGCCGTAAAACAAAATAAACCAAACCAATCTAAAACAAAGAATACACATTCTATTCATACGAATCTATCCTAAAACTGTTGTCGACATTAAATAACCCATTGAGGTTGATATGCCGTAAAACAAAATAAACCAAACCAAATACAATCAATATTTTCTTTTTACTCATGTTCACCTTATACAAGGCCCATGAGCACCTCAAGGTAGAGTGTTACTGAAGGAGGTTGCTGTGTGAGTGTAATATTGATTAGATTTAGATTTTTGAAGATCAAAATTAAATAGAAAGCAAAACTCTCACTTGCCCACTGCTGAGCAGCTGGTATACCAAACAGTGATGCAGTACACCAGCACACTCCCAAGTGAGCAGTGGTAAAAGGTCACCCATAACTCTCTTTGGAAATTAATTTTTTTAATGATAATTCTCAGTAAATAGTCACTACTGGAGAGCAGGAGAGATCCTCTCCAATGTCCATGCACAGAAACTTAATTTCCCCCACACTCTCCACACAGTATACAGTTAGCATCTACAGTTCTCCTTCTTCTCAGGATTGCTACTTGCTAGACTAGATTGGCAATTAGGTCTCACTGTTCTACTGTTGAACTAGCTAGATGTAACTGTATGTTCTATTCTGATAGTTTATTTCATTGCACTTCTCACCGAGCACACCCTCTTCCAGTTCCTCTTGGTTTCTTGGTTTCTTGGTTCCACCTACAATTTTCAAAAATATAAATGCAACACTATTTGACATCTTCTGTCTTCCCGAAGCCTGTTCTTTTATTGTCCTTTCTACTCACAAATGTCTTCTCATTCTCTTTCACTCTCAGTAACCCCTTGCATCTTAGTGGCATTATCACAATCTTCTGTCTTCCTAAAACCTGTTCTTTTATTGTCCTTTCTACTCACTAAAGTCTTCTCATTCTCTTTTGCCCCCAGCAACCCATTGCATCTTATTGGCATTATCGCCACTTTTTGTCTTCCGGAAACTTGTTCTTTTATTGCCTTTTCTCCTTACAAAACTCTTCTCATTCTTTTTGCTCCCAGCAACCACTGGCATTTTACGACTTGCTTGGGAATCCTCTGCTATGCGCACGGACAGAAATTTAATTTTATCCACCCCCTTCACACAAACTCCATCTTTTACATCAGCTGCCAGTTTGACCTTAGCGAACCGATCAGACATACCTTTAAGGCAGGAGTAAATAGATATGTCATCAGCACAGATACGTCTTGAGAACTTATGCTATCAGGAATGTCATTGATGAAAATTATGGACAATGTAGGTCCAAGGATAGATCACCGAGGTAGGGTAGCCTGCATAAATACAAAAAGATCTAGAAGAGAGGCCATTCAGGATAACTTTCAAACTTTCTACCTTCTTTCTATTTTCAAACCCTAGACTTGAAGATTGTATTGGTCAGGAAAACTTTGTCTTGTCAAAGAACATGTCTTCTGCTTTGTTATTTCCTTTGACCTTTTTAAGTATAACTATGTAGTTGTTCTATTTCTATACTTTTCTTGTTGAGTCATTCACTTTTTGCTTGCTTCCTTTTTTTAAAAATGTATTTGTGTATGACTAGGAATTTTCAATTGGTTTTTTAAGAAATTTTATATCAAATTAATAAAATGGACAAAATCAAAGAAAGCATTATACCTGCCTAATAAATTAGATTTGTCACAAGCTTGTGACACCCAATCAAATTCAGACCACACACACACACACACACGCGCGCGCACACACACACACGCGCACACACATATATATATATATATATATATATATATATATACGTTTAATCGAAGACGCATTTCGCCACAGAAAAGATTAGCTGATGTTCTCTTTGGTTTCATCAGTTCAACTAAAATAAGAAAGGCAAATTTATGTGTGTTGGGAGAGTTATTTTTTGATCTCTGAGGATAAGTTGGGTGTCATAAATCCCATTGTTCTTACTTTTCATGTGTTTTAGTTTGACATTTGAGGAGAGTCTGTATATCTCTGTACTTATTTTCTTTTATCTATAGCTGTATACATATGAATACCCACATACACATACAACCAATAAACGCAGTATACATATACATATACATATACATATACATATATATATATATATATATATATATATATTCTTGCATAGGTGTGCCCACACATACATTCACCCAGGCATAAAAAAGTATTGGAGCCCAATTTTTATTTCTGATATACATGTATAAATATACATTTATAAATATACATGTATAAATATACATGCCCATCGTTAAATCAAGTTTATTCTCTGAGTCCCATGTATTCAATCTATTTCACTGCTGTAAACAAAAAAAAAAAAAAAAAAAGAAGAAAAAAAGAAAAGAAAGAGTAATCAACTGTTATACAATGTCAGTCAGTTATGTGCCCTGCGTGATACATGCTTAGGCGATCATGTATCTTTTGATACATGACTGGCGAGTTACATTTGCCATCCAAGCCTATAGAACCCGGTCTGTCCTGCTATTTACCTATAGCTGGGGTGGGGGAGAAAAAAAAGGAATAATACCTTTTCCAAGGGTATTGGCACGTAAGTGACTGTAATGGATTTCACAGGAATTCGAACTCGGCTCTCTGATTCCTCAATCCAAGCTGCTATCCATTACTCCATGCCTCCTATGTAATGCCGATCCGCCTATATGGCTGCAAATGCTGGACTATCTCTTCATAGATGAAGAAGAAATTTGAAGCTACAGAAGGATGTTGAGAATATCATCGACTGAACATGTTAGCAACAATGAAGTTTTGGCGAAAAATGGATTCTTTTGTTTTGTTGTTTTTGTTTAGTGGCATATCAAACCATGTGGGTTAGTTACTACGAAAATCTAAATATGAAATTTCTAATTTTATAATTAATTTAAGATAACGACATTATTTCATGATTAAATATAATTACTTAGCTGCATTTTATAAAACAAATAATCTTTCGTCCTCGGTAAGACGATAAACTACATTCAACAGCAAGGCCTCTGATTAGGAGCATGTAACCACCTCTTAATTACTGGTGTTCCCAAGTCTACCCTGACCTGGGGTGGTAGCACCTGTTAGCATCCCAGCTATGGGAAAATAGTTAACCCTTAAACTGGGGTAAAAACGTGTAAAGATAGGTTTTAATACCAGCAATACATTTTTGTAAATAATTATTATCAGCAATACATTATTACCAGCCATACTTTTTTTGGAAAAATATTGCCAACAATACATTGAAAAAATAATTACCATCAATATATTTCTGAAAAAAGAAATATTACCAGCAATAAAAAACTTGCTGTTGGATGTAGTTTATCGTTTTACCCAGGGCGTGGATGTAGTTTATCGTTATAACCAGGATGCTAGAAATTATGAGTACTTTAAAAAATTTGGGTTAACAAAACCCCCGATGTGACTAATACAGGGTTAACCTAACAAAAAAAAAAGCATTTTCTTTTTAAATCTGATTTCAGACTGCAGCATTTTCGCACCAGCATTTAGCCATGATTATGACGGAAGATATTTAAATGTGACCTTTTTGAAAGGACCTGACAAATGTAATTATCAAAAATATGAAATTGGTGTGTACAAAAGCGAAAGCAAGGATAAAATAGCAGAGATCATTGTCCCGACCCAGGTAAGTAGTTCTAATTTATAACTCAGAAATGATAAGAACTAGAAATACCTGGGAGAATTTCACGGTTTTTCTATTTTAATTTTCTGATGAATATTAATTCTTAAGGTAATGATTGAATTAGTCCATGTCGAGTTCTGTGACAATAAAATATCTATAGAAATTCCCCTATCGCTTCATTAAATATTTGACTTGAACAATCATAAATATGAATGTCGATTATTATTTTTTCGGGCGGATGATTAACATGAATAGAAATGAGATAAGTGTAAAGAGAATGTGATTCTTGAGCACATTTTCGTGTATGTGTATATGTCTCAGTGAAGGGAACAAATCATTACTTGCCACTTCAAGCCGAGAATGCCGCCATATTCTTTGCCAGAGAGAAGTGTGGTTGCATTTGCTTCCTTTTTATGGAAGAGCGCACATTATTGGTGAACCGGAAGTTATCTGGGATTGAACTATAAATTGCCAAGAGGAATTGCAGTGTGTTTTCGGGAGGATGGAAAAAATTGTGGCTAACGGAAGATAACAAGATGATACCCGATCAGTATTGGCTGGGTCAACGTGGAGAGAGGGTATGATGTTGAAAGACCCAAAACCCCTAAGGAGCTTCGGCTAGAAACATCACTAAAGCACCTAATAGATGTATTTTACGATATTGGTTATTATTTTAAGAAGTGGGTAAAAATGAAAAGGTTTGAAACTAACAACTTTTTCCATTTCATTTAAACACTTCTTTCTTTCTTTCTTTCTCACTGAAACCAAGTAGCATCTCTGATATGTGTTTGGTTTTTCCATGCAATCAAAATAGGATTATTTATGAGGTATTGGCAGGAAATGTTAAACACATTTATCTTGCCTTGTTTGCTTCATTCATTGTCTAACTGACGCCAAGTAGTGCTTTTCCCTTCGTCCTATAGGATCAAAACGCAATAGTCCATTATTTATGAGATATTGGAAGGGCATAGCGGTCATATAAACTAGCGGAGGAAGGGACAAGCACAATTATAATAAGATAATTTGTTAATTATAATTCATAAGTCTTCCCCTGTCAGTATATAGCCTCTCCACCAGCAAGCCCTATGTAGTGCCTCCTTGTAGCGACACATGTTAACCGAGCACCTTGCGGACTCGGGCTAAACTACAGCGGACGAGGAGAAGTTTGGCCCCCTTAACATGTGGCATGAAGGCCCACCGGTGTGTGGACATGCTTGGTGCCCATGAACCAAACCCCAGCTCTGGGTTAAATAGCTCCATTGCCTTGTGGAAATCTTCGGGAGAAGGAAAGGCTAAGGAGTAAACCCTACACAAATCCAGAGTGGAGCCCCTAAGGCGGATGGGCGGCACTCTGTGCTACCTTCCGGTAACTCCTTTATTGGTTTATCCTCTCCTTTGGACTCTGCTAGCAAGGCCGAGAGGGGGAACTAGACGTCCGGGCAGCCCTACTTCTCCATACATCCCGCCCAGGCTCGTAGCGCACTGTGCGCAACTCTATCGTCTCCCCAGACGGACGGATGCCGAACCGAACCGATAATTCATAAGTTTGAGATGATTATATGTGCACAGGTATATTAGTAAGTCTGTAGTTTAATAATGAAAATAATTTTACACAATAAATATCAATGTTTTTCATCAAGCACTCCTTCCTTAGACATGCACTGTTGGTGGGACCCAGACTACACTGACTGCACTCTTTGCAGAAGGATGACTCACTATCCCCCAAAAAGGAGTTACACACCAAATAAAAAAAAATTAGAGAATCAGTTGTGAACTGGGGCCGTAATTGTCTGGTTAACTTTAACGCCACCAAAACAAAACTGATCTTTATTAATCACCACAGAGAACCTTCCCTGTCCCCCATTAGAATGTCTGACGCTCAACTTCTCGAGAGCACCTCTCTCCGGCTGCTCGGTATCACGTTGTTTACTGACCTGAGATGGAACAAATACATTGAGTCAATTGCTTCGTCCACCGCAAGGAAAGTTGGCTCCCAGTGCCGCACCAGGAAATTTTTTCCCCGGAATCGATCCTTCAAATCTACAAATCAACCATTCGCCCTTGCATGAAATATTGCTGCAATATATGGTCTGGAGCCCCTTCTGTTTGCTTCGGGGTTCTTGATAACATCCAGAGACGGATATGCAATATAATTGGCCCTGGTCTGGCATCTCGTCTGCAGTCGCTCTCTCACAGACGTACTATCGCCTCTCTCTGTCTTTTTTTTACAAATACTTTCATGGTAATTGCTCCGATGAGCTGTTATCGCTGGTTCCAAGACTTCGCGAATTCAAGCTGGCATCCCGCTCTCATCATTTCACTGTTGAAACTGTTAAATGTAGTCGCCTCTTCTACTCCAATAGCTTCATTTCTATTATGTGGATCTCCCTTCCCTACTCCTGTTTCCCGGATAGCTTTAATCTCCAACTATTCAAATGTAATGTCAATCGACATCTCCAGTTGCCTTGATCTATCCACTATCCTTCTCCTCATCCTCTCCTCTATCATTACTATCTGCTCTCGCTCCAAATCCTCTATAACCCCTTGCGTGCTAGTGGCTTCCAGCCTTGCTAGGGATGAAATGCTTAAAAAAAAGAAAAAAAAAACAAAAAAGAAAAAAACAAAAAACAAACAAAAAACATATGATCAGTACAGAACAATAAATTTAAGGATGGACAACATGGATTTATCCAAGGATTTATCCATGGATTCAAGTAAAAACAACTAATAATTAAGTATAAACTCAAATAAAAATGACCAATGTTTACTTATACATGCAAGTATAAATTACCACTGTTTACGTATATACTCAATTATAAATGACCAATTCTTACTTATAGACAAATTTAAACAGTTAATTTTTAAGTATAGACTATGACTAAATTTTACTCATAAGCTGATGTAAAGGAACTAATAAATATAGTCTCATGTATAAATGACCAAATTTTGCCTATAGATTCATGTAAAAAACCTAGTAGTATGGCATACAAATAACTAAATTTTACTTAGAGACTCTAAACTACTACTAATTAAGTATAGACTCAAGTAGAAATTACAAAATTTTACGTATAGATTCTAATATAAACAGCTAATATTTACTTATAGACCCAAGTATAAATGACCAATGTTTATTCATACCATCAAGTATAAATAACCAATGTCTAACACTTTCGCATCGGCCCCTCAACCTCCGGCGTCTTACTCACGGGGTTAAGGTGTCTACTCAGTCCTAACCGAACTTAGGCCATAGGTCCCTTGAGCACCCGTAGATTATTCAACCGGTCCGCTGGTTTAATCCTGCGTCATCCCCACGTTGTGTTTGGTTTGATCCAGAAAGCAGAAGTGATGTCCGTCCATTCACGGTCGACTGAAGATGTAGATATGGCTGGGGAGTCTGCGCTAAGAAATTTAGAATGCAGCGATAAAAAAGTAATATCTGCAGAAAGCTGGACAAACATCGATTCAATGTTTGAATTGTTAATGTCTTTTATATAGCAGAAAAGAATACTAGAGAAGAGAAATGGTTTACAGAAAAGAAAAGTAAAAAAAACAAACAAACAAACCCAAAAACCTCATACACTGGATTCTAGACAGAAAGAGAATGTAGGTGATTATCTTGTTAAATCGTCTCAGAACGTTATATGACTCTTGCGATGGAGGTCTAAAGATTTCTGTACGTGGCTTAAAGTTATAGTGGCGTTCCTCCTCCTAAGGCTCGCCCGGGCCAATTCTCTCTTCTCTCTTCAAGAATCTTCTCCCGTCTTTTTTTTTTCAGCCTAACTACGCGTTTATATAGATAAACCCGGTTGGTTATAACTGACTCTCGGCCCTACTATTTCGCATGCGATTATCACGGTGTTCTGGCTGTTTCAACCAAAATCATGTGAATTCCAAAGTTCCTTCTAGCTTACTCAGCTCTATTTCAATTTTTAATCGATAAAAATTATTTCGACCATTTCCATTGTCTTCTGATGACCCAGATTCAACGGGTACAACTTCTGCCCTAGATCAGATTTCCCCACCAGTAAATAAAATGCGTTGATTTAATTTCGCTATTCAAATCTACTCCAATTTCACTAAAAAATATACGTGTGTGTATGTGTTTCCCAGACTCTCTCTCTCTCTGTCACAATGTTTACTCATAAATTTTACCTATAGACTCAAGTATAAATAACTAATATTTAAGTATAGCCTGAAATATAAAATAACTACATTTTATTTCTATCCTCAAGTATAAGCAACAAATATCTGAATACAGACTCAAGTACAAATGACTAAATTTTACTCACAGACTCAAGTATAAACAACTAATAATTAAGTATAGACTCAAGTACAAATGACCAAATTTTATCCATAGCCTCAAGTATAAACAACTAGTAATTACATATAGACTTAAGTACCAATTTACCAATGTTTACTTACACTCTCAAATATAAATGACCAATGTTTACCTATAGTCACAGGTACAAATGACTTGTAGACTCAAGTATAAGTGAAGAATGTTTAACCATAGACTTAAGTATAAAAACTAATATTTAAGTACAGACTCAAATATATATGACCAATGTTTATTGAATGACTCAAGTATAAATGACCAATGTTTGCCCATGCATATTGTTGAACGTGTTAAATTTATTCATTTTTTGCTTTTGCTCATGCTTAGTCTTGATAAAAAAACTATATAAATTTTAGTAATTTTTAGCACATCATGTTGAACGTGTTAAGATTATTCAATTTTTACCAAGAAAAATCTGAAGTTGATGATAAAACTTGTTGCAAATCATTGATGATTTATTAATGTACCGGTACTGAGTCAGGGTATCTGTCGATGTAACCATCCGAGTTAAAGTAGTCAGAAGAGTCATTAAGGAATTATTCTGTGTTTATTTCCTGTTGCATGAAAACTCTTTTCACAAGCAGCCGTGTCTGTTCACTGTGTTTAAATAAATGACAAAATGTCAAGTCGTCTGTCCATGTTATAATCAGAGTAGCATCTACATGTAATTGTCCGAGTTGAAGTAGTAAGAGGAGTCATTAAGAAATCTTCCTGTATCTATTCTATTTCGTATTTACAGAAAATGTCTTTATAAGAAACTCGACTAAAAAGGGGGAAAAAATCTTTTTGTAAATCGCTTTATTTACTTTTTTTTCTGTTTTCTTTTTCTTTGTGGTCAAGTTAAATATTTGACAAGTTCACATCCCTAAGAAAACTTTCCCAAGACTGTTAAAATATCAATATCTCTCTAATCCCCAAGTATTTTCTCTTTCAATTAGGATAACGTGAAAAATCTCCATGCATTCTCTGAAGTGAAAATTTACAAAGGGTATTATTTTCTTATGGTAAGTATTTTGGAAACAAATGTCTCCATTTTGCCTGGGTTCCATTTTGTTTTGAGTTTTAACAAGTAGATTGCATCATTATTTTTTTAAAGTGTCGGCATTATTTTTGAAAATTGAATCCAATGCAGTGAAATACAATATTTGATGTGGGAGCAAAGTGCAAGAACATGTGATGATGTGTGCATCAAAATAATCTTAATTTTCTTTTTACACAGACACTCTGATGACGACGGGGAGGAGTGTGAACCTGACAATAGTTCACACTCAGTTCACACTGCTCTTTGGTCTTATTAACAGGAGTTGAGGTACATCCCTTGTTTCCTGTATAGGATTGGGTTTTCGGTTTCTCCTAATGTCTTCTTATTCTCTTTCACTTCCAGTAGCACCACACCCGCGTCTTAGTGGCATTGTCGCCTTGTTTGTGGTGAACTGATTTAAAAAAAGACCCGAGACGAAAGCTTTGGCTACAAAACATGAATTTTGGCCATTTGCAGTTGCGAAAGACATATATATATATAACTGCCTGCAACCACATCTGGTGTAACTTAAATTCTTTCTCACTTGCTTACAGCTACATCACGATCATCGAAGTTAAGCAACGTCGAGTCTGGTCAATACGTAGATGGGTGATCATTTGGGAATACCACGTGTTGTAAGCTTGGATGTGCAGCTGGTGTAAAGTATAATGGTTTGGAATTGTTAATAGGAGAAACGAGTTCCAATTCCAGTTGGGTTACTTATATTCTCTTACACGTGAATACTCTTGGGAAATGTATTAATCCAACTTTTCTCCCTCGAGCTATAGGTTAATTAGTAAGACTTATATCACTAAACCATTATTACCTAAAAAACATCTTAAAATTTAAAAAGAATATTTTCTGGCTTTAAATAACCTGAAAAAGGTTGATACGCCGTAAAAACGAATCAATCAAAAAAAATTCTTTACTCCCACACAAAACATCCCCAAATCAACACACGAGCAAGCACCAAACATAGATGAAAATGCCAACTAGACGCTCAAATATACACACGCACGCAAAGGAATAGACATTATCCTACGAATCCCGTATGAACCAACTAGAATTATGATATACACATGAATCATACACACCAACGCTGCTTAACAAGCCAGATACAAATTTGTTCTTTATCCTATCCCACCACATACTCACGTGCAAACACACACATGCACACAAAGTCCTGGATATGACGATAAACGACATCCGGCAGCAACTCCTTTGATCGGGAGATTGGAAGTTTTGAGAAGCGTGGGAACATCTCTTAATTGCTGTTGTTTCCAGGTTCCCCCTGATCCGGGGGTTGCAGCACCTGTTAGGGTCCCAGCTATGGGCAAATAGTGAACCCCCCCAAACAAAACGAAAATATAAAAATACATTTTTATAAAAATAAAATGACCAACAACACATTTTATAGTAGAATTACCAACAGTACATTTTTAAATACAGAATTACCAAAAGTACATTTTATAGCAATATAACCAACAATGCATTCTATCTGTAATTGAAGGCATGCAATTGCGTTCAAAATATTTAGATTTTGGCCCTAAATAACCTATAGAGGTGTTGATATACCGTTAAGCAAAATTAACTAGTCAACCAAAATGTGTGTATATATATATATATATATATATATATATATATATATATATATATATATAGTCGAATACATTGCATTCTCTTATCGTCCGAGTAATGTAAATAGTGTACATAATACCTCATCTCAGAAATATAGACAGATACTGAAGAATCGGATAAATATGGCAACAAAGATGAAGACAATAGTCCGAATAATGTAAATAGTGTACATAATACATCATCTCAGAAATATAGACAGATACTGAAGAATCGGAAAAATATGGCAACAAAGATGAGGACAATAGTCCGAATAATGTAAATAGTGTACATAATACCTCATCTCAGAAATATAGTCAGATACTGAAGGATCGGATAAATATGGCAACAAAGATGAGGACAATAGTCCGAATAATGTCAGTAGGGTACCTAATATCTCATCTCAGAAATATAGACAGATACTGGTAAATTAGTTTTGAAAAAAAGCATGCAACGTTCAAATTTTAGGCAACTTTTTCAAATCCAGGAGAAGCCCCCCCAGACTTATGGCCTATAGTGTATGTATATATGAAGGTAAAGTTAAAGCAATTTCCATACAACATTTTTATTTCTGCTGATAAAGAACAAATGCATATATCATTTATGGTCCACTTGCACAAACATTACGCCACCCAAAGTCATCATGCACTATGGCTTGTGCAGATCCATAGCCAATGCCCATGATTGCTGCCGCTTGTGTTAGTGTGATTCGTCAGTGTCCCTGATCAAACCATCCAATATCTAGATGTGTTCTTCCGTGCATAATGTTCATGATGAGTCATTAGATCAGCTTTTTCGTCCACTTACATTTGTTATTCATGACTTAAAGCGTTCTACCCCCTCAGAGCCCTTCCGCTGATTTATGGTGCATGCTCCACACTGCGTCACAGGTTTGACTCCATCAACTCACAGAAAGCTCAATACTGGGCATTGTTCTTCGAGAGAGCAATCGCTGACTAGACCGTTTGACCTCATTGCCCCCTGCTACTCAACTGAACGATGGAACGATGTGCAACTAACGACCGTCACTCCACGCAGACGTGTGGTGTCGCGTGTCAACACCTTTAATGCATAGTTTTTATATAAATTTATTTTTCATTTCCCAAGTACTTTCCATCTTCTTCCGAGATCATCTTGAAAACCTTTACTACATAATTTAAAAATTGCCTTTACTTTCTGATTTACCCTCATATATATATATATATATATATATATATATATATATATATATATATATATATATATATATATGTGAAAATTTCTTCGATTTAACCAGTAGAGAAGACAATATTTATTTAAAGCAAAATACGTATTTTGCTTTGATAAAGTCCACATTGGACGAAACGCGTCAGCAATTACCAGTTTTTCTATTGTCATTTTTTATTCATATATATATATATATATATATATATATATATATATATATATATATATATATATATATATATATAGTCATCAATAGACAGACTGTTTCGCTATATCACACCTCATGAGTGTGGATAGACATCTTATTGTTTCAAGCCAGGATCAAAACCCGACTGATTTGGCATCAGTCAGAGATTCTACCCCAAAGCTATCATCGTTCGGAAGAAAGAAATGGAAATTTTAACGTTTTTACTATACGAAAGATGTCATTGGCTAGGAGAGCACGGTTCTAGTTGAAGAGCATTACATTAGCAACAATATCCATTGTTTATATAATCACCCCTTCCTCTCCGAGAGGTCAATCGAATTCTTTCGAGATCATAAACAGATTGTTTCGCTGTATCACAGCTCGTCAGTGTGGATAGACATCCGATTGTTTCAAGGCGAGATCGAAACCCGATCGATTTGGCATCAGTCAGAGCTGATTAAATAAATTACAGATATTATGTATGCTTATTTATAATGAAATCCGTTCATACTCACGGATACCTTCTATGAAAATTGTTTTCATTTTCCATTTCCAAAGTACTTTCAATCTTCTTCCGAGATCATCTTCAGAGATCAAAAGTACCCGGGAAATAAAAACAATTTTTATAGTTATAGCACACTTCTCTCATTTAATTGCAATACACGAAAGGTTACCCGTGAGTATAAACGGATTTTATTAAAAATAAGCAGACATAATGCATAATGTTTGTAATTTATTTAATATTTAATCAGACAACCCTAAAAGAGAATTTGCTGCCTAAACACAGACACACACACACATACACATACACACAGACACACGCACACACACAGACACACACACAGACACACACACACACACACACACATATATATATATATATATATATATGAGGGATTGCCACTTGTCAATAATTAAGGTTAGGCAGAATACAGTGTTAATTTATGCATTAAAAGAGATAATTATAATATAATTTTAATAATTATTATAAATAAATACTGAAATTGTAGTTAAACTTGTTCCTTGAGATTGTCTTGTTTGTGAAAACAACCTTAATTAACTAAAGACAGTATGTTAAAATTTTGCGATTGTGTTGTCATTTCCTTCTACGGTAACATCTAAAAATACTGAAATTGAAACAAGTTTATTGCAGTTGTGAAGTGACCATATAAATTAAAAGGGGGATATAAGTTCTAAATAATGCAGAGGTGCTGAAGGTTAAATCCTCAATTTATTAATTATTACTTTCAGGTCAGTGTGTTTGAAGAGAATTCTAATTCTTGTACCTGCCGAAACAAACAAAATCAGTGTCGGAAGTGTAAGTACAAAAATTCTCAACCAGAATATATGATTGCAGGTTAGTTATGTTTTCATTTTTTTGTTTAATACATTTTAATTCGTCAATTTCAGGCCTTGAACATTTATTAACAACAATGAAGTGTCTCGGTTGATATAGGAACAACATTTTAAGTCTTTTCTACGTGTCTGCATTAGTTAGTAACATTCTGAGAATTTTCAAATCATTTTCTTCATTTATTTTATGCCCGTGGATTTTGTGATATGTGATTCACGCCAGGAAATGCCAGAAATCAAAACGGAATTTAATATCAATAAATACCCTTTGTGCAGAGATGCGTTGATCTCTGGCGACCCCAATAGTTACTGGGCTCCCTGTAAAAGATACCAAAGTAGGCTTTGCACTTGCTGTTACCCCTGGAACATCAAAACCTGATTCTGGTTGTGATAATTTACATTCACTTTGTATTAATTCAGTGTTAATAAATACCGTTTGTGTAGAGGCGAGTTGATCTGTGGCGACGCCAAAAGGTACTGGGCTCACAGTAAGAGATACCAAAATAGGCTTTTCACTTGCTGTCTTCCCCGGATCTTCAAAAGATGATTCTGGTTGTGATAATTTACATTCACTTTGTATTAAATTAATGTCAATAAATACCCTTTGTGCAGAGATACCAAAGTAGGTTTTCTTTATTATCATTAATAAGTGTGCATTCGATGGTCAAAATTATGTTAGAAATATGCTTTCCAGACCTTTAGCTTTTGGTATCATGTAACCCAGTGAAACTTGAACAGCACTAAAGTGTCTTGGTTGATATAGTTACAAAATTTCAGACTTTTCTATGTGTTCCCATCATTTGGTAACCTGTTGCGAAATCCAGAATCAATTTTTTTAATTCACTTTACATATCTAGATTTATAATATTTAATTCATGCCAGAAAGTACCAGAAACCAGAAGCGAAATTAATGCCAATAAAGACTCTTTGTTCCGAGAAGAGTTGATCTTTGGTGACCCCAAAACTCTCACCGTAAGAGAATACCAAAAAGTGGGCTTTGCACTTGGTGTCAACCAATCAACATCAAAAGAGGTGCATCGGAAGGTTGATCTGGTGGAAGGTACCCCCATAGCCATCGGATGCAGAATCGGGTCTCAAAGGATGTCATTGGCTACTGCGAAATTAGAGCAGGTCAATTTTAGAAGCATGGTATTGCACTCAGTTTGAAAGTTGGGATTTGAGATGATAAATAAAAACATAAAATATATTTTCCCAAATCGTTACCATTTTTTGAGAAAACAAGTTTAAAGATTAATTTTAGGTTAAAAATCGTAGCGTTGGAATTTCATTCCAATGATCAGCGAAAGCCTTATAAAATTTATAGTTTTCTGAAGCTTTACAAATTGTATATAGACAAGATGCACGACACAAGTAAATTATTAGTAAATTATTGTGCCATCAAATAAGACCTTCATTTGCTTCAAAGGGAAATTATACTGAACAATGTAGCTATAGTAATTTTCCAAGCGTAGCTTAGATGTGGCATAAACAAAGTAGCTATATTGTGATGTAAGATGTCATACAGTGCAGTAGTTTTAGTGTGATTTTCAATAAACAATGCAAATTTTAAATATTTTTTTCTTATAATGTGTGCCCAGTAGTGTTATATACACTTTTATCTATTTTTTTTATTAATTATGATCTAACAAATCCTATTCATTGAGTAGCCATTTTTGTAATCGCTTACAGTGATATTACACAGTTTTTACTTATCAAATACAGTAAAGAAATGCATATTTTGCTTGTGCTGATTCATAATTATAATTCCAGTTTGAATATATTTTCTATTCCATGTATATAATACAAAAGATATCAACTTTATTTAGATTTATTCTAGAAGTAGTAAGATTCTGAAGTCAGTTTGTAAACAAAAACCCACGAAAATTAAGTATTTCTGTACATTTTTAAGATGATCTTAAAAACTAAATGCTCAAAAAGTTATGAATCTAAGTTTTGTTGGCAGTACTTATCACATCAAACGCCAGCTATAACAAGAATCTTCTATGTGATGTTAGGGCAGGTTGATTTTGGAAGTGTAGTATTGCACTTAATTTGAAAGTGGGGGTTTGACATAATAAATAATGACATAATATTTTTTCCATAATCCTTACCGTTTTTTGAGGAGATGAGTTTAAAGATGGATTGCCATATTCACAACGTTTCGGCCGTTGTACGCTCCGACCTTCTTCAGGTGATTGGAATTTCAAATCGAACCCTTTATTTCGCCCAGTGGGGTAGATTGTTCTAGTTCCACGTGCCATGCCTCTTCCAGATGTCTCAGTTATTTCCCTTTAATCCAACTCTCCAAGTTTGGTTCACCGCTGCTGTGGCCCAGTATTGAACTCACAACTTTTTGGGTCTAGTCACTGGATATAACCAACGTTTTTATTGACTGAGCCATGTGCCCTTGAGTGGATAAAGACCCTTGGTTAGAACCAGTGACTAGAGTTGTGAGTTCAAAGCTTTGAGAGTTGAGTTAAAGGGAAATAACAGAGACACCTGGAAGAGGCATGGCACGTGGAACTAGAACAATCTGCCCCGGTGGATGAAATAAAGGGTTCGTTTCGAAATTCCAATCACCTGAAGAAGGCCGGCACGTACAACGGCCGAAACGTTGTGAATATGACAATCAAGGTGAGGATAACAGTCCGAATAATGTAAGTAATCAGACACATTATGTAATATTTTGCAAGCAGATTCATTTTTTATATGAAACAATGAAGACATGCGAAAGGAAATATTTATAATTGGAACCATTTACTCTATTAGTTTGGTGGTATCTGCCACACAGAGTTTACCGACTCTTTTGTGTTAGGAAGAATAACGTGTTTTAGCCTTTCAGTAGTACACCGATACTAATATTAGCGTTAGTGTAGCTATTGATATACTAACACTGAATACAAATATAGAAAGACGAAATACGCGAGCGTAACAAACAAAACATTTAATAAGGCAAACAACTTGCGTACATAAAAAGATTTACATATGTCCCAAAACAAATGATTGTCTATATTGTCCAAAAGGAACGAGGAGGTTTATAGTACGAGAGAGAGAGAGAGAGAGAAAAAACAAAAACATACCAACTTTATGGCCTGTGATAGCCCGCAGATAAGTGAATGGAAATGACTTTTTTCTTTCGCTTGGCCGTGCACATGTTGACCAGTTTCCATGTGTGTGAACACCCTGGTGGTCAAGAAGGTAAAGAGGCCGTTCCTCCATAAAAACGGAAGCAAAGACAAAAAGGACAGAAGAGTTCTACCCTCTAAAAGGGGCCAAACTCCCATGAGCTCAACCCAAGGGAAAACAACTGTGGTCTCCCCACAACTCCATAACTGATTTTGTTGACCAGAAAACTTTCATTTCAGTTTCTCTTTAGAAATATTTCTTTGACCGACATTAGTTGGTTTTCAAAGATTTTGATATTTGCAGTGTTTGTTTCTTTTACTGGTTGTCTTTTTGTTTCACTTAAAATACAAAAACAATAAAATTATTTCTTTTTTCAGCAAAAAGTTATTTTCCAAGAATGCAGCATTCTAAGAAACAAGAGTCAAACCAATTCCTCTTCCCTCTTGGAATTGCCAATGGATTATTACTCTTAATTGCACTGTCTCTTTCCATTACATATTGGAAATTATGTAAGTACACCAGAAAATCACTGTTAATTTAATTTCATGAATCTCTCTCTCTATATATATATGTATATAAAGTTGTAGCCTCTTTCTGTCTGTTTGTTATCGAAATCTCCCTATGGTTTTGTAGATAGACACCCCCCCAAAAAAAATATATTCTGAAACTACATTACTCGGGGTACTTGGATAAGTATATTTCATTTTGATCAAAGGGTGTACCCCCACTGAAAGTTTTTTTTCCCTTTGATATAAATTAAATTTAAATTTGAACAAAGGAATGACACCTAGGGTACTTAGATAACTATATTTCATTTTGATTAAAGGGGGTGCTCGGGAGTGTACACCCCACTGAATTATTTTTCCTTTGATTTAAATTAAATTCAAGTTTGGACAAAGGAATGACTCCTATCCAGAATATAGAAGGAGAAAGCCTAAAGATGGGGGTCACATCGGCAAGATCATTTTGATCAAAGGGGGTTCTCGGGGGTGTGCACAAACCTCCCACTGAAAATATTTTCCCCTTTGATTTAAATTTGAACAAAGGAATGACTTCTATTCAAAATATAGAAGGAGAAAACCAGGAGATGAAGGTCACATCGGCAAGATCAAAATGAGACAATATGGACGTCAAGTTGAGCAAGAAATCACCAATAGGTGGATAGTGTCTTAAAATGCATATTTGTTGCAACAATTTAGCTGTCATATGAATTTTGAAATCTGCTTATCAATCCATTCAATCAAGTATTGCATCAAATACATATCAAAGGGGTCAGATTACGCTGCTTTTGCACAACCCCCCACTGAATTTTTTTATGTTTGATTTAAATTAAATTAAAATTTGAACAAGGGAATGACTCCTATCCAAAATATAGGAGAAAGCCAGAAGATGGAGGTCACATCGGCAAGATCATTGAGTAATAGTGAAATGCATAATTTTTTCCACAAATTATAATTAATTTAAAATCAATAATTTTCTTATAAAAAATGTGTGACACGCAGCAAAGCAAAGGTAATTCGGCTAGTAATCAATAAAAACAACTTAGTGTTCATATTTGTGTGTGTATTTTTTTAAAAAAATCTATGGTTTAATTTCATAACATTTAAATGTATATCCTTTAAAAATTTTGCAAAGTGCGTCGTATATTTTCATTTGCTCCTGGGTGTGCCATTGTTTAAAAAGGTTGAGAAACACTACCATAAAAGCTAAAGATCACTGAACTGACTTTGAACTGTGATTCATTGAAATATACTACTTGTCATTGTCAGGTGTGTATCCGATGGACAAAATTATGTTTGAAACATGCTCCTTATTATTTATTTTCATCGACAGGTGTGCATCTGATGGTGAAAAAACGAGGCCTTGTCCTGCTCATCGATGACCACGAGCATCACACCAATGCTGTAATTAAACTTGTCAACTACCTGAATGGATGCCATCTTAAAATAGATCTGGCATCGACATTTCTGAAAAACTACGACATCCCAGATCAGCTGCTCATGATTGGTGAGGCCCTGAAATCAGATTTTGTCCTTTTGGTACTTTCATTGGCTTTACAAAAGAGAATGGAAGCCTGGAACAGGCAGCAGGATTATGTAGAGTTTTTCAGGGAAGTCAATTCCAATATTCTTACCAAACAACTTTTAGAGGTATTTCTGAAGTGCAATAAAATGTATGTGTGCAAGTTCGATCACATATCTGAATTCGGACACTGGCCAAAGCTTTGCTATTCACTGCCAAGTGGCCTAACTAATATGACTGCAGACCTGAATGGACAGAATTTTAGCCGACGACTGTTTCTTTGGAATTGGTTTGAGTCAAATACTCTTTGGAGGGAATTGCAGGCAGCAATTAAGAAAGCTGTGGTGCACGAGCAGTCACACGTCAACTGGTTCCAGGAGAAGTATGTGTGTCCTCAGAATGTAGCAGCTTCACATTTAATCGCTGAGGAAACACTATGAAATAGCTACAAATAATCGTATTCGGGACCACAATGATTCCTACTCAATAGCCCTTAGAATAATTTTATCACAGTTACAATAAGTTTGTCTTTCTAATTTATCCCTGAAGATGATCTTAGAAAAGATCGAAATTACTTGGGTTAAAAAACAAAGTACAGCGCCCTTCCTTGATGAATTTTCACCTTAACATTACCTGATTAGAATAATCAGAGTAAAAGAATCAGTATAAAAATAAGTAGATACAATGTGTCGATATTATTCAATGAATCATTTTTGAATGAAGAAATATACATATACGCATAAACATATTGTATGTTTCAATGAATTTGAGTTTTTCTAATATTCTTAAACACTTGATTATTGTGAACAAAAGAAATATAAAAAAAAACTGCTCCAGATTTGACAACTGAACTTAATTCCTCACGCCAGTAACCAGTGTCGCTCTCAACTGTGAATAATAAACTTTGAGCATTGTGGATCCTGGGGTGCATAGCCATTAAGAAACCCATGTTAGGGAAGGTGAATAAGCAGAAAAGACTGCTATGGGCAAAAAGGCATAAGAACTGAAATTTAAAAAGTGGCATAATATATAGACAGACGAGTTCAAGTTTGAACTTTTCATAGTAATAGGAGAGTGGAAGTGAGAAGAAAGTCAGGAGATAGACTGAATGATGAATGTGTGGTTCTAACAGTTAAGCATGGCGGTGGGTCTGTTATAGTATTTCATGGATGAAAGGGTCTGGAGATTTGATTCAGTTCAAGGAAATCATGAAAAAAGAACAATATCATTCGATTTTTCAAGGGCATGCTATAAAATCTGGATTATAAATTGGAAAAAAATCACCTTTCAACACTACAACGATTAGAAACACTCTTCTAACTTATGTCAAAATTGCCTCGAGTCATAAGAAAGAACAAAATTTTGGAGATTATAACTTGGCTGCCTCAATCTCTTGACTTCTTCCCCATTGAATTAGAATGGGATGAATTGGTTAGGAGAGTTTGAAGAGAATATCCAGAGTGTGAGTGAGCTTTTTCAGGGCTTGAAGAGTGCTTGGGAATGCATTTACTTTTTTTGTAAAAAGTTGTTGGAAAAAAATGTTAAGAATTTGTAAAATCAGCAATTAAGACAAGTGGTGGTTTTATTGATGAAAAGAAAATATGATGCTGTTGTACTTTTTTATAGTTAAGTGCTTATTTTTGTCACAATAAAAGTAAATACACTGTTGTCACTTAAATTTTATGTTTACTTTAAAAATGTGCAAAAATATCTCATTTTAAGGTGTTTTTTTTAAACAATGTAGAGTGACACCAAACTTTTTGCCTTTAGTGTCACAAAGTGTCCATGACACAATTTTTTTGCCAAACCATTTTCAATGGCACATGTCACTGGATTTCTCTAAATAATACGCATTGAAGGTAATGACGAGATTAGAAGTAATATGAAATGTTGACATCTTGAATTTGTTAGTAATCCCCCCATTGAATTACATATGCTATCCATTTTAGTTGTTGCTGCTGTTGAAAGTCATCATCAAGTGATGTGGCTCTTGTTATTTGTTTGTGATTCTTAAGTGCCATTCCATGTAGTTCAAAGAAAGTTCTTGCTGCGACCTTGTACGATTCACTTGCTCTAAGCCGTTTTAAACCATCCATTCATCTGCTGACAGTTTAGATATTTTTGAAGGGGTCTGGCATCATACATGACATTCATATGAAAGTTTCAATCTGACAAGGCTATCTAAAAAAATGACTTATGGTTTTAGGTTAATATTTTGTGCAACCCCTTTGCAAGGACACATTTTACAGATTTCTGTAAATATTAAACGGTAATGATGATAGCCGTTTCCTTATAAGGAAACATTTGTCATTCATTGATCAAACAGCACTACTATCGGTTGATATTTATATAGTGTTTCTCTTAAAATGATTTTTAGGGAAAATAAGTTTCTCAAGTGCATTAACTATTATCGCTATTTCTACAATTGATGAGCATTTCCTTCCTAAACTTTTTGCTTTTGTTAGTGTGGAAAATTAGTATCTTCATTATGTCATTGTTTTCTCTTCGAGTTTCGAGTTTCATGTGCTATTCTTTTTAGTTGCTGCCGTTGGCAGTCCTTGAGTAATGCAGATTCTGTTATATGGCACAGTTCTTTGTTTTTGATTCTGTAGCGCTAATCGAATAGATCTGACGAAGGATATTCCTCTTCAAGGCCCTTATCATTATATATATATATAATTTTTTCATATAGACAAAAACAATTTACTTACTATAAAGATGCAAATTCGTTTCAGTGCGTTTACCTATACCTCGACTGGTGAGAATCAAAATGGTTCCTAACCAGTTGCTCTCCTGGAGGTTAATATTTGCCATGCTGAGGGAGGGCATAATGGTTGTCTATGATGATTAAGGAGGCACGGTAGCGGCTCGGGTTGAGGAATCGGAGAGCCGAGTTCGAATTCTAGTTGAATCCATTACATTCACTTACGTACTATTACCCTTGGGAAAGGTATGAATCCTCTTCTTCTTCCCCTAGCTATGGGTAAATAGTAAGACCGACCCGGTTCTATAGCCTTGGATGGCAACGTACTACGGAAAAAATCTGCCTCGTCAGTCATGTATCGAAAGATACAGGGTCGCCTAAGTGTGTATCATGCATGGCACATAACTTACTGATGATGATTAAGAGACTGCAGTTTCGTTTTAAAGGCGTTCAAATTTAAAAGTCATTTCTTGCCCCAGTTAACAACTGAGTGGAGGTAATTTTCTATAGCAGCTGCCAGTTTTACTTTTTAGGGCCAGACGGGCTTATTATTAAGACAGGAGTAAATTGTTCAGTGATCGGCATAAATAATAAATATAAACATAAAACCACAAAATTTAAATTTTCCGCCTAAGATAAATTAATTGTTACGTCAGCAACAAACAGTAGCAGCAATATTTGTCAGTCAAGCAGATCTAACTGGCTACTTGAAATTACTCTTGTAAATTTTATGAGGTGGTAGTCCTAAGAATCGAAAGTGAATTGTTAGATATTATTTCTGTTTTATGAAAATTTTATTATCCGTGTTAGAATGGATCAAAACTGAGAATTCAGTTTTACATTCAATAAATGCATTGGTATTTGTGCCTGGATGAAAAAAAAAAAGTTATAAATTCAAATTTTAAAATAGCAGAAAATTTTTTTAGTCATTTTAAGTTTTTAATTTATATTGAGTTTAAAGTAAGACACAAACTTTGTAGATTTAAATTTTTTCGTTTTAAATTCAGTTTAAAATATCTTCAAAACTTTGAGGAAATCAATTTTATTTTTTCAAAAGAATCGGAGTTAAAGTGCCAGGTTTAGCGACATGAGATTTTGAAGTTACGTTGTGATTTGAAGAACTCAATTTTTCAGCTTGAGTCAGAATTTCGGCCCAAATCGGCGTTTTGGCCCAAATCGGCGTTTTGGCCCAAATCGGCGTTTTGGCCCAAATCGGTCTTTTGGACGGAATTGAACTTAAAGAGGAGTGAATTGAGGAACTCAAAGTTATTTCTTCAATAGTATTACTGTTTTCTAAGTTGGATCAGAGGTTCATTTATTTCTTAACTGGAAGCCCAATTAGCCTTACACAGTAAAGAAAAAAAAAGATTATGTTTTTATTTTTATTTGAGCAATAAAACAACATAACAGATTAAAAAGTCGTTCATAAGTAAAAAGAGGGGCATCTTGAAATGGTGGAATGGTTAGCATGGTAATCCTGAAATATAAAGATTGAAAAAATAGCTAAACCGGTTTATCGGTCCACTCTCATCAGAGATAAATCCTGGACAAAATAACTAAATAGACACATATACTAAAACATATACAGTCCCAGACTAATGTTATATGCAAACAAAAAAAAAAAAAATGATATAAAATTATTATAATATAAAAGAAATTAGCCGTTAATGTTATATTCAAAATATTATAATATAATATATATTTAAAATATAATATTAAAGTGTAATTAGATTTTATTTTGTTGTTTAGTCTGGGGTTGTATATTTTGCGAGTGTATAGGAAATTCAGTGATCCAGTGGTTCATCTGAACTTTCGAATTTCAAGGAATAATAGAATAAAAACAAAGAAAACATGGATACGCTTGTTAAATCATTTGTATTTGTAAACATATGCGCATCAATTCAAAAGATTAAAACGGGAATAACAATAGTCTTGTTATACACCAATGCAATTAGATCTCTTTCTGATTCATTCTACGCATAGGCTCTGAGCATCACGAAGCAAGCCCTCCCCCCCCCGCACTGAAAGCGATACAGTGACCAATTACAAAGGTTCCCGCCGAAAAAAGAGATTACCCTCGGAACTGCCAAATATGCTTAAAGGCAGGCCTCTCGTAACGACCAATAGAGTTGCGGTCCGAAAGGCCACCTGCCGACACGCAGGCGCGTTGTCGTCACCGTCACCGTCACCGCCATGACCGCTTCTCTTATCACTGCCGTCTTCACTAATCTCAACCGACTCTTCACACACGAAATCCAAAAGAAACCAGCTTCGACACCGCCAGGCCCCCGAAGCCAACCACTGTGATTTATGACATCTCGATGTCGTCACCACACAACTCTAGTGCATGCATCGTCGACACGAAACAAAAGCTTTCCAACGATCAGCCTTAGCCCAGTACAGGACATACCTTAGCTGTCACCACCGTGGCCCCATTTCGTTGATACAGGATTCGACCGAATCCAACTGAAACATTCCACTCTAGACCTGCCAGCTGCACCTAATCAACATTCTTACACAAATCAACCCACCACCGTGACTTCAATCGATCAATTCGTGCAACCCAACCAGCGGCTAAATCCACTCTGGACCTATGTTGTTACCTCGGCCAAATTAACCCAAGAAATCGGTCAACTCCCGGCACTAACACCTAATCGCTTTCCTGGCGATCAGCAACCGAAAACGACATTTTCTTCAATTTTCTAGCAACTGTAAATATATCATGTATATTAAACGAATACACGCTGTTTGAAAATCTAATCCTTGTTATTCCTTTCCTTTCGCAACAAAACGCTTGTTATAATACTCTTTAACTAAGTTAAAGTCTTTTTCCACAGAAAAAAAAAAATAGTTTAGAAAAGACTTTGATCTGCAGTTACGATTCACTAACCGTCCGAGCTGTTGTTGGAAATTGATCGTTAAAGTCGCCGACACATGATTCTTTCCACACGCGCTGCGGAGGGGAAGAAAAAGATTTGTTGCTACGTCTTCTCTTTTGTTTGGAGTCAGTCGCATCTCTTCTGAAAGTCGAAATCTATGGGTTTTATAAGAATTTTCCAACAAGCACTTTGATTTAAACGGTGTTTAATCTGTTAAGCTTGGGGAGAAATTGTACATTCCTTTCAAGACGTGGACGATCATGACTCTCCACAACTTCATATCTTTTGTAACTCTTAGCAGTGTTCGTCTGCTTACTATCCCTCCAATTCCCTGTTCTGAATCCATTGACATAGGCTCGTTATGTAGCTTACTCGCTGCCTCCCTCTTTTCATAAGATTTTACTAGGCATAAAATGGGGATTCGATATTCTTTTGTTAATAAGTAATAAACTGGTCCCACCAGAATTATTCCATATTAATATTTTGAAAAAAATTCAAATAATGCCGTCTTTTTGTGCCCTGAACCTTCCTGACATGAGAGATCCTATCTCTCCACAGCTTTCTAGCATTTTTATTTCTAATCAACGTTCCTACCCTTATTATCCATCAAACTCATTAGTATGCTTATCTATTTTCACAGGCTTGTTTGGTAGTTTACTTGCTCCTTCCCTCTGCCTCTCTTGCCTTCAAAATGACCTGCGAGTATCAAATTCTCCAACCCCATTATGTGTCCAAAAAATTTCTAATGTCTCTTTCTAATTCTAAGCATAAATACCCTTTTCGTTTTTCCATTGCCCTTATAATTTCCTCGTTACTCATCCTGTCCATGGAATTCTCAGCATCCTTCTGTAGCATCACATTGTTGCTTGGAGCCCCCTCTTCATATGCACTGAAATTGTCCAACATTCACTTCCATTCGGATTTTATGATTCATTAACCCCCACCCAGCTTTGAGGATGGCATCAATGTGACCCCTTACACAGAGCAGGTGATTCTTATTCATGATGGGTATTTTTCAATGCGCCTACGTTGATACCGAATGTGACACAAGGTCGAGGTTTAAAGTGGAAAAACTGCGTAAGCCCTCTCGACACTTCTCTTTTTGGGGACGCCTCAGGCACCGGCCAATGAACCCACACCCCTCCCGAAGGAGGTAATTCACCCCCCCCAATGAGGCTTATGCTGATATTAGTTTTCAAGTCTAGGAAGTATTGTTCCTTATTTATGATGACCATCGTAATCACAACGGCAGCCTTCAACAAATGCTTGTTGGTTTCTAGACTCGATGGTTTCAAATCAGGAAAACAGGGGATCAACATTTTGGGGATGACATGATTGAGATAATTCCAATCCAACCCTGCTAACAAAAGGATGTTGCTACAACATTTCTCCAATTGAGAAAGTCGAATGATGATGATGATGATGAAATTTCTTGAAGGTTACCTGCATCTACAAAGAGCCGGAGGACACAACAGCCGAAACATCGTGATGACAACAGAGACGAGAACAAAAGTCCGTATGTACACCTTTGTGCAAAATAATTAAAACAAAACGAATAGTTCCGTTATTATTTACTTTTTCGTATTTTTCCAATAAAACATGGCGCAGTGTACATGTTAGTACTTAGTAAGTCCAATTCACTAAGTTATTCCTTGCAGATTGACCACAGATTCTCCAATGGATTTAAATCAGGAGAGTTACTGGGCCAGTCTATAGTACTTTGATTTACTCACTGGTAAGGCTTGCCAGTATGTTCGTGCAGCGTTACACATTTTGTACGCTTCCATGTAAGAATGTCCATTGCAGACAATGGCTGTAGGACAACTAATCGACAATCGAGACAATAGTGTCTGGGAGTGATACAAATCTGATGCAATCACAGATGACGCTATATTTATCAATGCAAAACAAATTTCATCAAACACCCCGAAAATAGATTCATATTACTGCACACCACTGTAATTGACCTAATTTTAGGAAAAATGGAAATCTATTACACACTATCACTCTAATGGGTTTAAAACTGACCGTATGGTGAAAGAAAGGAAACTAAAGCGTTGTTTCAATTAATTTGCACAAGGGTGTAAGTAATGAGCAGTGGTATTGTCAACATTTTGCCTATGCTAAATCACATTTTAGATCGGTCATGGGCAAACAGCGCCTATTCAGATAGACCGTGGGTTGCTTGTGGCCCATTCGGCTTTATGGATAGCACTACTAATTTCATGAATAAAATACCGTTTATTGATTTTTTTCTTTTCATTCTCAATTGTGCATTCACACACTCTCATCATTATCATCATCCTTCGACCTCCTTGTGGTTGGTCGAAACTCCATTGACAATAATTGACATAGAAAAGTATTCATATGCAGTACAATTTTTATTACTATACACTAAAAGGAATATATTTAATTTTATTTCTAAATAAATTTTATTTACAGTAATTATTGATAGTCTCGATCTTAGTTTGGAAGCGCACGTGAACAATATTTGAAAAAATGCAGCAAGCCAGTCCTCATTGAACGACCTACCTATTTGAGGACCCCAGACTTACGACCAGTTATAAAATCACCTAAAGTACAAAATAAAAACAAAAATCCAACCAATTACTATTGTACCAAATCTTAGATCGCAGGAATATGACAGCGCGTAGTCACGGATAATTTTATTCACACACACACACATAGTCGATCAGCATTTACAGCCCAACATTTCTGAACGGCCATTCTGCTCTGCATTCTTATGGCAACAAGTCACCAGAAATAATGCCGATATAAAATAAGTAAATAAAATGAAATTGCGCTTTATTTTGAGGATAAGGCAAGAGAAACACAATAGACAAAAGAAAGATAGAGCCAACGAAACTTCGTATGTTCCAAACAACGAATAAATTTGGTTGGTTTATTTTGCATATTAACGTCTATGGGTTATTTAATGCCGAAATCTAAATATTTTGAACACAACTTTATGACTTCAACTAAATGTATTTTGAACGTAATTGTATGCCTTCAACTATAGATAAAATGTATTGCTAGTCATTTTGCTATAAAATGTATTGTTGATAATTCTACTACAAAATGTACTGCTGGTCATTTTACATTAAAATTTAATTGTTGGTCATTTTAATATAAATATGGATTGCTGGTAATTTTAGTGTATTTTTTCAGCAAGAATCACCGTTTAAATGTCCCGGGGGGCTCTGAAGTTTGAGGGTTACGTTAAGAGGTCATTTTTCCGTATAGGTGAGGGAGATAACGATTAACCTTAGTTTGAATAGGTTAAGATTGTAGAATCGGGGAATGATCCTGTTGGGAGTCGATTCCACAGGGCAGTGGTCCGTGTGAAGAAGCTGCTCGAGTGGAACTTAATTGTCACAAATGGAATATGGCGGTGGTTTGCCAGCATAGCTTTTTAAAAATAATTGCTGGTATTTTTACTATAAAAATGTATTTTGTTTTTGTTTGGGGGTTCCGTATTTGTCCATAGCTGTGTGACGCCACCGGTCAATCCAGGTCACGGCCACCAAAATGTGACGCCACCGGTCAGTCTCGGTCACGGCCCCAAATTGTGACCCACTCTAACTTTTCTTTCTTTTCTTCGAGGAGACATCACACTCTAGACTTATCTTAACCGAATCACCAGGAATTCGTCAATCAGATTTTCGCCAGCATCAAGGGGGTGGTCATTTGGACGTATTTGCATTCTTAGGGCCAATTACTGATCCGATAAAATAGTTTCGCTATCATAGCCAGACCTGACGATAAACAGATGCTCCTCTCAATGATATTCTGTATATAGACAAAGTCTTAACCTTTCCTTCATGGTGGTCAGCGGACACTTTTCTGTTTCTCGGACAGTGCGTGCTTAATTAATTTTTATTTTTATCTCTTTAGAATTCTGCGGGAGGTAACTTTCCAACTTGAAAATTCCCTTTACCATTGCCATGGGCAGGTTGGACATATCTTACTCTCCGCTCCTTAACATAAATCAGATTAAATTCTGTGTTTTACTTTCTCGACGATGGAAATAAAAATCTTACCACTTTTCCTTGTCAGAAAAATAACACCGCTTAGTGTCGTTTTCGTGATGGCTTCTTATCACCTAAATTTAATTCTCGCCTTTCATTTTTTTCTTCTTTCTTTCTAGCGACGTAAATAGTGTTACAATCCTCCCCTAACCTATTTGTCATTTACTCGTAAATGACACCTAAACCCAAATACACTATTTAGCATGCATCATGCATCATGCATCTGTCCCATGCAATTCTATTCTTCTTTTTTTTTTGTTTTACATGCAAGGTGATGTACTTTTCATCTTCTTCTGTTCTACATGCAAATGTAATGTTCTTTTCATCTTCTTCTGTTCTACATGCAAATGTAATGTTCTTTTCATCTTCTTCTGTTTCTCATGCAATTTAAAGTGTGCGTGTGCCTGTAGGTGCATGTGTGTGGTTACTATGGCTTGTTTTTCTTGGTCAATGTTTTTCTCTCCGCTGTAGGAGGTTTTTCCGCCGCACGTGTCGGTTTCACGCCAGCCTCCTCCGCTGGTCTTTCTGCAATTTCTTCGCCGATTCTGTATGAGTAAGGAACACTGCTCGGCATCTCCCTCTCGAGTTGCTGCATGCTCATTTGATTATCGCTAGTTAATTTCCTCTTACTTCTAATCTTCCATATTGCCATACCCCCTATGGCTATAATTATGAATGTACCCATCATTGCCGACCAACTTATCGCGATCTGCTCATCATCTTCCCAAGTCATAACTTCATTTCGCAACGCACTTAACTTGTCCCTCAATTGATCCATATCGATCTTTTTTATCGGCTTCATTAGTACTGGCATTCAAGGTAACATTGGAGAATCCCCTCACTATTGGCTCCCACAACTCTGTAGAATTGACTAAGCTTCTGCCAATCATTTCTATGATTGAATCTTTCTCTTCATATCTTTATTCTTCGCGGTAATAGGGGGTAAGGAAATAGATATCACAAATGCAGAACATCCCAGTGGTAACAGGGATAATGGTCGCTTTACTCTTAATGTCCTTGTGGACTCTCCCCCACATACCCTAGACAAGCTAATGGGTTTCTGTGTGGCCACTGCCCACACCTCGTCTGACACACTGATAGCTTGTGGTAATGCCGTGTTTGCTAATACCTCCACTTGACAAGTTCTCTTAATTCCCTCTTTCTTCCCTTCAAACAATTCTAGTATGCACATTTTGTGGTTACCAGCTATATAGATAGGGCTTAACGATGTACAAGTCCCTAGAGCATCATTTCTACACTTTCCAGCTTCTTCAGCTGTTAGCAACATGAATTTTGTTCTACCCGAATTTAAAGCTATGTATTCTGTTTCCATCTTGTAACTTGCTACCATTCGTATGGCTACCATCATCATCATCATCATCATCATCATCATCATCATCATCATAATCGACCCTTTCATTTTGGTCATTCCTGCAACAAGATTCTCTTGTTTTTATTCTTCATAACCATTCGATCTTGTTCAATTCTTCACTCAATTATTCCATAATTTCTTTCTAAATTTGTAATCCTTCAGCTCTTTCCTCCTCTAACTAACTCCTAGCGGGCAGAATGGTCCGGACAGGTGCGTGGGGCTCCCACTTCAAAGGTCGTACTTCATGACACCACTGCTGGCCAGTTAGCAATGTCAGTAATCTTCTTCCGTCCTTCGTGAGGTGCAGCTCACAGTCAGCCAGTAGGTTTTTGGATGAGCCAGTGTCGTTATCTGTCGACACCGAGTGCTTCTATTCTGCACCGCTTTCTTTGTTCCACTGAGACTTGGGGTTCTTCACCCTTCTCAATCTCATCTTCAGAGGTAGTTCTTGCTCGACCTCTAACCTTCCCTCTGTGTTTAATTCCCGTTCAGGAGGTGTTTTGTCCTCTTCTTCCTTTCCTGATTCTTCCTTCTGTTTAGAGTCCTCGCCCTGGACGTCTTCAATACTTCTTGACTCGATGTCTAAATCTCTCCTGTTTCTTAGTCTTTCTTTGAGCTGGGAAAGGGGTATTTGATCCTCTTCCTCCCACTCGTTGAACTCTTCGTCTTGTTTAGGGTGCCTCTTTTTAGAGCCCTTGACTGCTTGATTGGATCCCTTCGTTTTTCTCTTCGTTTTCTTTGAGCATGGGGGTGCGATGGTGACATCACAGGGTCTTCTCTGCACCGATTCAGGCGACGACTGAACGCCGCTGATCCCTGCCGAGGGTTCCAACTCCGTCACTCGAATCGCTTCGTCTATCTGGCCAAGTCGATCTATCTCTTCATTTTCCTCGGAATCTTCTTCCGTCTCCATTTCTTCCGGCTCAACCAGAGTTACCTTCCTTGTCCTTGTCTTCTTAGGCCTCGGTTTGCTCATTTCCAGGTTAGCTATTTCAGCCTTCTTCAGATTGTTGGCATGGACCCTCCTTGCTCGTCCTGCCACTCGATCCCATATTACATATGATACTGGACCCATCTGCTCTACTATCCGATAGTATGGTTACCATCTTTGATCCAGCTTTCCTTCTCTCTGTTGGATTTTATAGTAGACAGGGTCTCCAACATTAAATTCTACTACCTTTCTTTCAGCATTGACTCTCTCATTTCTTCTCTTCTGTGCCCTCTTTATTCTTCTTCTGGCCTGTACAAATATTTTATGTTGTTGTTCCAGCAACAGCTGAGGATGATCTTTTATCTCAACCTTTATCATAATGGGCACTAATTCATCTGCCTCCACTACTGCCTCACACAGAGTTACCTCGTTTTCTTCTAGGCCCTGTCCTTCTACAGGGACCAATTGCATGGTTCCTTTTCCTATTTTCTTCCCTGTCATTAGCCTATCCTTTCCCGACACCGCCGTTCCGGAGGGTAGCTTTACATCTTCCCCCACCACTATTATTATATCTTCTTCCGGTGGGCATTGAACTCTATCCGAACTCTCTGGCCCTGGAGCCAATCTTCTCCCAAGATTGCTTCCGGACACAGGTTGGGGGTTACGTAGAAGTTCTGGGTGCTTCTTAATTTCCCAATCCTCACAGGGAGCCTCACCATTCCTCTTATCTCCAGGGGAGCTCAATCTGTCTGCGTGACTTCTAAGTCCGCTTCCTGCAACCCATTCTTCTGTTTCACCCGTCTGTATGCTTCCTCTCTCAGCAATGAAACAGACGCTCCTGTGTCTATCAGGGCTTTCATTGCCCTACCTCCTATCTCTGCCCTACAGGATAGCTCCTTCTCTTGCGTCAGTGAAGAGAATACTTGGGCTTTCCTTTTCCTGGGTTCCCACCCTTGGGTCATCCCAGACATAGGCGCCGGTAGCAACAAACTCCTTTCATTCTTCTCATATGGGGGAGTTCTGCGTTTTCTGCACCCGGGCGGTCCCGGCTGGACCTCTCCCAGTCTCCCGCGGTCGTCCCTAAGAGTACAATTCCTCTTCAGGTGCCCTGGTCTCCTACAAAACCAGCACCTTCTTGTTGGACAGTTTACCGCAAAGTGGCCCACCTGACCACATATCCAACATTTTACTCTTCCTCTCTTCAACTGGGCCACCCTCCCTCTTATTCCTGGGGGACATGCCCTCTACCTAAGTGGCTCTCCTGACCACATGTACAATGTTTTACTTTCCTGCTTTTTAACTGGGCCACCCTCCCTCTTAATTCTGGGGTGGTCCGCTGGCTTTTCCCTGGTTTGGTCTTTTGGGCTCAGTCTTCTTTAACGATATCGGTGGGGCACCTTTTCTTAACCCGCACCACTTGACCAGGTGTCCCTTCTTCCCACACCTAGTACACTTATCCCGCTCAAAGTCTGGGGGCAAACCCCACTTCGTCGGACATTCCGCTGCTCTGTGGTCCTCATGTCCACATGTCCAGCAGACCAACCCGTATCGACCCGGCGTGGGCTTATAGAACCCATGCCTTGTTGACCAAGCCTTTCTTGTGGGATCTTCTTCCCACACCTCAGGCTCATCCACCTCTAGCTTGACCTTCCGATTTCACGCGGGGGGCCTTCCTCCTTCCCCTTTCTTCCGACCTCTCGACTTAGCTCTTGCTTCTTCCCACCTCTTTTTACCTTCTCCCAAACTCCCTGGTTCTCTTTGGACAGCGCCACTGCTGCCGACAACCTTAGCGGTCAAAACATCGTGACGAACACGCTCGTCACTGAGCGCTTCCACATACAGATCAGCCAACTGGGCCTGCATGACCGCATTATTTCTCACTACCTCTGGGAAAGCTAATGACGACAGCTTCTCCGCTCGGGTCCCCAATTCTCCAGGGGTTTCGTCCCTCAGCTGCGTCATCTTCAGGAGTGCTCTCATGGCCTCTATCGCCGTCCCCTCGTCAGCGAACTCCCGAGTTAATAATTCTTCCAACCTTTCCCATGTCAAGTGGGACTCACTGGCTAAGAGTCCTTTTACGAATTCAGACGCTTTCCCTCTGGTGGCATCATACGCCAAATATAGGGCCTCTTGGTCTGAGAGTCTATATATTACGTGGCTCTTATCCAGGGCTTCCAGCCAGTCCCTAAAATCCCTTGAACCCCCAACAAAGGCCGGGATCCTCGGTCCACCCAATAATTTTCTTAGGTCTGCCAGCAATCCCTGTCCATCCCCCTCTTCCTCTATGTCTACCCTATCTGGCTCATAGTCAGACATATTTAACACAGCAAAAGAAAAACAATCTGAGCAGCAACAATCGAAGTTGGGAGATCAACCAAAAATAAAGTGTCCTACCTGACAAACGATTTCCAGCTCGTTTTTCTCAGGTTCCGGGTTGTCGTACTAGAGTGTCTGGAATCGTATGGTTATAGCCAACCAAAGTCCTTGAGACGCCGTGTGTTGTCCTGGTCGAATTTTTTTCTGCAACTCCTGTGGCAGCGGCTGATCCTAGGGTCTTATCCTGGTCACGGCACCAATTGTGACGTCCCCCCGGTGTCGCTGCGCCAAATGTGACGTGTGCCTGGCTGCGTCCGTCGTGCTATCCTGTCCTGTGACGACCAACTGGCTTGGTATTGGTCGCGGCACCACATGTGACGTTCTAACCTTTTGGATGGAAATCTGGTTAGATTCGGTATTAGCCCTGTCGTTCCCAGCTTGCCTCCAACGTCTGGTTACCGAAGTAACTGTTTTGATTTCCAGTGTAACCTACACACGTTGTGATTTGATCTTAGGCAGACGAAATCAATCAGTCGCCGGGCTGTAATGCAAGTCGAGTTCGAACAAGGGTGATATTGCGTTTGTTAGGCGAGTCTTAACATCCTAAGTTGTTTGTTCTTTAAGAAACTGGTTCTTGGTGTATCTTCAGGCGATATTCGTAAAACTTGTTTCGGTGGTGTGAGTTTAAGTCGTTCTTCAAAAATAAATTGTTCTTGAGGTCGATAATGCCCGAATCTTAGTCAGCTTCTGCGAGGCGGGTCTTCAGAGCTCTCAGATCACTGCAACTGCAACTGCTTGCCTGCCTGTCTCCAACCCCAACTGCGAACTTCACTCAACAGAACTGGAACTCGAACTGAACTTAACTCGCTGCGACTCTGCTTATATGGACGCCGATCAAAACCGGGGTGGGCTTGTCGGGGTTTGAGGTTCCTTGATAATTCTAAACCCACAATGCACTTCATTGTTTTCGGTCAGGAAAATTTTATTATTTTCCATTTTTGGAAGTCTTTCGTCTTCCCACCTTCTTCTGTTCTCATATTGGTATCTCACCATGCCCTCAGAGGGTGTCAACGGGTTTCCCCTCTCTCTCACAGTGGCATCTCACACCTATCCCTTCAGGGGGGCGCATGCCACCATTCGGCCAATGGGCGCTCAGCAGCGTGGGTGTGGTCAGACTAGCCTCGGTTTAAAAAATCTTTCTCAAAGAAAAAAATCATCTTCCCCTTTTTTTTCTTTTCTTTCTTTTCTTCGAGGAGACCTCACACTCTAGACTCTTATCTTAACCGAATCACCTGGAATTCGTCAATCAGATTTTCGCCAGCATCAAGTGGGTGGCCATTTGGACGTATTTGCATTCTTGGGGCCAATTACTGATCCGATAAAATAGTTTCGCTATCATAGCCAGCCCTGACGATAAACAGATGCTCCTCTCAATGATATTCTGCATATAGACAAAGTCTTAACCTTTCCTTCATGGTGGTCAGCGGACACTTTTCTGTTTCTCGGACAGTGCGTGCTTAATTAATTTTTATTTTTATCTCTTTAGAATTCTGCGGGAGGTAACTTGTCCAACTTGAAAATTCCCTTTACCATTGCCATGGGCAGGTAGGACATATCTTACTCTCCGCCCCGTAACATAAATCAGATTAAATTCTATGTTTTACATTCTCGACAATGGAAATAAAAATCTTACCACTTTTCCTTGTCAGAAAAATAACACCTCTTAGTGTCGTTTTCGTGATGGCTTCTTATCACCTGAATTTAATTCTCGCCTTTCATTTTTTTCTTCTTTCTTTCTAGCGACGTAAATAGTGTCACAAAGCTGAATACGGGGCAATGTGATACTGCACAAGTGTATGTAAAAGAAAAATAATGAAATAAACTCAAGAGGTTCAAATGTGTTGAAAAAATAACAAGTATCTTTATATCTGTCTGCTGAATACAGGAGTGCGTCTTTCTCCCAACATGCTTCTATGGATTCGTGACACTTTGCATTTCTTAAGTGAGTCTTGATATCTTAAGTTGTTTTTCAATAAACTGCTTTTGTGTATCTTCAGGCGATTTCATGAAAACTTGCTTTTGGCGGTGTAAGTCTGTCGTTCTTCATTAAAAAAATTGCTTTTAGTTAGAAGTCTAAGTCAGAATGCGTGGAAATCTTTCGGTCAGCTCTTCCGAGGCTGGTCTCCGAGCACAACAGCTCTTTGTCGATCTGTCTTCGATCTCCAACCCAACTCTACTCTCTGAACGCCCGGGGACGTTCTTTTATATGGACACCGACCAAAACCGGGTCGAGGCCTGTCGTGGTTTGGGTTCTTCGATAATTCCAAATCCCCAATAAGGATTCTCTTTGTCTTCGGAGAGGAAAATTTATCACTTCCCATTTTTGGAAGTCAATTACTTTCTGTTTTAGAGGGGTTCTCCCCCTTCTGTGGGGAGAGGTCTGAGGCGAATTATCCTCCTAAACTCTTCCTTTCTCATATTGGTATCTCATTCTCATACCAATCCCCTCAGTGGGCGTGAACAGGTTTCTCTTCTTTCTCATATGTTCACCTTCGCCCATCACTCAAGCCACAACTCAGCCAATGAATGCTCGGCAGCGTGGGTGTGGCTAGACTAGCCTCAATTTACAATTATCGCCCAAAGAAAAAAATATCTTTCCTTTTCTTTCTTTCTTTTCTATCAGCCAGAATTATTATGGACCGCACATCGTGACTATTAAATTTTTATCTTATCCTCGGGTCACCTGGAATTTATTAGCGGAACTTTCGCCGACTCATTAACTATCGCTAGTCAACTATTTAACTGGGTGGTCGACTAAATCTCTTTGTCTTTCTCGTCTCAACATTATCGCATTTTCAGATACCCGTTCTCGGCGACAGAAAGTCTGTCGTTAACAGTCCGAACAGGTGGTAACAATTTCCTCTTCTCGACCCTATCTCCTTCTGTCAAGATCCGGATATACAACAGATGGGTCTCCTCGCTGCACACAAGAACCAAAACCAAATGATATTTCTGAAATATAATTAGTGGCTATTCCTTTTGGGTGGTCTCATTGAAATTCCTTCCCGGTCACATGCTTGGCCCAGTTTTTGTTTATCTTTTAGAATTCTGTTTTCCTTGTCGCGTCATGACATTAATTAATTCTGACAGAATCCAAAACCCGCTTCTTTTACGAATTTTCTGTCTTCTGCGAAAAAATATCTTTCTTCGTAAATGAAAAAAAAAAAATCTTTACCCATTTTTCTTTTGTTAAAAAAAAAATGTGGCTCGGTATGTCTTTCGTTATAGCTTTTTCTCGCCTTAAGTATTTCTCGCTTTTAATTTCCATGCTTAATTAGTTAGCCAATTACCATAGCTAAATAGTGTCACAGATGGAACCCTAGCAAGTTCTACCACTCAGAGTCATGGTGGACCTGAAAACAACAGCAATTAAGAGGTACGAGGAATAAAAAAACGGTGTCAAATTTGAATAAAGGTTGAAGACAGGTGAAAGGGAAAATGCATCCTCAGGATGCTTAACGAGTACATAAAAATAAACTTTATGGACAGGAAGATCCTTTTGTTTTGTGGCAGACGTAGTTGGGGTTTTGGGCAAGTATTTTATATCTACCTTACTTGAGATATTGATCTCTTTGTATGGCGCGAGTACCCGAGTTTGAAGGTTTTCTTCGGCGTGGTATAAGTGAACACACCGTAGGTACTCCTGTGGATACTTGCAGGGGATACTCTCCAAGTGCCTTTTGGTTCGTACTTATAAGAGCTCTATTTTAGCCAAAAAATTCAATATTTTTTATCGTGTTCCTATTGATTGGGAAGGTCACGTGGCGTGCTTACTACTACGTCGACAGAAGGCGACATCAAATCTACTTATGCGTGCATTTTGACACTTGATTACAGTGTATTTGGGGAAATCTGAAAATGTATTTTATTTATTTATTTATTTATTTTGCGGCATTTTCCCACAATTATAAATGGTTCTGACACATAAACTAGCTCGAGTTTATCGCACATACCTATATTCACTTAGTTTTTCGACCAAGTCTCCGAAATCTTTTTTATATGTAAAGGATTTAATTGTTTTATTTATATTGTTAATGTTTTTGTTATGGATTTAACCAGATTATGGGGAGCAGTTTCAATTCCTGATATGAAGCCTGCTATGTGCGTTTTTTGGTAGACTATAAAGTCCGCATGTTTTAAGGTGTTATTCTATTAATTTCCGCCATGATTTTCCCTCATTATTAACTAATTTTCTAATTACTTTATTAAATTTGTGTTCATCGATTTTGGTCTGTTTTTCTTTAAATTAAATTATTCGCTCTGACTTAACATTGAGCTCTCAGAATTTCATCCTCCTTGGTATTATCCATACGGATTACCAAGATTTTCGTTACTTATATATATATATATATATATATATATATTGTTTATTATGCAGTGTTACATTAGATCATGCCCATACCACAACAAAACTGTACATTTTGTTTCAACGTTAATTTTTTTTTAACGTTTCATCATATGGGAGATCACAATTTCCCACTTGATGAAACTGAAAAATTAACGTTGATACAAGATGTACCGTTTTGTAGTGGGTATGTGCATGTTCTAATGTAACACTGCATAATAAACATATTTACTGCTCTACTTTTGTATTGAGCCCTGTTTTAAATGAATGTTTTGAACGCTGAAATCTTACTCTTCGTTCTTTTACATTTGGAGATATATATATATATATATATATATATATATATAGGAAAACAGTCTGTAAGGAGAAACAAAATGGAAGAATCTTATAATATGGATATATACTGCATAGGAAGAAGCCATGTATTAAGACTCCAGATTCGAACGGATCTGATTCATCTATATCCGAATCGTGGACTTATTCTATGATTGTGAACCAGCGAGTCTAGAGTTTTCCTAAATTGAGGATTGTGAGCTGTGAGTTCCGTTCTATATATTCTTAAAAAAAAAAGAAGAAAAAATGAAGCGATACCATGGACTTGTAAGTTGCAGGGGAGGCAGAATTAGCCTCTGTCTGGGCCAAGGACACCAGGCTATGAAGAAACCAATCGTTTGGTTTGTTGTAAAACGAACTGAATTTGGCTGTCGCTTTCGCCATTTCAACTGAAAATTAGCGAGACCTTGCCGCCAATCTAGTACTGCGCTTAAATTCATAAATCTAGGTAGCATAGAGAAAAGTTCAACGTAACAATTACCATAAAAGGATTTATAGAAAAGACACAGGGAGGCTATGTTACGATGGTGGGTAGGTTACTTAAATAATTTCACCCCAAACAAAGCAAGAAATCCACTAAGAAAGGCAGAGGGAAGATTACATTACGACAGTGGATAAGTGCCTGTTAACTTTGATCTCAAAAATTTAAATGCAATGTCAATTATTATCTCCTTTTTTCTTAATTCTTGTTCTTTTATTGTCTTCTCTCCTTAATAATATATTTTTCTCATATTCTCTGAGTGACCCTTTGCGTTTTAGTGTCTCTATTTCCTTGCATGGGGTGAAATGATAAACAAATGAACTAAAGTCTCATTACAATTAATATCTAATTTGGCGGAGCTTCGGATCCATTGCTTCCCACCTCATTATCAAGAAATTTTGTATACATTTTAATCGTTGAATTACCAAACAATTAAAACAGTTTTAATGAAACAAAACACATATTAAACAGTTAAAACAGTTTTAATGAAACAAAAACCATATCAAACAATTAAAACACCAATTAAACAAGAATTGATGGGACATTACCTAGATGAAGTTACCATTGCCACTTGCCTAAGTTCATTATTACCACACAAGTGACACTTTAAAATGTGGGAGGTATTTCTGCCGCACCCTGTGGAAATTGCGATAATAGTCAATACAGAAACCGATTATCCTTAAAAACATTTTAATAGAAAAATTTGATAAATTTCAACCTATAGTAACGCTGGTTTGGTTTGGTTTATTTTACAGCATGGGTTGTTTGATACCGAAAAGATTTTTATTGATAGCAATTTTTTTTTCAAAAATTTATTGCTGCTAATATATTTTTTTCAATATTGATGGCAATATTTTTTTCTTCAAAAATGTATCGCAGGTGATATTTTTTCAATAATGTATTGCTGGTAATAATTATTTACCGAAATGTATTGCTGGTATTAAAACCTATTTATACACTTTCATAGTGTTTTGACCCCTGTCGGGGGATTAACTATTTGTCCTAACAGGTACTATCACTCTGGATCAGGATGGGCCTGGGAACACCGTTAATTAAGAGGTGGTTCGACGCTCCTCAAAACTTACTGATCAGAGGCCTTGCAGTTGGATGTAGTTTATCGTCTTACCCAGAATGGTAGTAACGCTGTCTGGTCAATGCATGATGAATGTTTCTTTTGTAATGTAAGCAAAGTGTCTGTTGAGATGGTGGGGGGCATCTAACCAATTATTCTCCCAACAATTCCGGGGGTAATAGGAAGAGAGGGGAAAGAGACGGGTTGGTAACAAAAATAGCATTGCTTCGGAAACCACAGTAACTTGAGGAACAAAATGCCCATGGGACCGACTTCACAAGACACCGTTTCTTACCAACAGCCGACTGCTTTTTTCCCCAGCTTTTATTGTTATGAGGCATCTTACAAAGACTCTGATCTTGACCAGTTTCAGAGTGGCCCGTATCTAGCTGGGCATATCAAACTGTCCCGCTGCTAACGGGTAAAACCCGGATGTAACTGGTGTCAGCAAATATGGGATACGAGGCCTCTTTTACGTCTGTACTGACTCACGTTCGCCAGAGTTTCCTTATAAAGAAATGACTAATATTCCCGTTACCATTTGACATTTATAGAAATCCCTTACAAAGGGGGGCTGCATAAAATGTTAACTTCTTGAGTCATGTTCTTAAACAGCCTCATCAGCTTGAATCTTTCATATGGATGTCATGTATGGTGCCAAACCTGTTCAGACATATCTAAACTGTCAGTTGAAAAATGGATTAAAGTGAAAGAAATCTTGAGTATTGAAGTTTCGACAAGGACGGTTCTTCTTCAAACCTTGTTAACTGGCACTGTAGAATAAAAATTAAAACAACTGTACCAAATAACAGGAAACGCATCACTTTCATCATGTGAATGGATAGCCCGTTTTACTCGAAGAGAAAATAATGGCGTAATCAAGATGTCAACATATCACATTACTTCCACGCTCCCATTGTTAAAATCCAACTTTCATCATAGCAGGGCAGAACACTTTCCACTGCGGCTTGAAAGAAAATTATTATTATTATTATTTTTAAGGCAGTTTTGGAGATTCGACTTCAATACCCTCTCCATTCAGTTTGGTACACCCCAGGTACACCCCTTTCTGGTCTCCCATGTCTTTTTCATTCGGTTGAATCCGAATACTAAGGTAGCTGAAGTTGTTTACCGAATAAATTTTGATTGTCTGATCACATTCTCCACGAACGTGGGATGCCACATTTAAAGAGTTTAAGAAATGGAAGGGGAATAAAAAGGAAAATAATAATTATATATATATATATATATATGTTTCCCATATGTGGGAAGTGCGAGAAAAGAAACTGTTGTAGTAGAAGTAGCGATTGCATTTATCTATTTCAATCTAGTTGCACGTTTAAATTCTTGCAGTCGGACACCAGGAAAAAAGCTTGTCAGAGCAGCTGTCATGAAAATATTTACATTACATTTTACAGATCCTTCTTTGATTTTTGTTAAGAATCTTGAGATGTCGCAGCAGGAGCACCAAACCGGATATGGCAACAGTATTCAATGAATGGACAAAAGGTAGATTTGTATAATATGCAAGATGGATTCTGATGAGAAAAATATTTATCTTTCATGTTATTTCCGTTTGGTCAAGAGGGTGACCACTTTGAAGATCATACTTCATCAACTTTAGTGCTGGTCATAAAAGAACAATACGCTACAGATGCAAATAAACATTTGGAAGCACACTTAGTGTATTTTCAATGCCAGTTATATGGGAAAATATTGAGTCACATATGCAGATGTTGAAGACATTGGCTTAGAACTGATCTTGGTGAGAGAGGTGTTCATGGAAAAGAATGGTACACCAAGAACCAGATTGGGCTTTTCTGGTTTTGAAGACGTTGATCGAATTGACATTCCCTACGTATTCCATTTGTAAGGAGGAAGTCCCTGTCTTCCCAAGAATTGCTACCCGAAATGATGTTTTCTTAATCACTGTGATCTTAACCTCTCGAAGTCTAGGGTCAACCATAATCTAGGTTACATATCTTCATTCTCTTCTTCCTCTCCCTCCCCTTATGCCCATGCAACAAATCCATTCAGAAACCCTCTACTTTGAGTTGCTCTTCGGCCTTGTATTGAGTGATCAGCAGTACGAAAAAATAAAATTAAGGCAAGTAGAAAATGTTGAATTAAGTATATTTCAGAAGCCACACCTGCTGAAACCTCCCCCACCGGATATATGCTGGTTCATAAAATCCATGTATGGTCTCAACAAATCAGCTAAGACGTGGAATTGTCCTTCTCCTAGACTGGTTGCCAACGAAGGCTGAAGAGACCAGTCTGCTCTACTATTTAACCCATAGCTGGAGAGGCGAGATAGATTTGTACGTTCTCCAAGGTTATTTGTGCGTAAGTGAGTATAACAAACCCGGCTGGAATTGGAACTCGTTTTTCCGATTTCTCATAACAACCTGCACATATCACCTGCACATACCATCTGCACATTCAGCCACTGAGGGCTGTAATAGATACCAGCACAGGAAATGATTCTGTCGAGCAGAGTTCAAATTCTGAATTAGTCTCTTGTGTTGACGTTCAAACAAATGCCCTTGGGAAAGGCATGAATAGGTCATATCTCCCCATCTATGGGTTAAATAGCAGATTAGACAGGACTCTCTAGCACTGGGTTGAAACCAATTTGGGAGAAGGAAAATTGAATTCAAAACCAGCCTGAATAGTGATGGACTGTCTTACCCTAGACACACCTACTCTGGTTTCAGTTGCATTACATGTAGTGCATTTAAAATATAATGGGTTATGGGAATCATAATGTGATGGAATTAAGTATTTGTCGATTGACATTTGTTATTTTACAGCTTATCACCCCTCCAGGCCAGTTATTTAAAGCCGAAAGTTATTGTGGATTGTAAGAATAAATGTTTATTTTTTAATTTTTTTTTGCGAGGGTATACTGCATTTAGAATTTTTGAGAATAACTATGATTTTTCCAGATACAAGTTCTACTATTTAAACCATAGCCGGGGGTAGATGGATTTAAACATTTATCAAAGGTATATGTATAGAATTAAGTGACAGTAAAATTTCAGATTATATATACAAATATATATATACATATATACACACACACACACAAATATATATATATATATATATATATATATATGTATGTATGTATGTGTGTGTGTGTGTCTGTGTGCGTGCGTGTATGTATATAATATATAATTCTTATTGCTCTAAATTTTACTTTTAATGGGTACTTATGTTCATGGTTGTTTTTTAGCCAGTGTGAATTAGGCCGTTAAAAAAACACGGCATCTACTCAAACATGTGTATCCACTAAAACTAATGCTTACACTAATAATGACGGATTATGATAAAAGCCATTATATATATATATATATATATATATATATATAGATATGTATGTGTCTGTGTATTTAGGCAGCAATCTTTCTTTCATGCAAGTTTCATTAACTATGACAAAGTGTCTTGATTAAGTTTTTATATAATTTATCGTGTGATCTAAATTTTTTTTCTTTTCAGTAGATAAATTATATAAAAACTGTCCAATTGTATTTTTTCCGAGCACTTTCAGCTATACATTTAGCCATTTTCAAGGTTGAAATATATTAACTGTTAATTAGAAATAGATTGTTGTATGTATGTATTTATATAATGTTTTTATTTTCAAAAAACGGTCAAGATAGTGTGTCCATGTTCATAGTTGATATTATTGAGTGTCGATCTTTTTTGTTTTTATTAGAAGGCTTCTATTATTTTAAGCCTTTATTGCATGTAGATGATGCTATTATATTTGCGTCATCATACATTAACAAGAATGATAACCTCGTCTACATGTAAAAAAGGCTAAAAATAATGAAAGCCTTATTATTAAGCCTTGAAGATGGCTAAATGTATAGTCGAAAGCGCTCGGGAAAAACAACAATTGGACAGTTTTTATAGAATTTATCTACTGAAACAAAAAATATTATACATCACATGAGAAATTATATAAAAAAAACTTAAAGCACTTTATCTGTCATATTTATATTCATAACCAGAACAACAAACGGAGTATTATTCCTCTGTACGTAACATCTAATTTAAAAGAGGGCTCACTACAGTGTAGAGCTTATATATATATATATATATATATATATATATATATATATATATATATATATATATATATAACTGCCACTTCTTTACAGAAGGTCATCTTTTAAATGTACACACACACACACACATATATATATTAGAGAGAGAGAAAGAGAGAGAGGATAACATGGTCAAGAAGTCTTGAGAGGGAAGTCATGTGTTCATAAATATTTAAAAATATGTTTTCCCTGTGTATTTCGACTGATTTTCTGGAATGTCAATGGAAAATACATGACTTTTCTTGATAGGTTCATTGGAACTATTTGGAGTAGTCATTGATTTGTCTGGAAGGTTAGGGCAAATCTTTCAGTTTAGGGTAATTTATGTCACAATGGATTCTATTTGACTTATCTTCTGAGGACATACATACTTCTCCTGGAACCAGTTGACGTGTGACTGCTCGTACATGACAGCTTTCTTAATTGCTGCCTGCAATTCACTCCAAAGAGTATTTGATTTGCAATAATTCAAACGAATCAGTCGTTGGCTAAAACTCTGTCCGTTCAGGTCTGCAGTCATGTTAGTTAGGCCACTTGGCAGTGAATAGCAAGGCTTTGGCCAGTGTCCGAATTCGGGCATGTGATCAAACTTGCACACATACATTTTATTGCTCTTCAGAAATACCTCTAAAAGTTGTTTGGTAAGAATATTGGAATTGACTTCCCTGAAAAACTCTACATAATCCTGCTGCCTGTTCCAGGCTTCCATTCTCTTTTGTAAAGCCGATGAAAGTACCAAAAGGACAAAATCTGATTTCAGGGCCTCACCAATCATGAGCAGCTGATCTGGGATGTCGTAGTTTTTCAGAAATGTTGATGCCAGATCTATTTTAAGATGGCATCCATTCAGGTAGTTGACAAGTTTAATTACAGCATTGGTGTGATGCTCGTGGTCATCGATGAGCAGGACAAGGCCTCGTTTTTTCACCATCAGATGCACACCTGTCGATGAAAATAAAAAAGTAATGGGTATATTTTAAACATAATTTGTGACCACCTTACAATGAAAAGAAAGAACTTATCAACAAACGAAAGCGATTTATAAGTTGTAATGGCTGGGCGCCTGTATCCGTGTATGACTTTCTACTGGCCAATCCCCATTGCAGACGCCTGCTCAGGCACACTTTGTTCAACACCCATAAAGCGCATTACGATGACTTGTGACTTCGTTGTCAACACAACCATTGAGCCCCCTCCCCAAATAGTTCCGTCTACCAAATTTCACTCACAAAGAATGCAAATGTGCCACACGCTGAGATTGCCTCCTCAGGCCGATAATATTAAGAAGTCACCTTCCTGAGAAATCAACCACGATAATATTCAACCCCGGCTCTCATGGTCGGAAAGTGAACGGGCACGTACCCATGTAGAATGTAAGAATTTTTTGGCGGTAATGATTGTTTAGTGATTAGCTTAATTATTAACCCATAGATAGGTGAAAAAGAGACGGATTCATACCTAAACAGAATTTGATAAACAATTATGTAGATATGAAGTCGGGGATCAATTTTGTATTACAATTCATATATAAACTGAATCCTCACTTTGTGGCCAGGGAAGTTTTTATACATTTATATTTCAGAGAATGTAAATAAATCTAAAATACATACCTGTGTAGTTAATCAGTCTTCCATTGAATGACTGTATAAGCCGCCAAAAACGAATCAATCATTTGTAGGTTATTTAAACCAGAAAATATTTTCAGATTGTGAAATTTTTTTTTGAGATAATGGTTTTAGTGATACAATTCTTACTAATTAACCCATAGGTGAGAGGGGTAGAAGAGGCGGATTCATACCTTTCTCAAGAGTATTTGCGCGTAAGTGAATATAATGAACCCAATCAGAATTGGAACTGGGTTCTTCGATTAACAATTCCTAACCATTATTCATTACACAACCCGCACATACAAGTTTGTAACACCTGGTATTCCCTAGCAGTCACTCATTTAGGTACTTACAAGGCTCTACGTTGCTTAACTTTGGTGATCGCACGAGAACCGGTGTTTCAACTTGATATGACCGTAAACGCTTTATACCACCTGTATATCCAAGCGTACAGACCCTGGTATTAGCAAGCGGTCACCCATCCAGGTACTTACCAGACTCTACGTTGCTTAACTTTGGTATTTCAGCGTGATGTACATTAGTAAGATTAGTTACTTAGTGTACTTTTCTTGAAATAACACGTCAGGTTTTACTGGTTTACATTGTACCCACAGTTAAAGGAGGTTTGAAATAACTAGTGAAAATCATATTTCTATCATAACTGTAGCCATTGCATTGACACCAGTGAAAGACACTAAAAAATAATGAGCATAGTTCAAAGTTCATTTACACATTCAATGTGCGTCCGATGGATAAATGAACCCTGAAATATACAGTGTATTTCTCAAAGTGTGTGCTTCACCTCTCGAAATAACATGTGACAGGACACACTGGGTTACTGTCGTAATTTTGGCCAATCCTCGTCGCCAAAATGTTGTAACCTAGGGAAGGTTACTGAATAGAATAACCACTCGAAGGTTGGTAATGAACGATAATACTTAGGACAAGAACAACACATATAAGATTCACCAGCGGCATGTAGAAGAAATAGTCAACTGCTAGAAATGAGTCAAATGATTCTCCAACTGTAGGATATCTACCAATCACTCCATGCAGTCAGATTTGGCACAAGGCCGAATTTAATGTGAGGTATCCGAGCCCGTAAGCACAGCCAAAAATTCCCCGTAGACCTCGTATAAAACGGGGTCAGGTAGCTGTTTTCCCTAAACGAAACTATGCCTTTCGACATAGGCTCATTTGGGGATCCTCTCTGCCTAAAGACAGAGAGTTTGACAAGATCAGCTGAAGACGAATCTCCAACTGCAGGATATCTGCCAACCGCCCCACGCAGTCAGATATGGCACAAGGCCGAATTTAATGTGGGGTATCCGAACCAGTAGACTCGTCCAGAAATTCCCCGTAGATTCCGTATAAAACATTGTCGGGTAGCTGTTTCCCAAGATGAGACTCTGCCCTTCGACATAGCCTTGTCTGGGGATCCTCTCTGTCCGGAGGCAGAGAGTTTGAACAACACAACTGAAGACGAATCTAAAACTGAAACTGATGATACACTCTGCCCGGAGGCATTGAGTTTTACCAGCACAGCTGGAGACGAATCTCTGACTGAATACTAATATACAGTATTTACTACTGTATTTATGTGAATGGGGATATATCCATTATCATCTGTAGGTATGCTACAACAGTTACACTGTATCAAGAGTAAGAAACGATCCCTGACCTGAGCTATTATCAAATTCTCAATATTGATTACAAGACTAAAAACATTCCAACTGCTCTTCGAGTTATCCATAGTTAAAGGAGAAGTTGGTTCATGCTTTATCAAAGTGAATTAATACATAGTGAATGTAAATTGTCCCAGCCCTATGCAGAGTATATTGAAATAATAATAATAATAAACTTTTGTTCAAGTAATTTTAGAATTTGTTGTGGGATATTTGGGGCAAATTTGATCCCCCAAAAGCTATAGTATCATATGTATGCTGGAAAATATCTGGTAAGAGATATTACCGCTCATCGTGAACAGTGCAGCGGCTGATCACAGTTCATTAATTACTATGACTAGGAGCATCTGGCGTCAATTGTCTGCGATGACAAGCAAGTGACACTGGTTGAAATCACATCTACATTCAATAAAGAAGATATGAGATGAATATCCAGTAGGTCAGTTCAGTTTAGCTTCTATGATATATTGTAGCAGAAGAGTCATCTGGTTGTTCCTGTTAATATCACGACAAGAAACACAGCACCTCACCAAGGCTCATGATGTCAGTTTTAATTAAATCATGCTAATGGAAAGGTACGAGTTTGGCACAAGACACCTGAAGCCAGGAACCCCAATGGCAAGCTGGTGGTGGTTCCATAATGGTGTGGCGTGTTTAAAATTAGTTTCAGTTTAGGAATTGTTTTGAACAAATTTAGAAGGTGGAGTCCAATGAAAAACCTTTCCTTTCGCATATATTCACTATTAAATAAAAATGCAACTGTTTGCATAATGTTAGAAAAAGTTCTGATGTTTCCGCTGTTCTCTGGGGAATCGGTCGATTGCATTTCACAAGTATTAGAAAACGGAATCTCATCTTAAGAAAATTAGTTTAAATGCTCGTCTTTCTAAAGAGAATAAAAATACAAGATTTTTTATTTGTTAATGGTCGCACAAAAACAGTAAAAATGATGCAAGATAAAGAAAATCAGCTTAAGCATCAATGTGATGTAATAAATTAATAGGAAGAACGTATTGTGTCTGTGTTACGATAAAATACAATAATAAGATACAATAAAACTAGTTATAAAATAATAGTAATAATAAAGAGTGTATAGAGCCAGAGTGTTGGGATAAAAAGCAACAATAATAAGATGGAATAAAACTAGTTATAAAATAATAGTAATAATAAAGAGTGTATAGAGCTAGAGTGTTGGGATAAAAAGCAACAATAATCAGATGGACTAAATCTAGTTATAAAATAATAGTAATAATGAAGAATATATAGAGTCAGAGTGTTGGGATAAAAAGCAACAATAATAAGATGGAATAAAACTGGTAATAAAATAATATTAATAATGAAGAGTGTATAGAGCCAGAGGGTTGGGATAAAAAGCAACAATAATAAGATGGAATAAAACTGGTAATAAAATAATATTAATAATGAAGAGTGTATAGAGCCAGAGGGTTGGGATAAAAAGCAACAATAATAAGATGGAATAAAACTGGTAATAAAATAATATTAATAATGAAGAGTGTATAGAGCCAGAGGGTTGGGATAAAAAGCAACAATAATAAGATGGAATAAAACTGGTAATAAAATAATATTAATAATGAAGAGTGTATAGAGCCAGAGGGTTGGGATAAAAAGCAACAATAATAAGATGGACTAAAACTAGTAATAAAATAATAGTAATAATGAAGAGTGTATAGAGCCAGAGGGTTGGGATAAAAAGCAACAACAATGAGTCAGAATAAAATTAACAGTGATTTTCTGGTGAACTTACTTAATTTCCAATGTGTAATGGAAAGAGTCAGTGCAATTAGGAGTAATAGTCCAATGACAATTCCAAGAGGGAAGAGGAATTGGTTTGACTCTTGTTTGTCAGGAGACTGGACTCTCGGAAGACAAGGTTTTGCTGAAAAATAAAGGTTTTTGGTTTTCAAATCGAATGCTTGTGAAAAAGAAAGAGAAGCACACACAGGAAAAGAAAATTCGAAAAAGATTAAAATAAAATAAAAACATAAGAAAAGAAAAAGAACAGGGAAGGGAAAACAAGCAAACGCCCAAAAGAAACAAATATTGAAAAAACTCAAAAAGAAAAAAACATATGAAAAAATACTAAAAAAAAAAAAAAACTAAAAAAAAAAAAAAACAGAAGAGGAAAAAAGTCTGAAAAGAAAAGAACAAAGAATAAAAGTAAACATCCAGAAAAGAAAAAAAGAAGAAGAAAACACCTCAAAAGAAACAAAGACATCAAAGAAGACAAGAACAAAAAAGAACAGCATAGAAAAAAAAAAAGCAAGAAAACACTAAAAAAACAAAAGAAGAAAGACCCCAAAAGTTAAAAAAAAAAAAATAGCCAAAAAGAAAAACAAACAAAACACGCCAACAAAAACAAGCAAAAAAACATCCCAAAAGAAAAAAAACAAAACAACCCCCCACTCCTAAAAACGAACTAGGAAATACCACAAAAGAAAGACAAATTAGAACCCCCGACAAAAAAGATAAAACATGTCCCCCAAAAGAAAGCATTGAAAAGGAAAAAAGCAAGAAAACAACTGAAAAGACAAAAAACAAGAAAACTTAAAAAAGAAGACCCCCCCCACCAAAACAAAACAAAACAAACAAAAGAAAAAAAAACACAAGAAAACAACAAATAAGAAAAAAAAGATGATAGTAAAGAAGAGCAAAAGAAGAAGAAAGAAGTAAAAAAATGAAGAATTATAAAAGAGATTAGAACATTTTTACACAAACCTGGTGTCAAGTACATTAACTGCGATTTACTATTCCGGCATCTTTGACAAATATTTTCAGAGTCTTTACATGCACATTTCTGATTATCATTATAGTAACGGTCATAAACACTGACCTGCAAATGATAATATATAATCAGTAAATTCTCATCAGTTAAATTTCTGAAAGCTTAATCACAAAAAAGAAAAACATATTGAAAAAAAATAAACACACAAAAAAATAAAACTAGAAAAAACGGCCAAAATGAAAAAAAATACCACAAAATAGAAAGGAGAACATTTTTTAATCACCTCACCTCAAACAAGGTAATTAAGCCACTAAGACGCAGGGAGTTACATAAAGAAATCAGATGTCGTAATTGACCACTTGAAGTAGGATTCCACAATTGACCACTTGAAGTAGGATTTCGCAATTGACCACTTGAAGTAGGATTTCGCAATTGACCACTTGAAGCAGGATTTTGTAATGTATTTCCTGAAGTAGGATTTTGCAGTTGACCACTTGAAGTAGGATTTCGCAATAGACCACTAGAAGTAGGATTTCGTAATTGATCTCTTGAGTAGGATTTCGTAATTGACCACTTGAAGTAGGATTTCGTAATTGACCACTTGAAGTAGGATTTCGTAATTGACCACTTGAAGTAGGATTTCGTAATTGACCACTTGAAGTAGGATTTCGTAATTGACCACTTGAAGTAGGATTTCGTAATTGACCACTTGAAGCAGGATTTCGCAATTGACCGGTTGAAGTAGGATTTCGAAAATTGACCACCTCAAGTAGGATTTTGTAATTGATCTCCTGAAGTAGGATTTCGTAATTGACCACTTGAATTAGGATTTCGCAATTGACCACTTGAATTAGGATTTCGCAATTGACCACTTGAATTAGGATTTCGCAATTGACCACTTGAAGCAGGATTTCGCAATTGACCACTTGAAGCAGGATTTTGTAATGTATCTTCTGAAGTAGGATTTCGCAATAGACCACTAGAAGTAGGATTTCGTAATTGATCTCTTGAGTAGGATTTCGCAGTTGACCACTTGAAGTAGGATTTCGTAATTGACCACTTGAAGTAGGATTTCGTAATTGACCACTTGAAGTAGGATTTCGTAATTGACCACTTGAAGCAGGATTTCGCAATTGACCGCTTGAAGTAAGATTTCGTAATTGACTACTTGAAGTAGGATTTCGTAATTGACCACTTGAAGCAGGATTTCGCAATTGACCGCTTGAAGTAAGATTTCGTAATTGACTACTTGAAGTAGGATTTCGAAAATTGACCACCTCAAGTAGGATTTTGTAATTGATCTCCTGAAGTAGGATTTCGCAATTGACCACTTGAAGTAGGATTCCACAATTGACCACTTGAAGTAGGATTTCGCAATTGACCACTTGAAGCAGGATTTCATAATTGACCACTTTAAGCAGGATTTCGTAATGTATATCCTGAAGTAGGATTTCGTAATTGACCGCTTGAAGTAGGATTTCGAAAATTGACCACCTCAAGTAGGATTTCGTAATTGATCTCCTGAAGTAGGATTTCATAATTGAACACTTGAAGTAGGATTTCGTAATTGATCTCCTGAAGTAGGATTTCATAATTGAACACTTGAAGTAGGATTTCGTAATTGATCTCTTGAGTAGGATTCTGCAATTGACCACTTGTAGTAGGATATCGCAATTGACCACTTAAAGTAGGATTTCGTAATTGATCTCTTGAAGTCTGATTTCGTGATTGACCTCTTCAAGTCGGATTTTGTCACTGACCTCTTGAAGCAGAATTTCTTAATTGACATCCTGAAGTCAACGTGTTATTGGTATTTAGCACTCTACATTATTCACTAAGAATTAATTCCCCTGCATTTTAATCTTTTTCGAAAGCCTCTCGACCGTACAGATTTCAAAGTCAATTTCTGTTGTTATCACAAGTCAATCAAAAAGTTAGAACAGAGTTACCTGTAGTGTCAGCACAAAATCTTAAGTCTAATGACAAAGTCACCTATAGAGTTCTAAATGTTAATCTGTTAGAATTAAGACTGCAAGGTAATCTTGTACAGATTGTAAGTTTATTTTTATCATATTACACAGTCATCTGTTTATGCTAGACCTAAATACACACACTATTTACATTATTCGGACTATTGTCCTCATCTTTGTCGCCATATTTATTACAACGTTTCGGCTGTTGTACGCTCCGGCCTTCTTCAGGTGGTTGGAATTCAGTTCGATATTCCAACCACATGAAGACAGTCGTTGTGTTGTCCTGGAGTTGAGTTGTCACGGGGATGTGTTGGCAGGTGTTGAGGCGGCGGTGTTGAGTCAGCGGTAATTTATTGTCCTGCACAATCTCATTCCAATTCCCTATCACACTATGTTTGGGAAGAGTTTATCTTGTCCTACTCCTCGGAACATTTGTTAAAGAATTTTGATTTGTTTATTTTTTTTTCAAGAACATTCTTATCCCAAATATCAATACAATACATCAGTATAGCCCCTGCCTTCATCATTGCTGCACTGGCCTCTGGATAGAAAACTGGAACACCGTTTTCTCTTAGTAGTTTCATGTGGTACATAATATTTTAATGATCAAAGCTCATTTTTTTTCAAATCTGTGCTTGTATATGCAGAGAGAATAATTTAGGGTGATATTAAAAATATTGAAGTTCCTTCTTGTCGTACTCCTGAAGAAGTTGTGGCACATAGATGAAATTATGGAACACTCAGTGAGGATCGAACTCACTACTCAGTCATTATTGTACAAGCGAGACATGCTTGCTAGACATTGCACTATGTTGAAGTGCCTAAATGATTTTCTAAGCGTAGCTGAGATGTGAAGTATGGGGCAACTGAGGATCGAACTCAGTACTCAGTCGTAATTGACCAAGCGACACAAACTTGCTCACCATTACATCACATTGAAGTGCCCTGAAACGATTTACCAAGCGTAGCTTAGTTGTGGCACATTACCAAAAGCGTGGAACACTCAATGAGAACCAAACTCAGTCGTAAAAAATACCTTTCTTATATATAGTGGGTTGAAACAAGCCTAAAATTCACCTGTAATCACACATGCACACTAAATAACTAAAATAAGTGGTAAGCAAACATTTTTGCCTAAAAACCTAACAAAGCTAAACGTGGGGAAAAATTAGAAGCAGTCAGGCAAAAATGGGAATAGAGAAAAGAAAAAAAATCACTCAATACTTACCAAAAGAAAGTGCGAGCCTTTGCAAATCTCCAGCTCGAAGAATGCCTGAAGTTCTTTTGCATTATCCTAAGTAAAAGAGAACATATTTATCGATTACAAAATAAAGCCCGCAAAGTTCAATACTATTTGCAAATGGAAAGGGAAGATCCTGTCACATCTATTTATCACTTAGTATCACATTTAACGAATTCATCTCGTACTTATGCTAATAGTAATACAGTGTAACCCGGATATAAGAGAAACCCGGATATAAGAGAAACCCGGATATAGGAGAGGTTTTCTCTGGTCCCAAATTGTTCCCATACTTACCTAAACAAAATAGACCAAATCCGGATATAAGAGAAACCCGGATATAAGAGACTTCTTCTCCGGCCCAGACAACTCTCTTATATCAGGGTTACACTGTATTAGCATTCATTGACCAAGCAGCCAGTACTGTTCTCGGAGAAAATCCATATTAAAAATAAAAGATGAAAGAAATAAATACTAATTGCGTGGGGTCAGCATCCACACTCACTCCGATAATAATGATACTATGTTTGTGCGTCCGTTAAGAAAAAAATCTGAAGAGAAAATTCATATTAACATTGAAATAGGAAAAGAAATGAAAAGAATGCTAATAGTGCGGGGTCTGCATCCACACTTACCCCAATAATCATGGTCTTAATTTTGTATGTCTGTTACAAAATCTAAAGCAAAAATTCATATCATCATTGAAAGAGGAAAATGCTGGTAAACGGTGATGGTAATGGCAGTATTAGCCGTTTCCCTATAAGGAAATATTTGGTATTCATTGACCAAGCAGCCAGTACGGTTTTCGGCTGAAATTTATAAAATCTTTCTTTTAAAACAGTTTTTTTTTTTAGGAAAACAGGTTTCTCAAGTCCAGTAGCTGTTATCGCTCTTTCCATTATTAATGGAGATTTACTTTCTAATCTTCCATTTGAAGTGGTGGGGAATATCAACATCTTGATTATATCATTATTTTCTCTTCAAGTTACATGTGTTATCCATTTTAGTTGTTGCTGCTGTTGGTGGTCCTCAAATGATGTGGTTTCTGTTATTTGTTAAAGTTCTTTGTGATTCTGTAGCGCAAGTCCACAATTTTCAAAGATGTATAGTCATCGCCAAGACCCTCAGGCTATGCTCGCTCAAAGCCATTTTAGCCATTAATCTTAGGAAGCGGTTTGAAAGGGGTTTGGCTCCATGCATGAGATCCATATGAAGGTCTCGATTTGACGATGCTATTTGAGAACATGATTCGAGTTTTCAGGCTGATGTTTTGGTTTTGTAGCATGTAGATAATTTCAGCTATAATATATATCACATTAATTGCACAACTCCGAGTTTCATTCTGAAGCAATTTTCAAGTGCTGGAAATATATTTATTATTATTTATATTTGGGGTTGAGAGCGTTTTTTTTTAATTTTCTGGTTCAAGCGAGATATATTATTGTTGGGGTGGAATATTATTGGAGTTAAAATATTTAAATGAATTGTAGTTTAATTTGAATTTAAGCTCAGATTAATATTTATGATTTAAAATTTACCCATTTGGTTATATATATTTATGTGATGTCAACGAATACTCGTTGTCACTTTCGTAATTCTCGTTGTGGTAGAGACTTTGTAATCGCAGATTACAACTATAGTAACGCCGTTGAACAATATAGATATCAGACTCCTTCGAATATCACTCGCACTAATAGTACTTGCTCTATAATACTCGCTAGAATAGTAACCACCGACTAGTAATCCATATAGTAATCAGTATAAAGAAATAATATAGTGAATAGTATAGAGAAAAGCGATCTGTATAGTAATAGAGGATAGTGTAGAAATAGTGATCCGTATGGTAGCAGAGGATAGAGGAGAAAAGAGTGATCAATTAGATGCCGCGCTAATTCCCATATATTCATTTCCTTTGTGTTCACGTAATTTAATTATTCAAATGGGATCGCCTGTTTTTGCTCTCTGGGGGTCTATGTTTAAACTCCAGTGTCGACAGCGACACTTTATTCCTATATATATATATATATATATATATATATATATATATATATATATATATATATATAATGGACTCTCCCGTCGGTTTTGACGTATGAGGATCTGACAGCTTAATTGATTCAGTTATGGAATTTTGTGCGATAATCTTAAGTGGCATTTAAGACCCGCTAGTGATTTACAAAGGAGGCCACATATGGAGCACGAACGAGGATTAATCAAGGTAAACTGCCAGAAAACCCACACAAGTGATTTGATTAAAGTGGTGAAGGCTTGTGCAGAACCATTTGGAACTATTGATACACTCAGTCGGTGCAAATAAATACCACAGACGAAGCAGAAAAATATACCTCAGGCTTTTCGTGTAAGAATTTTCCATCTCCTAAACCAATCGTGTTCTATAACACTAAATAGTGTCTACCAGGGCTGACCAAGCTATTTGCCCATAGCTGGAACCCTAACAGGTGCTACAACCCCGATATATATATATATATATATATATATATATATATATATATATATATATACAGGCTGTCTAAAAAATGTATACATATTTTGAAGGTTTCTCAAGAAATAATTCAAGCAGATAGAACCAACGATATCTAACTTAAATAATGCATATGAAGACAGAATAGATGAATGCTCTTAAGAATTTCCGATCGGATGTTTTCAAATTGATGTCCATTATGATCCAGTCACGGTTGACAATACGACGCAACTTTCCATTACCCTCTGTTGCTTTACAGGACTCAGTTGACATCTGTGGTCTTCTGGAATGGTTTTTGTGCACGCCGTGTAACACCAAATATGCGAGGAAGCATTGAGCGAAGCTTTTCAATATGACTGCGATGTGGACGCTATGTATCTTTCATTTTTTTTTTTCTAGATACGGAATTTCAGGGCGATTATTTGACTTAATACAATAATTCCTGACAGACCGTGAAATGAAGGTCGGCCTAAACGGGTTCTCCTCCAGTTCCTTTCTCACGAACGATGGTGTTCTCCAAGGCTCTATCCTGGGTCCTACACTGTTTCTGATCTTCATTAACGATTTTACCTTCCTATTGTTTCCCCGATAGCTATAATCTCCAACTATTTAAATGTAATGTCAATCGACATCTGCAGATGACTTGATCTATTTACTGTCCTTCTCTTCGTTCTTTCCTCTATCACGCCTCTCTATTCTTGCTCCTACTGTAACGCTGTGTGTGCTAGTGGCATCCCAATTTGCTTGGGGTGAAATGCTTAAAAAACAACAACAACAACAAAAAAAACATGAAGACACTAGATCTTATTCATTGTAAGGCCGGTCAACATTGACGTAACAAGTCTTCCCACTGTGCCAGGGACCCGTACTGTATTTGTGCCATAAAATTATATAATAACGACCCGAGAACATATTTCAACATCCGTAGTATTATTCATTTATACCAGAGTAAACATGATAAATATAATAAAAGTTGCGTCATTTTTTAAAATTTTATATTGATTTTGTAGAAATATATATCCATGAAAATGGTCTTTTATTATTCTTAGGTGTGGTTCCCACACGGCCACACGCCACATCATCATGGTGGCATTGTCAGACGTATTTCATTTCACTGTTCGTTATATCGCATTCGTTAGTTGTATAGCAATGAATTTTAACATGAGTAATTGAGAAAAGGAACCGTAATAAATGTGTGTGTGTGTGTGTGTGTGTGCGCGCACGTGTGTTCGTCTGTGTTCTGGTGGGCATTTTTTGTGTCAGTCTGGTAGTGTCCGTATGTTGATAGGGGTATGTTTGGGGTGGGATTGAATGACTCGGGTTACAACGGTCGCAGGTGTGCGGATCATAAAACGCATACTTAAAAAGAAAATCGGCACATCTGCGGCCGATGTAACCTGAGTGATTCACTCCCACACCAAACATGCCCCTGTCAACATATGGACACTAGTTATGTTCCATGCGTGATACACGCTTAGGTGATCATGTATCTTTCGATACTTTTTTCCAGCAGTAGGTTGCCATTTCTTTCTGCGGTAGACCAGTTGCCATCCAAGACTATAGAACCTGGTCTGTCCTGATACTTTCCCATAGCTTGGAGAAGAAGGGGATTCATACCTTTCCCAAGGGTATTAGCACGTAAGTGAATGTAATGGATTCGACTGGAACTCGAACTCTCACCTGGACAAGAATTTTATCCTTAAAGGGTTGAACAAGTTTATACATCGGCTGATGTGGTGTGTGAATGGACTTCAAAGAGTTACAGCAAATTGACCGATAGAGCCCGTTATTTTTGGTAGCAATAATCGTCACATATTCAAATTAGTTAGTCTAATAAAGATAACTCTAATAACATATATACACACAGAGGTGTCCTTCTCCTAGACCAGTTGCCATCCAAGGCTATAGAACCCGGTCTGTCCTGATACTTACCCATAGCTAGGGGAAGAAGACGAGAATTCATACCTTTCCTAAGGGTATTAGCATGTAAGTGAATGTAATGGATTCGACTGGAATTCGAACTCGACTCTCCGAATTCGAATTCCAGTAGACAGAAACAAAAATGCCCACTAGATACACACACACACACACACACACTATCATCCCAATCCCGCAAGACCAACTGAAAATATGATACACAGACATACAAGCATGCTAAAATCCCACTATCATTCTCAGGAATTATACACATAGAAACTACTAGATGGGGACGAAAATATCCACTAGAATCCAGACAGACACACACAAAAACTAACACTATAAGACAAAGACACGTAAGGTCTGCTTGACCAATGAAAAACAAACAACACAGAACTTAAAGTACCAGAAGTTTCTCTTCCAAATTGTAGTGGAGCTTAAATAAAAGCAAATATGGTTAAGTTTAAAAAGGTTCCCTATTTATTGGTTATCTTATCACATATATGTGTGTGTGTGTGTGTGTGTGTGATTCGCAGACAGTACTGTTTCGCTGTATCACAGCTCCTCAGTACGACAAGACATCCGAATGCTTCAAACCAGGATTGAAACACAACCGATTTGGTGTCAGAGTTTCAACTACTGAGCTATCTTCATTCGACAGAAGGGAATAGCTAAATCTAGCGTATTGTTTTTACGAATGCAAATAAATGCCAATCAGCCATAGGGCTCGATTCATTTTACTGAAGAGCTTTGCATTAGCGCAGATGGCTGTTGTTTAGTGAATCAGTTTGTCATACAACAGTGGTCAATTGAAATATATATTCAAGAGCTAAATTATATCATTCGCAGACAGTACCGTTTCGCTGTATCACAGCTCCTCAGTGCAACTAGACATCCGAATGCCTCAGGCCATGATTGAAACCCAAGTGATATATATATATATATATATATATGTGTGTGTGTGTGGGGGGGTGTTTATATGTGTGTGTATGTGCGTGTTTTACGAGACTTTGCCTGAAAAAAAAACAAAAAAAATACAAATTCACGGATTTGGATAAAGACAGACTCCAAATGACATGAGTATCTGTTGTAGCATACCTACGGACAATAATGTGTATGTCCCCATTCACATAAATATAGTAGTAAATACTCTGTGTTGGTCAGCAGTTTTAGATTCGTCTCCAGTTGTGTTGTTCAAACTCTCTGCCTCCGGACAGAGAGGATCCCCAGACAAGGCTATGCCGAAGGGCAGAGTCTCGTCTAGGGAAAACAGCTACCGACCCCGTTTTATACGGTGTCTACGGGGAATCTTTGACCGAGCCTACGGGCTCGGATACCCTATATTAAATTCGGTCTTGTGTCACATCTGACCGCGGGGACAGTTGGTAAATATCCTGCAGTTGGAGATTCGTCTTCAGCTGGGCTTGTCAAATTCTCTGCCTCCGGACAGAGAGGATACCCAGACGAGGGTATGTCGAAAGGCAGTCTCGTATCGGGAAACAACTACCCGACCCTGTCTTATAGAGGGTCTCGGATACCCCACATTAAATTCAGCCTTGTGTTACTCCTGAGCGCGTGTGGCGGTTGGTAGATATCATGCAGTTGGAGATTCATTGTGGAATTCACTTGACTTACTTCTAGCAGTTGATTAATTCTTCTACGCGCCGCTAGCGAATCTTATATGCGTTGTTCTTGTCCTAAGTATTATTGTTCATTATCAACCATCGTGTGATTATTCTATTCAGTAGCCTTCCCTAGGTTACAACATTTTGGTGACGAGGATTAGCAAAAATTACAACAGCATCCATAAAAATGGATCATCATTTAATATTAGTTGCGCTTAGTTTGACATTTAATATATATAAATGTACATAGGCTCACAAAATACTGCCCTGGGACCTCCAATCAGACCCCCCTCCATTCATAGGGCTCGTGGGTAGTATGCACCAGCCCTATGTAAATGAGTTAAGTAAATTATCTACAATAACAGATCATATGCAATAAAGGTGAACAATTCAACTAGAAAAATTGAAAATAAATACAATGTATTTAAATGTAAATTAGAGACATGATATAACAGTTCATTCCATCTTCAATAAAACAACAATGTTTTACGGAAATTTTAAATATCAAATCTGATGATTCGTGTTATTTGTCTTGAGCCATCTAACCTGTTTAAACTCTCATGATTTATGTCACTTTATCTTGAGTTGTCCAACCTGTTCGAACTGCCATGATTCTTGCCATTTGATCTTAAGCAGTCGGACCTTTTCAAACTGTGATGATTCATGTCACTTTATCTTGAGCTGTCCAACCTGTTCGAACTCACATGAGTCATGTCTCTTTGTCTAAGGTATGTTCACTGTGATTCATCAGATAACAGTGCATAGATGTTTGCTTATTTCAAGGTACCGTCCACCGCCTACTTTTACCTTCATATACTTTTATCTCATGACGTTTGAGAGTTCAGTGCATCTTCTCTTTCTATAAAATAACTCTATCTCTGTTTCCCGTGTTGGTGAAGAATGCTTGTGCTAATTGCACAAGGAAACACCAGACGGTCAAATTGAATTTAGCGTCAATCATTTAGTTTTAATCCAAGATGAGTGGAACTGTGGTAATCCTAATACGTAATATGTTCCCCCTAAAAGATACCGATATAAGCTTTGCACTCAATGTCACATCCGAACATTAAAAGTGCTAGGTGCTTCAAAGGGTTGACCTACGTGGTAAAGACATATCCACCATGTCCAGAATTGAATATCAGTGGATGTCAGTGGCTGATCTAACAGAAAGTCAGAAGTCAATTTACTTGAACAGAATATATGCTCAATCAGGGCAACTGGATGGCAGGAATTTATATAAATTTGTAATATATGAGGGGAGTAGGAAAATCCCTTACAGTCTTGAAAAAAATGAATGTTTAAAGAAAGACCTGAAAACACACACCCTTGAATAGTTGATGCAACAGGAGAGATAGAGAGAGAGAGAGATTTATTCTCTCATTGCATTTCCCCCATTATGTGCATTATTATATCTGTAATATAATAATGCTGTATTTCATGGGCGGAACAGAATGGCTCAATGGAAAAGGGCTGACAAATATGATTTTTTCTCGGAGAGACTTTTATATACTAAGGCATACGCAAAATTATATACACATATATAGACACGTCCCACGTGATGAATAGTATTCACATATATCTAGCTAGCAAAGCAGAGTGTAAGGAGAATCAAAAAGGTATAGTCTTACATATAATATGGAAAGACTCCTGTGTTTGGAGAAGGCATGTTTATGACTCCAGATTCAAATGGGCTGGATTCATCAATGTCCCAGGCGAGGACATGTTTCGCGAACGGGAAACAGGGAGTCTTGGGTTTTCACAAATTGAGAATTGTGAGATGGAGTTTCTATATTTAGGATAGATATATTCTTAAAAAGGAAACGGTGCCACGGACTTGTAAGCTGCTAGCGAGGCAGATTTAGCCTCTGCTCAGTTCATGGAAGGACAGGGCTAAAGAAAGCAAACTTTCTGTTTGGCTACTGTGAAAGGAATTGTTGTCACCGTTTCGAGTGACGTCACTAAGCGATACGTCATGTGAGCCACGTGACTTATCACCATCGTCCGGTGATAAGCACCTTCTGTATCTGTACAACATTAATTTGAGTTCAGTATTGAATATGCAGTTATTTTACATATGAAAGATTTATGTTTATTTTCTTATCACATTTCAATAGCATTTTTATTTTTAACATACAACGTGTGTTAGCACGTGCGATACCCTGTCTTCATCAGCCGCCAACCAGGGGTGATATTACGGTTTCGGTGGCTATGACGGGATCGCCACCCCTGGCGCCACCAGCAGCGTTTGCCACCAGGCAGGGTATGAAGATAAGCTAACTATTTGTTCCTCTAAGTAAAATCTATCTGCACTGAAAGTTTCTTGAACGCGTTTGCCGTTATTGACGCGCTCGTAAAAGTCGTTATAGACGACCACGCAAATATCTCACTTGCGCATGTTAGGTCGTGATGTTGCGCGCATTTTATTTGCTTGTTTTGATCTCGACCAAATCCAACATGACGCGTGTTGAACAGTTTTTTGAAGGCGATGCGAAATGCTTTTCAACCAACGGCCAGTGATGCCTATTTTTGAAAGGAAGGAAATGACCGAATGTCCCAGAAACCCACGACACCCAATCTCAATAGGCATCACGTGACACGTCCAACCATTTTCCATACACTCGGCATTATTAACACTAGACTTATTGAACATGATTAAAGCTGGGATGTGGTTCAAGTGGTCATTCCAGTTGTGGAGGTTGATAATGCTATCTGATACAAAACCTGCAAAAAGATAAAAGTTACAAAGAGAGAAAATTAAAATTTTACCTTTGCAATGTTTATACACAAAAGGCCAAACGCCGAATATGAAGTCGTACTTACTTTACTAGGAATGATAACCTCTTTAATGACTTCCGTTTTGTTCACATATACTGTTATACAATATTCTTTATAATTGCATCTTGCGGGTCCGGTAGTGAGAATGACATTCATATTTCGGCCGTCATAGACGTAAGTAAAATTCGGAGAGAATTGGCTACAATCTGAAATTAGGCAAAGGCTTAAATTACTGAAAACTGCTTCTTCAAGCGGATTTTATTGCATAACAACAACACAGTCAAATCTTTTAACAAATTAGTGGATTCAACATACAATCTTAAGGTATAAACTTAAATTGTGTAATGTTGTATACTAATTTTGCTGTCTAGTACAAGACTGTATCTCTTGTAATGATTATCTGCATTGAATATATAATCCTTGTCACTATTATTGGCGCCCTTTAAGTTTTTGCTATACCTTCAGAAATACCGTAAATTGTGTCGTACTAGTCGAGATTTCAAACCTAAAAGAATATTTCCAAAACTAGAGGTCGACTTATATGTCGGGTATAAAATGCAAGCTTTTACCACTGAGTTGTAAACAAGTGGGACACCACTCCTACCAATTACTGTACACTGCTTACCGTACCCTCTTCAGTGGACTGACACAAATATATCCCCCACTAAAACTTGTGTTTGGTGGACATATTTGGCATATTAACACAGAAATTGACACAAAATAATAAAATAGTAACGCAAAGTTAGTATTCTACCAACACTACGGCACTCATTACGTCCAGCAGCTGAGTAAACGCCTTAAAAAGCATGGTTTACAAGTAAATGCCTTGTTGGTTTCTCCATTGTAATAGGCGCTCATTAAAAGGATGAGTCTGACCTGAGTGTCGATAGTGTAACAAACCCACAGTTTTGCAATTCACTACATGAGGTTGGTGGCATTGCTGATGTAATGGCAGATGAGTGATACTGTGTTTTACAATAGCATAGGATACGTACCAATACTACCAAGAAAACTACCTGGTGTGATGTGTAATCTAAGGTATTAATATTTTATAGGACTAGACGTTGACTTTAATGAGTTTATCAATAGAGCTGATGAATTTTAAATACAATATACGGTACCTTCCTGTGTGTTGTACGTTGTATACAACACATATAGAAAGATATTGTGTCTCAGTATATAGGTAAGTGGTATGACCTTATGTAGTTTATGGTACAGGTTATCGTATACGGTAGTCTAACTACATTTACCGACAAGCTTAAGTTTGCGGCCACTGTTAGCCTACTGTATATTGACCTATATGGTACGTATAGGCCTAACTCAAAATTTTTAGATAAAAATCTTGAGGTGAAGATGTACCAAATTTTAAGTGAAAAAGTACCAAATTTATATCCTCAGATTTTTTTTAAATTGTTCTCCAAATTTTACTAAAACATAAACACGTTTTTCAAGTCACATGCTGTAATTTGTAAGAGGAAAAAGAATAAAATGAATGAACAATAATAAAGACACCCACTTCTTAATATCTGGTTGGTTCCCCACTTTGGAAGTAATGATCCCCTTCAAATGTTTCTGGTAGACATCTATAAGTTTCTTTCCCTTCTCAGCTTCACACACGGTCTTTGAAATTTGTTCTAACTCTTGAACATTTGCAGAATTGATTTTTCCAATAGTAGATTTCAGCTAATGCCATATATTTTCAATAGGATTAAGATTAAGACTCATAGTTGTTCAGTTTAAAACATTTCATTTCTTTCTTTTCGACCATTCCTATGTTTTTGGGTGTGTCCTACGCTATTTCTGATCTTCATCAGTGTTATCAGTTCCAAAGTGGGCATTTATGCTAATGACACGACCTTTTACTCCTGTCTCAATAGCAAATCCGTCTGAGCTGACAAGTGAACCTGGCCGCCACTCTTGAGCTACAAGCAGTGGTTAACTGGGGCAGGAAATGGCTTGTAAATTTTAACGCCCCTGAAATGAAACTGCTCTCATTTAACCAGCATAGGGAAACTCACCTGCCCGCCATCAGCATGTGACTCATTGTAAACTCCTGGAGAGCACCACACCGCGCATTCTTGGAGCGACTACATCAAATCAATAGCTGCATCTATTGCAACAAATGTTGTGTCACTGTGTCGTGCCAGAAGGTTTTTTTCTCGTCAGAGTCCATCTTGCACATTTACGAATCTACCATTCGTCCGTGGATTGAATACAATTGCCATATCTGGTCTGGTGTCCTGCTATTCATCTTGGAGTTCTTGACAAAATTCAAAGAAGGATCTGGAATGTAATCGATCCTGACTCGGCATCTCGCCTTCAGTCACTTTCTCATAAACATGAGGTGGCTTCCTTCCGTCTTTTCTACAAATATTTTCATGGTAACTGCTCTGATAAGCTTTTTTTCTCCTGGTGTCACGACTACGTGAATTTATGCATGCTACTAGATTGACATCTACGTCTCATTCTTTTACTGTTGAATTGTATAAATGTAACCGCCACTTTTAATCCAACAGTTTATTTTCTCGCACTTCCCGCCTGTGAAACTCCATTCTGTTCACTTGCTTCCCTGATAACTACAATCTCCAAAGAATTAAATGCAACATCAATCGCCATCTTCTACCTTCGTGAATTTCGTTCATGTTTTATCCTTTCTTCAATCTCCCCAATACCCAGTTTTCTCTCACTTTCATTTCCCTACACCCTGCATACTAGTGGCATTTTCGCCTTGCTTGGGGTGAATTTAAAAACAACCCCCTTGATAATACTCAGATTTCATGCTTCCTGTAATCCTTCAAGACCTCCAGAACCAGAAAAGCAGCCCCCTGAACATTTTGAATCCTCCACCATGCTTAATTGTTGGTTGGGTTTCCTTTTCATTATAAGCCCGATTTTACTCTCTCTAAACATATTTTTGGTGTGCATTAGCAAGAAGCTATATTTTTGTTTTGTCTGTCCACAGAAGATTTTTCCAGAAGGATTGAAAGGAAGAGAGAAAATGAGGAGAGAAAGGAAGAGAGAAAATGATAAGAGAAGAGAGAAAATGAAGAGAGAAGAGAGAAAAACAGAAAGAAGGAAAAAAGTGGAGAAGAGCGAAATACAAAAAAGAGAAGAGAGAAAATAAGGGTGAGAAGAGAGAAAATAAGGGTGAGAAGAGAGAAAATGAGGAGAGAAGGGAAGGGAGAAAATGAGGAGAGAAAGGAAGAGAGAAAATGAGAAGAGACGATAGAAAATGAGAAGAGAAGAGTGAAAATGTTCATTTCTTGGCAAAGTTTAGCCGTTTCTTTTAATGCTTTTTCTTCAGTAATGAGGTTTTCGCCCATAAAGCACTTCTTGGTTTAGTGTGCACCGTATATGTGATGATACAATTTACCCCAAATTGTTCCATTTTGGATTTCAGGTCTTTAAATTGGTTTAATGTGCTGTTTTTTTCCAAGGTGCGCATCAATCTTCGAAGACTTACGTCCACGCCGAGGAAGCTTCATGACAGTTCCATATTAAACAAATTTCTTAATAAAATTTCGCACTATTGAAATAGGGATGCCTTAGATGGAGATGGCCTTATACACTTTAAATGTCTAGTGATGATTAATAATAGCAGATCTGATGTTCTAAGGCAGGGATTAAAGATGACCGACATATTTATTTACCAAAACCTTATATAAAAAAATAAAAATAAAGCAACATTGGCAATAAAATAGTTACATCACAGTCAGTGAACAAATATCCGAATCTCGTAAATTAGGCAGCGAAAAAGGACAGCGAGATTTATGAAACCGGCGTTTACCTTTTAAGATATATATACAAAACAAATATCGAACATATATATATATATATATATATATATATATATATACGCACACACACACAAAACAAATTTTGATTTTTTATATATATACAAAAAACAAATGTCCATTATATATATATATATATATACACATACAAGACAAACATTGACTATATATATATTAGTCAATATTTGTTTTGTGTGTGTATATATATATAAAATGAATATTTGTTTTGTATATATATAAAAAAATCAAAATTTGTTTTGTGTATATATATATATATATATATATACACACACATATATATAGCCAATATTTGTTTTATATATATATATATATATATATATAAAATCTATATTCGTTTTGGATATATATATATATATATATATATATATATATATATATTGATATAATATATAATATAATATATAATTGTTTTGGAATTGCTGATACTACAAAGAGAATTGCTTTCAAATGTTCAGTCATCCTCGTTAAATTTGTTATCTATTTAGATATTATAAAGCGAGCAAAATATATGACATAATTCACTGAAGAGAGTCCTTTTTACATATGGAACTCTTTAAACTGCCTTAAATACGGTAATGAAAGTTAAATAATGATCGCTGCAGCAGTCTTGTAATCGCTTTTCTTAGAATATTCACTGCAGGTATTTACGCAAAAAGCGCTCGGATATCAAGTCACAGAATTTTTTATTTCACTGAATTTCCTAAAACTGTCAGATGCAAAAATCAGATTGGCCAAATTTTGACATTTTTACTTACATTTATTCTATTTTTTTTCTACATCGTAAGTTTAACATCAGTTATCTATTGATAAGTCCATATAAATAGTTAAGCACTGACAGTTTATCAAGTGTGATTCTAATTTCTGATTTATCATAGGTGAGTCAAAATGGTTCTTATCCATTTTTTTTAAAGAGTCCCAATACCAGTCTTGCAGTAATCTTTCAGTTTTTCTATCTTTTTATCTTACCAACGCCTTTATTCACTGTACCATGTGGCCCTTGAGGACACATGGTACAGTGAATAAAGGCTTTTCATTCTCGCCTCTCTTTTATTAGTATTGTCACAAGTATTTGCAGGACCAATAAAGGCGTTAGTTAGATCCAGTGACTGGACCGAAAGAGTGTGAGTTCAATACCCGGTTAAGGCAATGGAGAACTTACAGAAAGGAATTAACGGAAGATAACTGATATCAAACATGGCACGTGGAAGCAGAACAATCTACGCCAGAGAGCGAAATAAAGGGCTCAGTTCGACATTCCAACCACCTGAACAAGACCGGAGTGTACAACGGCCGAAACGTTGTAATAAATATTGCGACAAATATGAGGACAATAGTCCGAATAATGTAGTGTACATAATACCTCATCTCAGAAATATAGACAGATATTGACATTGTAAGTTTGTACACGAACATGCCCCTTTAAAACATTTTGTAAATTTGTGCTGATGCTCTCTATAGGAGTTACCTGATTCCTGCATTAATTCCAGAAACTCTGTTTTTGGAGTCTATGCATTTAGCAAAAGAGGGGAGGGTGAGTTCAGATTTGATAATATTAACTATGCCCAAATTGATGGGGTCTCGACGGTAAGTCCCTTGGGTCTGGTTTTGGCTAACATTTTTATGGGTTTCTATGAGATCTTTTCGTTTGAAAAATGCTGTAAGCCCCATGTGTATTAGCGATACTTTGATGACATATTGTCCAACTTCGATTCTATCGACGACGCTACGGTTTTTCACACCTAATTCAGTTACTTTCACCCATCGTTGCAATTCCCTGTGGAAGCGGAGAACGATTGTACTTTGTCTTTTTTGGACGTTATTGTGGAGCGTACAGATGGTTCGTTTATTACCAGTGTTCATCGCAAACCTACGTTCGTTACTAATTGTAATTATTTTGTTCATAAGTCCTGTAAAAGTAACCTGATACCCCCTCTAGCCTATCAGCGTTGATGATTTGTTCTCCCTGTATTGTTAACCAGGAACCTAAGAAAATTCATTGCATTTTTACTGACAATAGTTTTCCAATTAACGTCATCAAACGTTTAATTGAATGCAAGATTAAACGTTTCAAGTAAACTGGTAGTTTTTGGTCCCTCTATCTGTCGCACTTATTTAAAACTACCGTGGCTGGGTAGAAATAGTCAAATACTCGTTCACAGGGTGTCAGCTTGTATTACATCTGGTTTTTCAACTATCAGGTTGCGTGTTGTTTTAAAACCCATTCGATGTTCCTCTCGTCAAGCATGGTCTGTTCTACTTACGAAATAGTTCTGTAATGTATGAGTCTAAATGTCCGTACGATGCTGACTACGTAGGACAGGCCAATCAGAGACTAGAGACCCGAATCAGCCAACATGTTCCTGCTACAATAAGATCAGGTAATGGATGCTGCATATGTAGTATCTGTGCGGGAGGCCTTCTCTCCTTTGCCGTCTATGACTAGCCTAGACAAGCTTTGACCAGCGGCTCGAGTGGAAACACTCAGATCTCGGCATAAAAAACCGATCCTGTGTCACAACCTGACCCATTTGAGGGGGGTGTCAAGTAAATCTCGGACAACCCCTATCTGTACATGACTCAGCACCTAAGTATATGTACAGTAGCGGCCATAATATAAGGAACGGAAACAACAAAGACATAAATATGTGTATTACTTAGAAAGTAATGCATGATTAGCAATGAAAATTCCTTAACTTTTGTCCAGTAGCTTATTTCTTTTGTTCCATTTAATCTTTATTTGAAAAAACTATTATGTAAATTTTTGTAACTTTGTATAATATTTATGCATTACACGCTATTCCTTATTTGGTAATAATTTCATTGCTAATCGCGCATTACTTTTTAAGTAATACACATATTTATGTCTTTTTTATTTCCGTTCCTTATATTATGGCCGCTACTGTATATTATATATATATATATATATATATATATATATATATATATATATATATATATACCTTACTGTTCTTTCTTTCTTATATATATATAAGAAAGAAAGAACAGTAAGGTATACAATCCGGTGTTCTAGATATTTTTATTTTTAGAAAATAGTGCTCAATGTGAATTTACAAAGCTTTAATATTATAAAATTATTATTACATTAAAATTATGTAACTGTAGAAACCCTCATCATTGCCCTCTACAAAATAAATGTTACACAGAATCATTAGTATACCAATGCAATATCTCTTCGATTGAAAATTCTGAAAACATAAAAATATATATAGGTTGCACTAGCCATGAGTTAAAAAAAATGGTCCAACTAGCATCAAAGTTCATTTAGGATAAATAAATATAAAAATCAAACATCTCTCTCGAAGTACTTCTGGCACCTAAAAGAATCAAATAAAACACCTACAGTAAAATTGGAAGTTAATAAGAAAAGCTAGAATATATAGGTCATAAATGACCCATGTCCTTTGTGCATACATGAGAAACTATATATTACTAAGTTTATAAAAAATAAAAATTTACTGAATCAGAGAAATGAAATAATTTAAAAAGTTCAACCTGGTCGAACTTTTTAAATTTAGGTGCCAGAATAGGATTATTTTTTCACATTAAATATAAGTATGAAATAGCTATTTTATGCCGTCATTGTCAAAAATGTTCCTTAAATAATATTTAAAAATAAAATTAAAAAGTATATAATTTTATATTCTGTAAGTAATTCTATTACATTTACTTGTTTTATAAAAAAAATATATAGTCTATTAAAATAACAGTGAAAGTATTTTAAAGTTGTATTCAAAATTGTAGTTAAATTGAATTCTAACCTAAACATCTTTTAAAATTGTAGTTAAATAAAACGTATTCTAACGAAAACAACACTCTCAAAGTACTACCGGTACTTAAAAGAATCCAATAAAACACCTACAGTACATTTATATCTAAAGCTAGAAGATGTGAGCCATTGAATGACCCATGTCCTTTGTACTTACATGAGAAAATATATTACTAGTTTTATAAAAAATAAAAGTTTACTAAATTAGAGAAATTAATTAGCTATTTTTTGCCGTCATTGTCCTAAATTTTACTTAAATAATATTTAAATATAAATTTTTTAAAAATCGCGACCTAGTAATATACATACTTATACTTGATGTGAAAATAATTTTACATACTGTAAGTGATTCTAATACATTTACTTGTTTTAAAAAGAAATATAGTATATTAAAAATTAAAAGTGAAAATATTTTTTAAATCGAAGTTAAATAAAACGTATTCTAACCTAAACACCCCAGAAAAATCTTTAAGTATACAAATAGAAAAAAAATGCCGTAAGAATTTTTGCCGTTAACAATAAATTTAAAAAAAATCCAAACGACATGCATTTAACGGTTTTAAGATTTCATTGAAAAATACATCCCTACCCCTACCAAACGTAACTAATAACTGATACAACAAAATACAGCGATAATGAACACGCATACACCCCTTGTCTGGATGAATGGATTTCTCTGTATCCTTGGAAACGTGAATTATGATTTTTTGCTGTGTCTTAAAACCCAGTAATTTTAAAAATAAGTTACTGCAAAATTCGCTTGAGGATGAAATGGAACTAATGTCTTTAATTTAAATACAAAATTAAATTCGAAGCTTTTAGCTTCCATTTTTGAAATATGGTTAGAACTGTATAGCGTAAAAACCATATTTTAAATCAATTAATTTGTAATATATCACTTTTCCATGATATATATATATATATATATATATATATATATATATATATATATATATATATATATATATATATCACTTTCGCATCTCTAAGATGAAAAAAAATGATCAAAAGTGAAAATAATGTTTAAGTAATAAAATCTGTCCGATTAATAAATAAAAATACACCCCTTTCTTTATATATATATATATATATATATATATATCACTTTTTCATTCTCTCTCTCTCTATATATATATATATATATATATATAGATATCACTTTTTCATTCTCTCTCTCTCTCTCTATATATATATATATATATATATATATATATATATATATATAGATATCACTTTTTCATTCTATATATATATATAGATATCACTTTTTCATTCTATATATATATATATCACTTTTTCATTCTCTATATATATATATCACTTTTTCATTCTATATATATATATATATATATATATATCTCACTTTTTCATTCTATATATATATATATATATATATATCTCACTTTTTCATTCTATATATATATATATATATCACTTTTTCATTCTATATATATATATATATCACTTTTTCATTCTATATATATATATATATATATCACTTTTTCATTCTATATATATATATATATATAATGAAGAAAGTGATATATAATTATTAAGTTTTTGAAGATTATAGTTGTTCTCATATTAATAAATGTTATTATAGACACATCGTTTCTGTAATGTATGGCCATCTTCAGGCGTCCATTATCTTTTTTTATGGGAGTTGGGATGTCTGTTGATCAGTGTTCTTTTTTTCCCTTGTGATGATGAGCCTTAATCCTTGTTCCGCTGAACCCGTGTAGAATGTTTCCCGACTTGACCAAAGATCACGAACACTAGATGAAGGCAACTCATGTTTCAACCAAAACCTGTATCACTATGCCCCCCCACCCCGCCAAGACATCACTGGTGCGTTTTGGGAGCTTTTAAATCTAGTGTCAGATGGTTTAGACTTTTCGTTATTAGGGTCAGTGTGTACTATCCCCAAACTCCCCGATCCGGGGTGGGGTTGTCGGCCAGAGCTTTGTGAACCTAGCTATCTTATCAGCATTTACTTTTTATTCTAAATTTATATGCATAGCAAATTAAACAAAGCACTATTAAAGGATGAAAAATTTCGCTGATTTTGACGTCATTCTGGGTTCGATTCTTTTTCGTCCAAATCCACGAATTTATGTGGTCCGAAAGTCTCGTCACTCCTTACATAATATAATTTTTATTTCAGATGGCTGACAGGAGCTCCTACAGTTTGAAAGCGAGGCTGCTTGCAAGTGTATGGACACGTGATCGTGTGCATTCTTGCAGTGAGCAAGGAGGTTGTGTGATATGACTTCACTTCAAGATTTGGCAAATCATCTCCTCGTCTGAAGAGGACGATATTGCGATGGGAACATAAACTGTTTCTTACGGGATCATTTAAGAACAAACCGAGGACAAGACGACCCTCAACGCGTAGGGATATATGTGCAGAGGTGGGGGCATTAGTACTAAAATGAACCAAGAAGTCACTACGAAAATGATCTTCCGAGCTCGGAATTCCCAAAACCACAGTGTTAACACACATGACAAAAGATCTTGAGTTCATCAATGAAAGTAAATAAACTGAATCCAGTACATGTGCTTTGTATTACTGTATTACTTGTTGTTCTGTTGTTCTCATTACTTTTTGGTGTGTGTATGTGTGGGGGTGGGGTGGGACTAAACTTTTGAACCACGCTGTACATAATTATGACAGGTCTCTATATTCGTATTTACCTCTGACCTTATTTTTCTACTTGAATTGTACATCTATATTGTATATATGATCCATTATTGTACATAATTAGGTTACAATAAAATTTGTATTTTAATATATGAATATTACCTTTTGAAATTAGAGATGTAGTAGAGTCTTTGTGTGTGTGTGTGTGTGTGTGTGTGTTGGGGGGTATCATAGATACTGGGGGACCACGAAACCATTGCACTATCCATAGAAGATTTGTAACGATTTTTTAATTATTAAATTTTACATTTTTTTTGTTCTTGAGGACAGCCTTCGATGCTCTGATATCTAATAGTGAGAAGCAGACGATAATGCATACGCCATTTTCCATACATCATAAATTATTTTCTATCTGAATATATGAGGTGAGGAGTTATTATTTACACTATTTGTATGCAGACAATTATCCTCATCTTTGTTGTTATTATCACAAACTTACGGCTGTTGTACCTTCCGACCTTCATCAGATTTTTGTTGATCCGAATAATCTACAGGGAATTCCAAACTGAACCCTTTATTTAATCTACAGATGTGTGTGTGCGCGCGTGCGCGTGGGTGAGTAGATTGTTCTACTGCCAGTGTTTAGGCCCCTAAGAACTAGCCGTGATATCCATAGACTCTAGGGATATCACGTTTAGTTCTTATTTTTAGTACTGCTCAGATATTGCTCGCCATGTGACAAAAACAGTGAAAGAGAAGAAAAAGTGAAAGGAAAAAGCAAAAGTAAAAAGAGAGGAAAGAAAAAAAAAAGATAAATACAAAAAGAGAAGAGAAGAGAGAAATACAAAAAGGAGAGAAGAGAGAAAATGAGAAGAGAAGAGAGAAAAACAAAAAGAAGGAAAAAAGAGAAGAGAGAAATACAAAAAAGAAAAGAGAGAAAATGAGGAGAGAAGGGAAGAGAGAAAATGAGGAGAGAAGGGAAGAGAGAAAATGAGGAGAGAAGGGAAGAGAGAAAATGAGGAGAGAAGGGAAGAGAGAAAATGAGGAGAGAAGAGAGAAAATGAGGAGAGAAGGGAAGAGAGAAAATGAGGAGAGAAGAGAGAAAATGAGGAGAGAAGAGAGAAAATGAGGAGAGAAGAGAGAAAATGAGGAGAGAAGAGAGAAAATGAGGAGAGAAGGGAAGAGAGAAAATGAGGAGAAAAGGGAAGAGAGAAAATGAGGAGAAAAGGGAAGAGAGAAAATGAGAAGAGACGATAGAAAAGCAAAAAGAAGGAAAAAAGAGAAGGAGAGAAATACAAAAAAGCGAAGAGAGAAAATAAGCGAGAGAAGAGGAAAAATAAGTGTGAGAAGCGAGAAAATGAGGAGAGAAGAGAGAAAAACGAAAAGAAGGAAAAAAGTGGAGAGGAGCGAAATACAAAAAAGAGAAGAGAGAAAATAGGGGTGAGAAGAAAGAAAATGAGAAGAGAAGGGAAGAGAGAAAATGAGAGAAGGGAAGAGAGAAAATGACGAGAAGAGATAATGAGGAGAGAAGGGAAGAGAGATAATGAGGAGAGAAGGGAAGAGAGATAATGAGGAGAGAAGGGAAGAGAGATAATGAGGAGAGAAGGGAAGAGAGATAATGAGGAGAGAAGGGAAGAGAGATAATGAGGAGAGAAGGGAAGAGAGATAATGAGGAGAGAAGGGAAGAGAGATAATGAGGAGAGAATGGAAGGGAAGGGAAGAAAGAAAATGAGAAGAGAAGGGAAGGGAAGAGAGAAAATGAGGAGAGAAAGGAAGAGAGAAAATGAGGAGAGAAAGGAAGAGAGAAAATGAGGAGAGAAAGGAAGAGAGAAAATGAGGAGAGAAAGGAAGAGAGAAAATGAGGAGAGAAAGGAAGAGAGAAAATGAGGAGAGAAAGGAAGAGAGAAAATGAGGAGAGAAAGGAAGAGAGAAAATGAGGAGAGAAGGGAGGAAATGAAGAGAGAATAGAAGAGAGAAAATGAGAAGAGAAGGGAAGAGAAGAGAGAAAATGGGGAGAGAAGAGAGAAAAACAAAAAGGAAAAAAGAGAAGAGAAAAAATAAAATAAAAATAAAATGTTAATTAAGATATAGTTACTTACCCATTGTATCAAATGTTTTCAATGCAGAAGTATTATCACGACTGGGTAAGGAATATAATTCTGCCTTGAAGAATTTATTCTCATAAAGTCTGTTGAATGTGAACCTAAAAGAATACTAGAGAGAGAGAGAGAGAGAGAGAAAAGTGTAAATGAACATGAAGTTTAAACAATAAAACAAAATAAATTATTACCAAAAATGAATTATAATGATCAAACCTTCAGCAAGATGTATTTAAGTGCATACATTTAACGAAGTGTTCTAAGATATGACGGAAAATTAGTGGAATAGGGAAAGATTCCTTCCAAAAACTAAGCAAAGTATTAAGAAACAGGAAGAAATTTTGTTAGAAGCAAAGACAAAGTCATGAACATTTATGTAATATTGATCCTCCTTGGGTACTTCAACGTGGCGTAATGGTTAGCAAGCTTATCTCGTTCGATCAATTACAACTGAGTAGTGAATTCAATCCTTACTATGCGCTCCATACTTTCGGCCTTGTGCCACATCTAAGCTACATTTAGTAAATTACTATAATATCAATCCTACTTTATGTCCGTGAATGCTGGCCAATTTCTGCATAGATATAGGGGGAAAGTTGACATTGTGGAAAGATGAGATGGTGAAAATTTGGCTTTGTAAAAATATTCAAATCGTCTATAAAAAAAATGAGCGGAAAAGAAATAAGCAGAAAAAGTGTAAACTTTATTTGTATTTGGGGAAATTGTTGAGTTTTTCTTTACTTCTTCTGAAGAGTTCTAACGAGTGATGTGCATTGCTTAAGCTGGAAATTGAGCCATGATTTTATTATCACTGTATCCCGTAACCTCATTTTTAGGGGCATACTTTGGCTAAAGAAGTCATAGGAAAAGAGAATATGATTTTGATTAATGTCGGGAGGCACATTCTTTTATTTTTTTTTTATTTATTAAGGACTTCTTGATCACTAGGTTAGTTGACATTATTTTCATTGTTTAAGGTAACAAGCATATGTTGACTCAAACACGTGTACCCACTAAAATAATGTCTAAACTAATTAGAAATAATGTCTGTGGAGAGAATAGCCATTGGTCAAATGCAAAATAAATAAAAGAACTGTCCAACAAATAGAATTGACAAAGTTTGCAATAACAAGACTGGAACCAATGAATAGCTTGCCAAAACCTAAACTCTTATCCAGATACAGTCTCGAATAATGACGACAATATTGAAAAAAGAAAAAAGCAAGAAGGCCTGAAAGCAAACTTACCTACTCAGTCAAGTGCTCGAAGCCTAGATTGCCTAGACCGAGCAAAAAATCGCTTACCAACGTTAAATCCTGACACGGCGGCTGTATTTATACCACAAATTCAAAAGTAGAATTCAGGATCGAAGGAAAGCAGGAAAATCCAGTCATGGCTGTCAGACAATTTCTGCGGCCACATCATCCCTTACATCTGACCACCTAACTTCCCAGACTGCAACCCGCTTGATTATTATGCGTGGGGCGTAGTTATGCAAGAGACTAAAAAAACTTCTTGTAACACCAAAGATAAACTGAAGGCAAGGATTATGGCAGCATTCACCAACTTGTTTAAGACCGTCCAGAAGAGTTGCAGAAGATTCCGAAGTTGTCCGGAGACCGTGGTTGAAGACATAGCAATTTCATTGAATAAACTAACTCTTTAGTATTTAAAGATATTTCGTGTAATTTTGATAAATATATCTGTTAAAATGAGATGTCAGTGTTATTTTCATTTTTTGCGTAATTTAGAAGACAATTTATCCCTCGCACCCGGTGTGTATATATATTAAAGAAAAACAAAAACCGTTACTGGAATCAATGGATAACTTGCCAAAACCTAAGCTTTTATCCAGGTACAGTCTCGAATAATGACGACAATACTGAAAAAAGAAAAAAGCAAGAAGGCCGGAAAACAAACTTACCTACTCAGTAAAGTGTTCGAAGCCTAGATTGGCTAAACCGAGTAAAAAATCGCTTACCAACGTTAAATCCTATGACAGGACAGCTTTATATATACCACAAATTCAAAAATTGAATTCAGGGTCGATTCCTGCTGCCAAGAGGCATGTTTTTATTTAACAAGAACATCTCGATTGCTAGGCCCGTTGCTATTAATTTAATTCTTTAAAACAAAAAGATTGTCAAGTCAAATACGTGTAACACTTAAATATTACTTTTATAGTAATCTATATGTATAATTCTCAAAATGTGTGTGTATGCATGTATGTATATATATATATATGTGTGTGTGTGTGATGTTTATGCGTTTCCAGTTTTCATTTGATTTCGATGATTTTTTATTTTATTTGATAGATAATACTTCAGTTCCGGTTTGAGTCAAAATTGACTGGAAAAAATTACAACCTTGAAGGTGAAAAATCGAAAAAACTGATTTGTTACACTTTGCGCAAAAATCAAAGGCAAAATTTAATATCGGTAAAAAACAGCGTACAATCAATTTAGAGAGTTGAAATCTAACGCAAAAGATTAGAATTATAAAAAAAAAAAATTATATTATAAATAAAAATTATCGTATATTATTATTATTATTATGACGGTCCAAGGAAGAGGTTCCTTCCTTGTAAGATTGAGAACGCAAAAACGGACCTTTTCAGGGCCACCTCCCATTCAAATTATTAACACTCCATTTGGGGATGTGCCTCATTTGCACCCAAATGTTGTTACTAATATTGATTTTCGGGTGGGCTAACTTTAAACTTAAACTGCTCCAATTGAACGGCAAATATTCCCATTCGGGCGAAAACTGGTTATACTTCTAGTAGGAAATAATGTTGGATTAAAAAAAATCCATTTAAAAATTACATTTCCACAGCCTCGGCATTGTGTTACCGTGGTTTTCGTTGTAAGTTAGTGTTTTTTTTGTGGGTGGAGTTGCGAATCCAACAGCCAAATGACTCGAAATTCCGAGTTGTTCATCTCCTCGACTGGTTTCTATCCAAAGCTAGAGAGCTTTGTTTACTCTATTATTAACCTCTAGCTGGAGGTAGAAGAGATGGATTCATACTCTTCCAATGGTATTTATGCAAAAGCGACTATTAAGACCTGAACAGGACTTTATTCTTGACACGTCAATCTTACTTTCTGCATCATTAACCATCACGCTACACGCACACATTCTACTTGCTACTGTTTAACCTCAGATAACTGATCTACTCTGTTATTTAAATTTTATCCTTTTTCCCCATGTCGGTTGCAACTTTAATATTTCAGTAGCTTTTAATGGGGTGCTTCTAAAGAGAGAAAAAGATCCCCACTCTCCAAAGCCCACTACAGGCATTAGTATATTCGTGATATACAAAAGCCTTTACATGACGACAGGAATGACTAAAATATCTCAAATTATACAGTCATACATGAAAATATTTTATTTTCAACATTGACATACACACTTATAAATGATACTAAAATGCAAACGTTATTTTTTAGTGGATATCCGTATCAGATTACATTTACTGGCCTGGGCGCTCGAGAAAACACCATCTGATTCAGCAAGCTTGAACTGCTCGGCCATGGAAAGCGTCACAGACCAGCAAGTATATCCCCCGCGACCGAGTGGTCTAAACCACGCCGGATCCGACGGTGGTTTCTCCTACAAAGAAGAAGGCAGGTTCAGACTCTGGTGGAAAGCGCATTTTCTTTATTAAGCTTACCCGAGTGCAAAGGTTAGCAAGATAATATACCATTAAAAAAAACAAAAAACAAAAAAAGCCCCAAAAAACAAAAAACAAAACAAAACAAAACAAAAAACAAGAAAATAAACAGAATCAAATCAACTAATATTTGAAGTAATAAAAATGACGGATAAAAAAATAAATTCATTAATTCTTTTAAAAAATACATATATACATACTCATATTTGAATATCCTCTAAAAATGACATATATATATATATATATATATATATATATATATATATATATATATATATATATATAAATAAACGCATGTATATATATATATATCATAAAGAAACAATTTATACAAAGAATTAAATAGCAATGTTAATTTTATGTATAAATTCTTTCTTTATGATATCAAATATAAGCTGCACACTAATATATACATATATATATATATATATATGAAGAAAAATATTTGGAAAAAACAAACAAAAATCCTTAAATGCAATTATGTTGTTTTAATATGAATGATAACATAATTGCATTTAAGGATTTTTGTTTGTTTTTTCCAAATATTTTTCTTCATTCTGTCGGATTTATATCCATTTATATTTGCTTACATATATATATATATATATATATATATATATATATACTAGCAGAATGGCCGGGCGTTGCCCGAGCTTGATTCAAAAATCGTACGACTCATACAGCAATCGCTATCACTTGACTTAAAATATTTTTGCCCTTTCTTGCCTTTAAAGGAGTGCCCTTTGCCGTACTGATGTTGTTACATGCCTTACTTCTTGCCTATCTCACACTGCGAAGTTTTTCAAAGCTCTATACTAAACATTAAATCTGTTACGAAAAAAAGAACTAAACAAAATGAACACAAAACGACCAGCTTTAAAAAAAGCACTCGTAACTGGAAAAACCAAATGAAAAAAGAATGTTAACAACAAATACCTTTTCACACCCAACCCAGTTCTGCGGAATCAGAATCAACGTTGAGTTTAAGCAAGCGAATGAGCTAATTGAAGTAAAGTGCCATGCAGATTTAAATTTTTCCCACTTGTGACGAATGCAGCTATCGATTTTTTTTGCATACTAGCATGCTAGTTAACATTCGTGTCAGTCAGCTGTTGGCTCTCACGCTCTCCAATAGAACCTTCCTGCCTATTCGTGGCAGCCAGCTATTGGCTCTCACTCTGGCCAGTAGAAAATGGACGCAAACTACATGAAAACTGCCGTAGAAGCATGAAAAAATCAATTATTTCCTCTATCGGTGGGAGTTGGGAAATGCAAAGTCGGTCTTGGCCTTCCTGCTAACTTGGAGCATGTGCATGTAAATTTTGGTGCAAATCCGTCAAATTGCGGCCGTGCATTCGTTACACACACACACGCGCACACATCCTGCCTTTAGTAGATAGAGATATACATGTATATGTATGTAAATCCGCGCGCACACACACACACATATATATATATATATATATATATATATATATATACATACATATACGCACACACACGCACACAAATACATACATATAAGAACATATAAGTAATTTGCTTTTGTTTTTCATATGTAAATTCTATTTTAGGTTTGATTTTGTTTAGCAGCTGTACGAATTGAATGAACACAATGAGCCCAGAACGAATTTGAACTTGACAAACCTGTCCTACATTTTAGTAAATAAAACTTGTTATGAATTGTTAAACTTACAGTCATTTGATCTTCTCGAGTATTTAAATTTTGTTGTCGTTTTACTTTGCTTTTAACTTTTGTAAATTGTCCAATTGCTTTTATGACATTGTAAAACTTATGTAACCAGTTTTCCTGCTTGTGAATTCTTTCATTTACATCGTCATAAAGATGTCTATCATAATAAACATTAAGATCTGTGTAAACTTGTCCTCATCTTTGTCGCCATATTTGTCACGTTGTACGCTCCGGCCTTCTTCAGGTGGTTGGAATTTCGAACTGAACCCTTTATTTCGATCCCTGGGGTAGACGTGCCATGTTTGATGGATGTCAGTTATCAGTTATCTCCTGCTTACTCTTTGGGTTTGTCACTGGATCTAATCAACGCCTTTATCCACTGTGCCATGTGTCCTCAAAGAGCGTGAGTTCAATACCCGGTTAAGGCAGTGGAAAACTTTCAGAGGGAAAATTAGCAGGAGATAACTGATAACTGACATCCATCAAACATGGCGCGTGGAACTAGAACAGTCTACCCCAGGGATCGAAATAAAGGGTTCAGTTCGAAATTCCAACCACCTGAAGAAGGCCGGAGCGTACAACGGCCGAAACGTTGTGACAAATATGGCGACAAAGATGAGGACAATGGTCCGCATAATGTAAATACTGTACATAATACCTCATCTCAGAAATATAGACAGACTGTGTCAACCTCTTTTCTCGGTGCGGTTTCTTATTTTATTTTTTTTTTAAATTTCTCTACAACGAAGGTGATAAAGCCATTAAGACGTCAGTAACACGGGGTGAAAGAGGCTGAGAAAAAAACAAAAAACAAAACAAAAAACAAACAAAAACAAAAAACAACTTTACTGGCGAGAAAGGACAATAAAATAACATGTTGAAAAGGACAGAACAGAAAATGCCGATTTAAATTTTAGGAGATAGTAATTGACAGGAAAGCAAGAAGCTGGAAGAGAATTCCACAGGCAAGAAGTGCGAGAAAATAAACAATTATTTCTGTTTGAATTTGTGGGATGAGGAGTTATCATTATTTATTTACTCTATTTACATTTGGACTATTGTCCTCATCACAACGTTTCGGCTGTTGTGCCCTCTGGCCTTCCCCAGGTCTATGTCGATCTGGGTAACCTACAGTGAATTCTGAACTCTTTATTCAATCTAAGGGAATAGACTGTTCTCGTTGCATTGCTCTAGTTTAGGGATATTTTGTCTAGTTCTTATTTTTATTTATCACTGTTCAGTTTATTGAGCCCACGTTCACTACAGCAAATTTACCTACCCTATGATGGCCTAGTGGTTAAAAGTGTTGGTTTGTGAATTTGATGACATAGTGATTGTGAGTTCAATCAGTAGGTCAGGCAGTATGGACTCACACCTTGCTTGGTGAGATTAATATATTATTTTACTTTTTAGAATGCACACTATGCTAGAAACAATAAATGGGAAAATTCGCATGGCCTTTTCACTACAGAATAAAGAATTATCAGGATCGGATCAAGTAAGCTCTCCAAGAAAACTTAACACCTCCGTATGCATGTCTGTCTTGTGTGGGCGAGAAATGTGGGTAAGGCTTGATTTATAGGATCATATATTAATTCTGTGTTGTTAAATTTGTAGTTAAATTATTAAATAATATTATTATAATTAAATATTATTAAATTAAATAATAGTAAATAAAATATAATAAAAATTATTAAATATTATTATATCAAAAAATACTACATAAAATATAAATACCTCATTAAATAATATTATTAATATGAATTATTAAATGGTACATCGTTACACCAAAAAATACAATGGATATCAATATATCACACATCAATACAATATATAAATATAGATAGGGTGTTCCAATAATTTGGAGAGATTTTAAATGCGAGTTAAGTTTAAGCGTCTAATGATTTTTTTCTTTTTCTTTCACTTTCATGTTTAACAACTCTTTGGCAATTTCAACCATGGAAAGATTAATAATCAAACAACGTGTTAAAGTTATCGAAACCTATTACGAAAATGGATGTTTAAACAGAAATGTAATGAGAAGTTCCCGGGTCGCATCATCTCTCGAAACAGCGATGTCAATTTGCTAAAACGATCATGTGACTTGACGCCTTTAGTAGATTTCTTCCTTTGGGGTCATCTCAAAAGTAAGGTCTATGTCAACAAGCCAACAGCAATTCAACAGCTGAAGGATGAGATAAGGCATATTGGTGAGATTGAGGAGCAACTATACTGAGACGTCATCAAAAATTTTAACCATCGAGTGGAAGCA